>JAHHFK020004874.1:0-231473 GCA_024533555.2 Aedes koreicus
GTTGACAGTTTACCTAGAGAATATGAACAGTTAACCCGTCCGTAGTAGCAGTTTTAACGTCATAATTCATCAACATTCTAGAAGCAAAGCAAATCTCATAAATAGACATTTAAGCGTTATTCGTTGAAATTTTCGGGGAAACCATGTTAGTACAACCGTCATATTCGTACATTTGCATCCATGTGGCTGTGCTGTTCCGAGATTAAATCCTTTTTTTTTCGCTTGGATGATCCTGCAAGTCTCTCGTCATCCGACGATGGGGGAGGAAAATATGATGTGTACCGGTATTTTTTTCACAACAAAACTCTGACTGAACATTTCAAATGGACCTATCTGCATGGATGGGATTTGTTCTTCTTGAAGAAAATAACCAAACGAAGCATACGTTTTGGTATGTTTCTCCAGAAATGCCTATCTACGAGATAGCTACACCCGGGCAGAATGCAAACCAAAACTTTATGAGTGATCTGGTTGCTGTCGTTGTGCATTCCCACAAAAAGTAAAAATCCGTTTTCCGTTTCAAAGCGGAATCAAGCGAACATTTCGGTGGAATGTAAATTTGTGACGAATATTTTTTTCCGCTTATTGGTTTTTCAGTTTGTGATGTGCCGGTTCGGAGATTTTGCCTTTTAGATTTGTAGTAATCAAAAGAATAGGAAATAGAAAAAAAAAACGCGAGATATAAACTGGTGGAGAATCTCCTGTACATTTTAGGTTAAGTCAAACGATTAACGTAAACGTTCATTGAATGCTAATCAAGAGGACTTCTTCTTCTTCTTTAGCATTTCAAGCTTTTTGCTTTCACAATTAGCTTATTGCTTGCTCTTAACTTAGTGTTCTAAATGCAATTCCACAGTTATTAATTGAGAGCTTTCGATGCCAAGTACCATTTTTGCATTAGTATGATTGTGTGGCAAGTACAATCATACGCTATGCCCAGGGAATCGAGAAATTTTGCTCTACGAAAAGTTCCTAGACCAGACCGGGAATCGAACCCAGCCACCTCCAGCATGGTGTTGCTTTGTAGCTGCGCCTTTACCGACTGAGCTAAGGGAGGACCCAAGAGGACTTAGCGATTCTTAATATGTCTGAAGCGATTTTCACTTTTAGAGAATTAGAAAATTGCCTGTCTGTGTACACATGTTCAGAATATCAAGAAGTTAAATTCGAATACGGCTGAGTAATAGCGAAAATTGAAGTCTGTGCTTGATTTTGATTTTCCTGTTTCTGAGAGCGGTAAAGTGCTGACTTTTCTATTGAAACTGTTCTCACCAGATGTCTG
This sequence comes from Aedes koreicus, assembly GCA_024533555.2. Classification (NCBI taxonomy): domain Eukaryota; kingdom Metazoa; phylum Arthropoda; class Insecta; order Diptera; family Culicidae; genus Aedes; species Aedes koreicus. The sequence continues at coordinate 1,283 of JAHHFK020004874.1, forward strand.
AAAATATTTTCCGGCTCCACCGACTTCTGTATATGTAACTAATTGCTAGTGGGTTTATAAATAGATTCGAGTGATTGAATTTGGTATTGGCAGCCTGTAAAACTAGAATTATCATAGTTTGTCAAGAATATTATTTTTCTCGAGATTCTGCATTCAAACCTGGTACAGAGCACATAAATTTCGAAAAATTTGCAGATTGAGGCAAATATTGATATCTATCAATACTAATCAGCAGCTATCATAAATGGTAATGGTAATGTCTTACCACTATGCCAGATTGACAGTAAAGAAACATAGCTTTTGGATAATGTCATAGGCCATTGAGAATTTTCAGGAAAATCCAAAATTAGCAAATTAAATTACGACATATGAAAGCAATTAGTAGCTAACGAAATCTGTTTGATACAATTTTAATAATTAAAAATGTGTAAAGTTCCCGAAAAAAATCCCGCAATTTCAAGCTAAAACATAAATGAGATACTTCACTCCTTCAATAAATCTACAACAATTCCAAAAAACATCCAGGGAACTCCTTCGCCAAAGGCAGAAACAAACATAGAATTGATTGATCATCAATATAATAGCTATTGAAAAATACAAAATATTCTGTTCTCTGAATTTTCAAATAGTATTCAGGATAACTGAGAACAGTACAAGAACTTGACATGTGGTCAATAACGGCGCCGGACACGCTTTCTCGGTTCATCAGGGGAGGAGACGGATGTTTTGTTGCTATTAGAGAGACCACAAAAATATTCGTTTGACAAAGTTTAGTCACGTAAAGGGCACAACACAAGCAACCGTCCGACAACCACTTATTTACTCTCGAAAATTTTAAGTCACAGGTGAACATTTTTAAATAGGATCTGTAATTAACCTTAGAAGATTATTCTAATTTGCCAATATTAACCAAGAAGAATCCAAAAACATCCCAGAAAATCAAATATATCTTAAGGCTTCTTGTCCAACTCAAAATCATTTTATGATTTTCTCAATTATTATCCAATTCCAATCCAAATCCAATCCAAATCCAATCCAAATCCAATCCAAATCCAATCCAAATCCAATCCAAATCCAATCCAAATCCAATCCAAATCCAATCCAAATCCAATCCAAATCCAATCCAAATCCAATCCAAATCCAATCCAAATCCAATCCAAATCCAATCCAAATCCAATCCAAATCCAATCCAAATCCAATCCAAATCCAATCCAAATCCAATCCAAATCCAATCCAAATCCAATCCAAATCCAATCCAAATCCAATCCAAATCCAATCCAAATCCAATCCAAATCCAATCCAAATCCAATCCAAATCCAATCCAAATCCAATCCAAATCCAATCCAAATCCAATCCAAATCCAATCCAAATCCAATCCAAATCCAATCCAAATCCAATCCAAATCCAATCCAAATCCAATCCACATCCAATCCACATCCAATCCACATCCAATCCAAATCCACTCCAAATCCAATCCAAATCCAATCCAAATCCAATCCAAATCCAATCGCGTTACTTCAAGAAAGACTTTTTTCCAGACACTCGTCCACGTAAATTTCTTGGTTGACGGTCCTGGCTGCAATGAAAGTGTCGTTTTTCGAGCTCCAGGTACAAATAGTCGGTCAAACAAGATAATTCTTACCGAACTTCAAAAGTTTCAAATGCTGGAAATCGGCTACAACTTTTCCCTTCAGACTCCCGTGTAAAACTCCTGCCCAGAAAGTTGATTGAAGTCAGCCTTGACGTAGGTTTCGTCATCCATTACCACGCAAAGGAACCTCGTCAAACCCATCGTGCCCAGCATCCGGAATCCTGATTTGGTCGTCTTGTTTTGTTTATCATCACGATATGCAATCACTACCATCTTTTAAGTCGACAGCCCGGCCCGTTTTTTGGCTCTTTACACGGACGAAGGCGACACTCCCAGCATGTTTGCGATATCTCGGACGGAGGGGTTGAGGTCTTCGTTTGAAGCTAGTGGTTTCAAACTCTTCAATTCTGGTTCTGGTCTTTGGGCTAGGCTCCCGGGTTTTGTCATTTCCTCAATCCAGGCTTTCTGGCAGTCTATTATGTTAGTGACAGTTGATTTTTCTTCTTTTAACGACTTTGGCTAACGTTACATGCGCACTACGTCTACTTTTTCTTGGACCCCATTTTGATATGTGAAGAGCAAATTCCAAGCTCAAAGGTGTCACGCACTCACCTACGAAATAAGGGGTGTAAACATTTTTCAAATGTACGATCAAAAGAACTGCACCAAATGTTTAGGACGACCAAATTTTGATCGTTTATACCCTTGAGAAACTGAACTGGCTTTTCTGGGCAAAGAATCTGGCAGAAATTATGTTCCGTAAATTGGAACTACCACAGTTGCAGTACACATCCCTTTCATCATGTGAAACTCACTGGCTGGTGAAAAATGAGGTAGGATAACTAAAGGGTTAGTCGATAATTATTGCGCCACTATAGATTGATGGGTAAATCGGCTATAGTTATCAAAATAAAACCAATTTTCTACAGAAGCTTAGCGTATGTATTTATTTCAGCTTACATACGTCGGTTAAATTTAAGGATGTGTTTTGAGTAAAATGCTCGACATTGACGATTGACGCCCTAGATCAGAGCCTGTACGTATTTCAGTGCGTATTTCTCAGTTTATTTTCCACTTCCTCGTCGATGCCTTTTTGCGCGTCATGGCCCAATCGGACTTCAGCTTCGATCGGACGGAGTTCAGGGCAGTTTGATGGGTTCATTTCTTTCGGTTCAAAATCCACAGAATGAGTCGCACGGTTTTGGAGTAGTGGCATGAAGCTAAATTGGGCCAAAACAACAGTTTTTCATAGTGCTGTCTCAAAAACGGCAAAAGCAAAGGTTTTATAGATCTCACCGTCTAATGTGCCTTTGAATACGGATGGTTCACTCCGTATGTCACTAGTGCATATGGCCTACAAAATCAGGTAATTTGAAGAGACTTTCGACAGCTTCTTCCGTTTGAAACAGTCATACAAAGCAAATTTGCCGTTACCCGTAAAATATTCTTGTCCCGGCAACTGCTTCAAATCCGATGTGGCGTAGGTCTGATCATCAATGACGCAGCATCGGTATTTCGTTAGCAGCTTCATATAGAGTTTCTAGGCACGCGTTTTGGCAACACTCTGCTGGCGTTTGGGATGTTCTGCACCTTGTACGCCTCCAATTCGGATCGTTTCTTGGCCCTCTAGACGAAACTTTACGAAATATCAAGTTTTTGGGCGAGTCCATAAAGGGTGTCCACAGTAAAATTGCATCACTTTAAACTCGTCCCCAAAAACAAGTCTTTCAACCGATTGTCATGAAATATTCAGGGAAAAAAATACAATGTATAATCTTGGTTTAGGTATTTTTAATTTACTGTATTTCTTTACCAAATCCAAAAGCCCGAACTTTCTTCTTAATACCACGCATAATATTTTGTACAACGCTTGAACCGACATTTTTTTCCGCTTTCAACCATGACTTCAACATTTCCTGTTCTGTAGTGACAATTTTAGGATGCTTACAAAGTTCGTGCTTCATTATAGCCCAATATTTTTCAATTGGCCGCAACTCTGGAGAGTTTGGGGGATTAAGATCCTTCGGCACGAAATTGACACCATTCGTCCGAACATCCGAACATCCTTGGAGTAATGACAAGAGGCTAGGTCCGGCCAAAAAATTGTAGGAACGTTGTGTGTTTTGAGAAACGGAAGCAGTCGTTTTTTTTCAGGCATTCATTCATGTATACTTGACCATTTACAGTTGAAGTTGCCACAAAAGGCTTGCTCCATTTTCCACACGAAATCATGAATTTCTTGGGGAACTTTGACACTTGCTGTTTCCTGAGAGACTCTGGAACATCGAACTTGTTTTTCGCAGTCACATACTGGTTGCCGGGAATTTGTTTAAAGTCCGCTTTTACGTGTGTTTGGTCAACATTTGTGTGTACAGCTTACGCGCCCGTGTTTCAGCTGTCCTATTCTGTTTTTCATTGCGGTTTGGAGCTTTCTTAACTTAGAATGAACGGAGCCCGGCTCGTTTCTTGGCTTTCTGCACGAAACTTTTGGTCAAATGCAGCTTTTTCGCGACATCCCGAACGGAACAGTTGGGTTTGCGTTTAAACGCAGCAACCACTCGCTTGTGATCCTTCACACAGTACGGAACACTTTTTCTGTCACTCATCTTCTTTCGATCGACAGTTAAACGTTCCCCGAAACGTTTTATGACACGAGACACTGTAGACTGGTGAATTTTTAATATCTTTCCGATGGCTCGGTGCGAAAGAAGTGGGTTGTCGAGGTGCGTGTGCAAAATGTTCTCGCGCACTAGCTGTTTCTTCGATTGTATTTTCGAAACTACGACACATTTCACAATGAAACTCACGCAGTGTAAACAAAATACGCAACTGAGCGAATGTAAAGAATGCACTCTAAAGAGAACCTGGGCAAAATTTCTCGAGTACTTTTTCAAACAAACGTAATCTGATTTTGTAAACAAAGAGGGGAAGTAAGATTCAGACGTAAATTTCTCAAAACTCTCAGCACCCTCACGGAAAGTAGCATCACCATCATGTTAGGGAAATGTTATTCCCTTATGTTGGTGGCCCTATTTTGCATGAAAGTACTAAGGGTTTCAAGAATTTAACGTTTGAATAATACTTCCCCTCTTTGTTTACAAAATCAGATACGTCTGTTTGAAAGAGTACTCGAGATTTGGTTAATTTTACCTTATCAATTTTGGCTGAATAGTTGTTAGCTATAAGTCTTCAAGGTCTGTGTCCTGTCAGACTGGAATAATTCACTTATTCTTTTAAGAAAGGACTAGATCTCGTCCTAGATCGATTAGATTTGTCATGTTTTGAATTTTGAAGGAGAAGTCGACTAATAAAGACTGGACTCGGAAAAAATGAGACACACAAAAATGATCACCAAAAATTCATTTTAAATCGGATACTTTTCCAATTTTCAGGGATTAAATAACTATATATTAGCTATGTTTTGGCATAATTTATTTATTGAATTTCCTCCCCCAAGCTGAATGCTCGTCTATTTCTCTTAAAACTGCTCATGAGATCTTGGGCGAGGCTTTGTCCATCTTCCTTACATAATTTCTCCCAGTGTTTCTTCAATGCTTCATCGGTTTTTAATGTTTTTCCGCTTTTCTTCAACTTCTTCTTCTTCATTATCGCCCAAAACTTTTCGATCGGACGAAGTTCTGGTGTGTTTGGCGGATTCGCCTCTTTCGGGACCACATGAACGCCCTTCGCTTCGTACCAATCCATTACAGGCTTGACAAAAAACTCGAGGCCGGGGATTTGTTTGGTGTCCGCCTTGATATATGTCTCGTCGTCCATGACGAGACAGCCTGGCTTGACCAGCCACTCACGGTACAGCTTCCGCGCACGCAATTTGGCCACCGTGTTTTGCTTGTCAGTCCGGTTTGGCACCTTCCTGACTTTAGAAACACGTAGCCCAGCCCGCTTTATGGTCTGCTGGACGAACCACTTCGACGAATTGACCTTTTTGGCCACGTCTCGGGTGGAAAGGTTCGGGTTATTCTTAAAGTACTGCCTTATTTTCCGCGCCTTCTCTGGGTATTCCGTTTTCGGTTTTCGGCCGCTTCCAGCGCGCCGCTCGATGGTCTTCGTCTCCTGGAACATCTTCACAACGCGGGACATGGTGGAATGGTGGATTCCAAGCCTTTTGCCGATCCATCTGTGCGACTGACCAGGATTATCGATCACCGCGCCCAAGATTTGCTCGCGTAGCTCTTCTTGTTTGGAATGCATCTTAAAAATAACTGGAGAGATCACGATAAATAAAATTTGGCACACAAAAAAATAACTTTAAAAAATAATATTTAAAAATTTTATTAATTTCTACCCCCGCGATATAAAATTAAACCCAAAACAAAAAGTGGCGTTTTTTTCGGGTGTAATCTTTTGGGTATTTTTGGGGGGGGGTTTTGTCTCTTTTTTTTTTTTTTTTATATAGGGGTGGCTTGCTCTCCCTCTCCCTTGAGGTAGTTTAAGTTCAACTAGTTCTAGGGCTGGTCTGGTTCTTTACCATTTTGGAAAGAAGCACACAAGTGTTACCAGATCAGTGGAAATGCAGCCCAAAATTGCTTCTGAAAATCCTCTAGTACTTCTTATCGATGAACATTATAGTTCTGAGATGGTGATCAATGGTCAAGCTCAGTATTTGAAAATAGTTGAAATGTTGCATTTGATCATATAAACTCAGTTGAAAAAGCTGAAACAGTTTATTATCACAAATCAGCACACTTTTGGAAAGCATATTACCACATAGGGAAACTGTTCCATTATTCATCTCATGATCCATTATTCATATTAATCGGAAATGTAGGTTTGATGTATTAATCAATTGATTCCTTTTGTTGCTTGCTTTCAACAACAAATAAAAATAATTAAAATTAACAATGAATAAAAAGTACGAAATCAGAAATCGCATAGCCGTAAATTTTTTATTTTCGAACAGCACGAACTGCAAAGTGATGAGATGAAAATGGGACTGGTAACCCTAGATGCTATACTTGTATCGAGGTCTTTATAGCGTGAGGCGATTTTGCTTACATAATTCTAGATACACAGTTTTGAAGAAAACGCAGCTTTTAGAGTGTGCATCGGCAATGGACGATGTATTAACTCAACAGAGCAAACAGAAGATGAAAGCCAAACAAACTACTCAAATCACGACGGCGCAAATAATAACGTCCTAGAAGGAAGAGAAAATCCACATATTGCATCGAACAACAGAACCATTAAAGGCTTAATAACAGAACCATTAACAAGAAAATTAGAACTGTCAGACTGAACTATTTCCGATAAATTATCATATAGAAGTGATCACGGGAGTATACTTAAAACAGCCCTAGAATATGAAGGACGACCCGAATAGTCATGGCGAAACTGCATTTGGCAAGACATTGAGCGGAGAGGAATTCATATCACAGAATGGCACGAAGCGGCTCCAGACAAACAGAAGATGAAGAAACTCTCAAACTACAAAATACTGAAGAAATTACGAAGAAATAACGAAGATAAGAAAAACACCTTATTAAACTTGTAAACTTAACACTGACAAACTAAATAACAAAAAAAAAACAGACCTCACGACACCATTCAAAACAGTGGACATGAATATGACTGAGAGAAAGGGAAAGCAAACTTGAAAATGTAATTCCTTTTGAAATAGTTACAACAGCGTCTCTCTGGACGCGATGATCCTTCACGGCTAGTGAAATGCTTCAAAAGGAGTTAAGTTATATCATTCTAACGCACAAGGAACAGTACAATAGCTTCTTATTTTTAGTTCGAGAAAACTGCTCCGGAAGACTCTCAGAGCATATAAAACGATACACCAACGGATCAAACTACAGAAGACTGAGGAAATTACGAAACGCCGTATTAAATTTGCAAACGCAACACTGACTAACAAAAGCTTGGCGTAGAGGTTTCTACGCTATTCAGAGTCCCGCCAGAAAATTTGGATGGCGATGAAAAACAAATCTACAAAAAACAATTCCATGGAACAAAGTCCTACGTTTATTAAGACTTCTACAATAATGCTTCAACGGCCTGCCGAGCGGCTTTACGGCAATTGGCCAAAACTTTAACCATGACCGATGAAAAGATGGATGTCGGATCTTCAGCTCTCTCGAGGCCTTGGCGATCATCTGCTTCTCCGTTCTGGCCACGACATTTTCGGAGTAGACGCTTGACGCTTCCAACGCTTACGTCTTTGGTGGGAAACGTAAAGTACACGGTCCCCTGTCAATCGTTGCCGTCCATCGGCAAGTAGATCTCGTTATCCATCAAGACCACAACGTCGCGCTTCCCGGGAAAGATGTTTTTCACCATCATCTTCAGCCGCTCCTTTTGGGTCAATCTGAGCACCAGATGCCTGCTGCTCACACACGGCCTAGCCTCGACTGATGTTTCCGCATAAGAATCTGGCAGAGGTGCTTTTTCACCGTTTGGCCGGTTTCAACAACCTCTCAGCCCAATGCACGGAACGATGAGGCCGCCTTGCCCTCGGTCTTCCTCTTCAGCTTCAGCTACACTTTATGGTCGCGCAGCACTGTCGGGCGGCCGAAACCGGGCTTCCGTTCGACGCTCTAGCCTGTCTTCAGAAGACTATATCTGGGGGACACGAACTGCCTTACGATGTCCCACTTCTTCGCTCCTGGTGGAGCTGGCAGTACGAACAAACGCGTTGCTGCTTGACTGTTTTCGCTATGGTTGCTGCAATTCAACTGTTAAAACTGTCATTTTTTCCGGTACACATCAGGGTTGCTACATTTCACCACCAGATGGCTCCTCCAGGTCAGTCCTGTTTTTTAATGCTTACGTTAATGGCTCGCATTTTTTTTAAAGATACCAGTAAACCGTACATATACAATTTATCTTTCCGCGTTAACAGCGGCATGTTTTGAAAAATGAGACAGATCCCACACCATCCATCGGATTCTTAGCTCATTCCCAACCAGAAAAATGTATCAGAAGAAAGTCAGTCTGACCAGTTTCATCAAATTCCAAGCAGAAAAGCTCTCGAGCAGTCCAACGGAAACTTCAAACCCAAACTTCATTAAGTTTTGGCAACTATTTTTATTAGACTCAGTCCCCATCGTCGGTCTGTTTGATTGCGGTAAGCGTTTGACTTGCTTCTTCAATTGGTTTGTTCTCCGGAAACGAAAGTTTAGTCCCCCATTCGAAGACAAAGTTGTTTGTTCATACAAAAAGGAAGACAAAGAATTTGCATGCCATCTGTGAATGGTTTAAAAGCGAACGAGGCAACCATAGAGGAAAATCAGAGTTTTCCACGATTCTGAACATGAGAATCTCACGCCCGGGAAGCAGATACAGGCGTAAATCGAATTTTCTTGCGAAAGCTTTAAGCTACCACCGACCGGTGGTCGTCGTCGTGATTGCGAAGGCAAGACCTCCTCTGAATAATAAATGATTTATTTTTATTCCACTCCTGCAGCAGACTCCGACCGGTGCCCAGTAGTAGTTCTTGATAGCAGAAAATCAGTTTCTCACCTCCTGGCGCTTTGGTGTTTATAAACGCGCCACTTCTGTGTGGGAAAACTTTTCCATCTGGCATTAAACAGACATGGGCTAGGCCTATCGCCCTTGGGACACCTTGCTGCGTTCATTCTCATTATGAGGAATTTGCATGAAAATCGCGGCATCGCTATCTACTGTCTAGCGCAGCGCCCAGTCTAGCCTCAAAGATGTTTTGTGTTGCTTCGCAGTTTTCTTTTCTTTATCTACTTCAGGAGTGACACGGTGATGAGCTTCTCTCCCAAGTTTCTCGAGTCCGTGTTATAGCGAGCTCTGTAAGGTGATAGTTCGGACAACTCGGGAGGAACCGTTTGGCAGATTCACCGTCGGAGCTCGAACAAAAGACAAAAGTTAAACTGGATCATTCGGGAAATGTGTCGCAATTAAAACTTTTCCTCTTGAGGAAAAAGATGCAGCTACGTCCTGATGGCCGAGGAGAACGAAATGAGCTCCTAGAGCAGTAGCATAGGTTAGAGGAACTTTTTCGTCCTTGAAATTAGGTACGTGATGAAGTTCGTCAACCTTGAAGTTGGTCTTGATTATGCACGGAACTTACGGTTTGGTTTGTTTTTATTTTAATTCCCTGCAATCAGTTGAGGAACAAAGTTGAAATGTCAAATTAAGCTAAATTAGTTTGTCCTATTGATCGATACCCGTGATTTATAGCAGATCTTAGTGGGCTGTGCTCAAAGCGAGACGCAAACAGTTTTCTGCTGTCATTTTTGCACAGTTTTTTTTATGTGAAATAAAGTTTTAATAGGTGAAAATTGTATTTTGTTCAACTCCTTCAACTCAGCTTTGTGTTTAGCCGACGTTCAGTAGCAGATAGCAGGAGGTAATGGGTGCTACTTGTTGCTAGCAGCCTATTTGGATTTTTCGAATTCTATACGTTATCAAGAGGAATTCAGCTAAGTATCCTTAATATGTTTTAGACCCAATTAGTTTCAGCTCCGTAGAGTAAAATTTGAAGCTGAAAATACAGGACCTTAGCTCTGGGCTGCAGGAGTGCGGATGTCATGTCCCACATGGCATGATGTAGAAATTAGTGTTCTATGTTTGTTGTAACGCGCGAGGTGACCAGAGTCAGTAGCAACGGGGGCAGTAGGACAACACATTTACCCTCTTCGTTGAGTTAGGGATTTCAGAATTTTTGCCTGCCGTAATTCGGAAGAGTATTTTGGGGGGGGGGAAAAAACAACATTTAAACTTTTTTTTTTTTTTATCAATTGGGTTTTTGGGCCTGAAAAATAAAAAATCAAGGTTTGAAGGAAAAAGAAAGAAAGAGAGAAAGAAAGGTGGGTGGTAAAAAAAAAAAAAAAAAAAAAAATTATAAATTTGGGTGGGGTGGGGGGAAAAAAAAAAAGAGAAAATATTTTTCTTTTTTAATAATTTTTATTTTTTTACTAAGAAGAAGGAAGAGAAGACGGGAGGGGGGGTGGGAGGGAGAAAAAAGGGGAGGACGAAAAAAGAAAGAGTAATAATAATTAAAAAAAAAATAATTTTTTTTTTTTTTTTTTTTTTTTAAGAGATATTGGGCTTATTTTACCCCAATTTCCCCGTATTTTCGAATAATGCCCAGTAATCTATGCTTGGAGGGGTCTGCGGTAGTCAAAATAGGCCTATTCTTATGTAGAATTTCCCTAGAAATCGAATGGAGGTAGTTGCAGCCACCGCACGAGTCGGGCGACGGAGGTATTGCTGATTTTACCCCACTTCCCCATATTTTCGGAATATTGCCCATTTATCCACACGCTTCTCCGATGTCTTTGGAATAAAACAAGTTAACTGGGCCCTTTCGGACCACCACAAAAAAAGTATACTATCCATTACCATCAGATAATTCATCTTCACTCAAAGTTGTCGCTCATCTTCACTATATTCGTCATTGTTTTCGCTAGATTGGGAAATGTTTTCGTGTTCCTGTTCGTCAGATACACAGCACTGCAGCATCTGCGCTTCGAACTCTGGGTCATGCTTCCAGAATGATTTTTTGCCGCTTGATTTGACCGATAGATACGCCATCTTGGGATCAGACCAAGTCAAAGCTTCTCTCATCATATCAGTAAGGTTATCCTCCGCAGAAGTTTTCCGTGCAAAGTGCAATCGGGAGAACTTGTGTCGCTTGTGACTTGTTTCTCCAGCCTGCTCGTCGACGAAGTTCATCGTAAATGGCTAGAAATATCAAAACATTTATTAGCATTATATACTTCCACATACCTTATTTTTTTTATTAAATTTACCAAACGTTCAATCAATTCCGGTAGATGCTCATATTTATGCAGACATGGAGGGAGCTGCCGTACAAACGGAAATTCACAACGGTATTGTTGCTCAATGTCAGTGTACAACTGTTTGATTTTATTGTTGTCCAACTTTTTAGATGAAAGTGCCAGACTGCTGATGAGCCGAATGTTACTTATCAAATCCACGTCAACCCCAAGAATTTCAGCAAACTTTTGAGGTTGCGCAAGTAGCCTCCTCGCCATGTTGCCATTATTGGAGCTTCCGCAGCCTCCAACTTTGGGGCGATTAACGTTCAGTTTGAAGTGAGCTTCAAGCTCATCTGCAATTCGGCGTGCTTCCTTCTTAACTTCTGGGTGGGACATGGCTGGATGGTTAGGAACAGCTTTCTTAGCAGAATTTCGTATGAGGCCTTCTACCAAGTTCAATCTTGAATGAAAGAAGGATGGTCCGATTCGTTCATCATCTTTCAGACATAGTGGACATGCTTTAGTGTTTCGGTTTCCTACAATGGCGTTTGCCGCCTTGCCATATATCGTCGAATAGACTGCTCTGATCTACACTCGCAAAGTCACGTTTCCAGCGTCGAAGATTATGGTTGAGGCATTCAGTTCATCCACCTCCTTAAAAAACTGGTCGAAAAGCTTTAATGTGATTTCATCCGTTTCCTTTGTCCAGTGCATAGACCGAACGCGACAAAACATGTCGGATTGGGGATTTGGATTTACGTAGATTTCATGACCACTTTCCGATACCAGTTTCAAGGACATAAAATGCTCCGTCAATAAGGAATCATCTTTCCCTAGAAACTTAGCCTGGTTATAGTGGCTAAAGCCAGTTGCAGAGTCAGGTCCAGCAGCCACATGCATGACACAATCAATGATCCCACTTAAAGCTATTTCATTGAGATTGTCCCGTACGTCCTCCAACTCCATAATCCGCATAACATCGTTCGATATCATTTCCCGAACCGAAACATTCGAAGACAAATATCCTTCGTCATGATTGGGTTCTGTAAATTTCGGAAGTATGCTATTACGGTGAGCTATCATATCTGCCCATGGAACAAATGCCTTCTGTTTCAGTTCCTTCCGCATGAATGTGGTCATTCCGGTATATTTGCTCTTTGTTAATCCCAATCTTGTTTTCATCATCAAAGATGATTCCGATGAAGGCCCTTTCGGATCTTGCTCAAGTTTTGACGCTCTTAGTACCTTGCTTGCCCACGCTTCTTCTCCTTTTCTCAACTTTCTCAAAAGTCTACTCATATCGGGACATCCGGCTTTACGTGTTGCTGTTTCCGCTGCACGTAAAAGTTCTTCGACGCAGCGGCCACGAGCCAAGTCTTGGCAATACTTGACTTTAGTGTGTTCAGCCAACTGTTGGAATGACAGCGACTTTCTGCCACGATTTTGGGATAACGGTGATGTCCGTAATGCATGAGTTTCATGAGAATTAGATTGAGTTGGGACTGATGATACCTAAGGCGTTGCAGATACATATTAACAGCAATAATAACAATTTGTTTTGGAATATGTTTCTTGTTTATTTAATTGGCAGTAGTACGGCAAAGAATTTAAAAAAAAACTTCACTTACCTGGAACGGCAAAACGAGCCAATCCGCCTTTCGTTCGAAGAATCTATTCTTACTTCGAACATTCCTCCAATAATTTTGGAATGTGTGTATCCAAGTGTCCACACTCCTTTCAACAACATCTTCTTCCACTTTAAGATTCTGCCGAACAAAATCCAAAACATGCTGTTTCTTCCAGCTTTTCAAATAAATTTCCGTAACTTCCTGGTTTGAAAACATTTTGAATCGAAAAACACAGAAAATTTGACAGATTTGTTTCATTAGTGTGCGTGCAATAGCGGAAACAAAATGTCAGTCATAATAATAAAAAGTGTTGCGTAGGATTGGGCGATAAAATCAGAAATATCTCCGTAAAATCAGAAATATCTCCGTTACCCGACCCGTGCGGTGGCTGCAACTACTTCCATTCAATTTCTAGGGAAATTCTACATAAGAATAGGCCTATTTTGACTACCGCAGACCCCTCCAAGCATAGATTACTGGGCATTATTCGAAAATACGGGGGAATTGGGGTAAAATAAGCCCAATATCTCCGTCCACTGAATTTTGCGGCAAGTGGGACCCCTTCCATTCGATTTCCCAGGAATTTTCACATAAAAAATGCTATTGTTCACTAACCTTGTGCTACTTGGAGCTGAATTATCGAATTCTTTCGCGATTCATGTACTTTTTTTCCCACTGTGCATGTAAGTTTTTTTTCTCGTGGCTATGATAATGCAGGTCCGCCTATAATTGGAGCAGAACCACAATCCGCAGCATCCACACATTACAAATATGGGGGCGATCCCGGCGTACTGGTTAACATCCATACCTTCCCAGTATTTTTGATGCTATTTTCGCTTCGCATTTGTGCATGGTTGTAAGTTTTAGCCTATTTAACTCAATATGGGATGGTTGTTTACGTTTTTCTTTTTGGAAAGGATCATAAATGACGGATTCTTCAAAAAAAAATTTTGATCGATACCCGTGATTTATAGCGCACTTGTTATTGTATTTTTTGATTCCAACCTTATTTGAATCTTTAAGCAACTCATCGAACTCTAGTGAACAAATCGCTTTTATGAGCCTTTAGTTCCAAAAACTAGAGGCGCTAGTGTGTAGTGTCTAAATTTTCTTCTAATCAAGTTTTGCTTAGATTGCTTCAACAGTGTTTGCTTACGTTTGCTTCATACAGCCATGATAGTGACGAATAAACACACATTCATGAGGTAAAATCTGCTTCTGTTAGCATTTAATTTTTCCGCTGATTACTAGGAAGCAGATGATGACTCCTTAAAACTCTATTCTGATTCCTGCTGATAAAACATTTCTTTTCCTAACAATGCGCTTAATTCGCATGTACTAAAATAGTCTCCTTCCATATAGTCAAGACGTGCAAAAAGCAATCACTTTCCCTTGTTTTCCCTGCACAAAATTTTCCACCATCAGTGGAAAATAAGCCACCTATAAAGCAGTCTGACCATCGGCTTTAGAAGGCAAAAAAACGAAACACAAAGGCCGGAGAAAATTCCAAACAGCTACTGGCCGTGGCTTGACTCCGGCTGCTGCTCCTGCTGCTGCTGATGATGATCACGATAATAATGAAGGCACGGATGCACTCCTGATAATAATAAGGATAACGATTGTTTAACCGCTGTTGTTGCCGGTACTTTGTAATATTTATGAGGCTGAAACTAAACCTAATGCCCCATCCCCGGGTAGGAAGTGTCTTAAATGGCCAAGCGAAGCGTAAAATTAATTTCCATCCCTTGCTTGATCGAAGAAGAAGGCGCAGCAACAGGCCAGATGTTTTCTGGAGATTCCTGAACCGGGGACCTGTCGTTCTGGAACCAAACCTTTTGTCTTTCCCTAATCTGATCCCAGCAAAATTGAAATCCATTAAGCACTTGTTCAAACTTTCCACTTAATCGCCAGTATCGTCCCGAGCAATCCAACAAGTTAATCTCTATCCTTTATAAGCTGCTGTGTAATTGGAAACCCCATGCCTCCCCTCGAATGAATCAAAACAAAGCTCCGCTTCATCATCCGCGCCAGCCGGGGTCAAAAGCATCATCAATCATAATCATCATTATCTGAGTGAAGCTTTGAAACCACAGACGCGAAACTTTTTGATTCGCCGTTTCAATTCCAACCCCACCCCCCTCGAATTCTGCCGCCAGCAGCATACTGTTGTGATTCATTTCCGACGACCCCGCTCTTTGTTCGGAATAAAAATGGCCGATTGTACTGCTGCTGGTCCTTTGTTTCCAATGTACTCCATAGACACGGTTGCCGAGGAAAAGGCCACATGGAATAATAAAAAAAAAAGCGTTCCCTTCGTTACCGACGGCGATGATGATCATGAACGAACACGAAAGGATTAAACGTCTCGCTTTTCTTTTTCTCAAGAATAGCAAGTGGTGGCAATGAAAGAAATGCGCCTGCAAGCTAACAAGTGTGAGTGTGTGTCTGTACTCCCGGCTCGAGACGAGATGAGGAATTTCCTTCACAATTATTGGATCGGCGGCAAATCCCAAGTGGGGGAGAGGAAATCGTTTTCGCTTCTTTCTTTCGGTGCAAGTACACAATCACACAAAGAAAGCTCAGGGGTGCGAAAAATGAGATAATTAAATTGCAGCCATTTTCATCGCGGAATCTCGACAACCCCTTCCCAGTTCTTTGTATTGCCATCTTTGTACTCCTCAGTGTTATGGGGTGTATCTGTTTTTGTTTATGGGCAGCGGTGTGCGTGGAAGATGATTGTGGGAAAATAGGGGTCGTGGATTTCCAGCAGAATTCACGCGCTTGGTCAAGGTAACGATGGATCGTCCGAGTCTTAGGAATACTATCGAGTCCCTTCGAATCTCGCAGAGGGTTACGGCAAAGTTATGGACTGTCGTGTTTGCTGTTTAACATTGCATTGGGGGTGTGATTCGATGAGCGGGGATAGACTCGACTGGCACGATTTTTAGGAAGTCCCTCCAACTTTTTAGCCACCCCAACCACGTGAATATCGTAGCACGCAGCTTTGAGACGATGGCAGAAACGTACATCAGACTTAAGGCTAAAGCAAGTAGGATTGGGCTTCTCATTAATGCCTCAGAGATAGAATACATGAAGGGAAGAGGCTCACAAGAAGACAATGTTAGCCTCCTAGCACGAGTTCAGATCGAAGGTGATGGTATCGATGCGGTATACGAATTAGTGTATCTGGACTCATTAGTGACCGCCAATATTGACACCAGCAGAGAGAAACAAAGGCGCATTATGGCTGGAAATCGTGCCTACTTCAGACTCCGAAGGACGCTAAGATCGAACAAAGTTCGCCGAACTACGAAGCTGTTCATCTACAAACATTAACTAGACCGGTAGTTATCTATGGCCATGAAACATGGACAATGCTCGTGAAGGACCAACGCTACCTTAGTGTTGGAAGACAACACCTTTTGAAGCAGTTACAACAGCGTCTCCATGGACGACATGATCCTTGCACGGCTGGTGAAATGCTGCAAAATGAGTTTAGTTATATCATTCGAAAACACAAGCAACAATACAATAACTTCTTATTTTTAGTTCGAGAAAACTGCTTCGGAAGACTCTTAGAGCACACCGACGGACTAAACTACAAAAGACTGAAGAAATAAGGAAACGAAACACTGAGTAACAAATTAACAAGAATACAATTGAAAAAACAGACGAAAGGACTCAAAATTCTCAAACGTGGCTCCCTTCGAATCATTTGCAACAACGTCTTCTCGGACGACATGTGTACGGCTGGCAAAATTATTCGAAAGGATTTACGCAACGATATCATCAAAGGCGTAGAGGCTTCTACTTTATTCTCTAATTCATTAAACCTTCATAAAAAAAATAGGTGTTGCGTACGATCTACGGTGAAATGCAGATGGAAGACGGAACGTGAAGTAGGCGAATGAACCACGAATTGTATGAGTTTCTGGGAGAACCTCCCATCGTTCTCACCGCTAAAGTTGGTCGACTACGGCGGGCTGGGCATGTCGTAAGAAGGTCGGACGACAGCCAAGTTAAAATAATGCCTATTTTAAAAATGTGACTGAGGCTGCCTAAGGACTGTTCATTAAAGAAAGTGGACACCTGTTTATCAATGGTTTAGGGTTAAAACTAAAAGAAAAATTGTGAATTTTTGCTCAGTGTGTAAAAACATTGTTTACTTTGGTAACACACAGTGAGAAATTTCGAACGATGGGTTGGAATTAGCAGATTAATTCTGCACAAATGGTTTCCGAAATGTTGTCATTTCTAGAATTGGCCAAAAGCGTGAAGTGCCCTTAATCTGCAGTGTCCAATATTGTTAAGAAGTTTGGAGAAATGTTGAAGATTTACCGAAATCTGGACGCAAAAACAAGGCATCGGATCAGAAAAAGGAGCTGGCAGCGGAACGCCTTTTGAAATATGCATAAGCCGTGTTCCGTTCATGAAATTGTCAAAAATGTGGACATAAGCGTCGGAACTGTGCAGAATATCAAAAAGCAGATTCATGCATCCCACCGCGGCATTGTCTGTCTGTCTGTCTCAGTGGCCCTTATAGACTCGGAAACTACTGAACCGATCGGCGTGAAAATTTGTATGCAGGAGTTTTTGGGGCCAGGGGAGGGTTTGAAGATAGTTCGAAACAGGGGTGTTACATTTTTTTGCAAAACAGTCACCTGCTGCGTAATATGAGGCCCACACATCACCAACAGTTTATGTGCCTGTCTGTCTGTCTGTCTGTCTGTCTGTCTGTCTGTCTGCCTGCCTGCCTGCCTGCCTGCCTGCCTGCCTGCCTGCCTGCCTGCCTGCCTGCCTGCCTGCCTGCCTGCCTGCCTGCCTGCCTGCCTGCCTGCCTGCCTGCCTGTCTGTCTGTCTGTCTGTCTGTCTGTCTGTCTGTCTGTCTGTCTGTCTGTCTGTCTGTCTGTCTGTCTGTCTGTCTGTCTGTCTGTCTGTCTGTCTGTCTGTCTGTCTGTCTGTCTGTCTGTCTGTCTGTCTGTCTGTCTGTCTGTCTGTCTGTCTGTCTGTCTGTCTGTCTGTCTGTCTGTCTGTCTGTCTGTCTGTCTGTCTGTCTGTCTGTCTGTCTGTCTGTCTGTCTGTCTGTCTGTCTGTCTGTCTGTCTGTCTGTCTGTCTGTCTGTCTGTCTGTCTGTCTGTCTGTCTGTCTGTCTGTCTGTCTGTCTGTCTGTCTGTCTGTCTGTCTGTCTGTCTGTCTGTCTGTCTGTCTGTCTAGACATCGGAAACTACTGAACCGATCGGCGTGAAAATTTTTATGCAGGAGTTTTTGGGGCCAGGGAAGGTTCTTAAGATAGTTCGAAACAGAGGGGTTACATTTTTTTGCAAAACAGTCACCTGCTGCGAAATTTGAGGCCCACACACCTCCAACAGTTTTAGTGTACAGCTCTAGCGAACGCGGGGGATAGAAAACAGAGAAAGCAATTTTTTTTTCCTTATTTCTGCCGAAAGTTTCAAACAGTTTAGAAATGATATGTGACTGTATTTGATAGCTTGATTAAAAACGCACTTTTCTGGTAATTTTTGATAATGAGTTTTTAATATCCGTTCTTATGATTTGATTCCATATAATATAAATCATATATATGCAGCAATTAGCCAGCAATCAACGAAATTCTGAGCGCCATAAATCTATGTCGCACATTTTTTTTAAGCCATGGGCTGGTGGCAGCAAACTGGTTAGAAACCCTTCTCCCCTATGGAAGAAAAAGGGGGGCTCCCATACAAATGAAACACAAACTTCTGTATAAGTCGAGAACTAATCAAGCAAACGGAACCAAATTTGGCAAGTGGGGATTTTGGAGATAGTTTTTTATTCTATGATACTTCACGACCCCTCCCTTCTCTGTAAGGGGGGGGGGCTTTCATACAAATGAAACAGAAGTTTCTGCATAATTCGAGAACTAATCAAGGAAATGGAACCAAATTTGGTATATGGGGGTTTTTGAAAACAAGAAATGTTTCTATGTTCCCTCCCCTTGGATATGTGATCTGGACGCGATGGGTGGGCCTACGTCATCTCCACTGAGATGGCAACCAAAGACATATCCTGACGTGGTGGTATCACATGTTGATTATTTTGATTTAATGCCGCGTCACATATCTGGCATTGATGCACTAATTTTACACATGTGATCCAACGGACATCCTGTCCTGGACCATTGAATGCTGTTGCAGTTTGATGGGGCTCTTTCCTCAATAATATTGATGTGGGATTTTCTCTTGGCTGCAACACCTTTCTTATGCGTTCCCTGACATGGTGAGCCGTAGCCACGCTTGAATATAAATCTAAAGGGTGATACGGTCAAAATTTGGTCAAGGGAAAACGCGTGTAAATCGGTGAAATCGTTTATTTCAAAAATCAAATTAAATTTCTTTTTCAAGTTCAATTAGTATAAAATTCAGGAAAAAATATTCAGTTAGGCTTCCGCTTTTCCAAATCCGAATTGCCGGGCCTTACGCTTGACCCCTGCTCTGATTTTTTGTACCCCCCCTTTCCCCCCCTTCTCCGCCGGAGAAAACTGGGTTTCCTCTGGCTGCTCGTCCTTCGCTGGTTTTTTGTTGTTCTTTTTGTGCCTCGCGCTGGACACTAGCCCTTTTTTTCTCAGTGGGGGGGGGGTCTTGGGGGGGGGGGGGGCTCTTGGGTGTGGGCGCCACGTGCGCGGTGGGGGGCGCGTCCCCTGCCTTGTCCTGTTTAGGGTAGCGGGACAAAACCCAACCCGGGCAAAACGGAACAGCAGCTTTGTTTTTGGTAAGGGAGGAGAAGTTTTAACACTCTTTCACGTAAATTTCTTGGTTGACAGTCCCGGAAGCTATGAAAATGCTGCTTTTCAAGCCACAGGTACAGATGGCTTGCCAAACCAGATATTTCTTTGCGAACTTTGACAGTTTCGTGTGCTTGAAAATATCTGCTACCTTTCCCCTTCCTTTTGCCGTATAAAACTCCTGTCCCGGAAGCTGCTTGTAGTCGGCTTTGACGTAGGTTTCGTCGTCCATTACCACGCAGTCAAACTTCGTCAGCATCGTCGTGTACAGCCTCCGGGATCGCGCTTTGGCCGTCGTATTTTGTTTATCATCGCGATTTGGAGTCACTACCTTCTTGTAAGTCGATAGTCCGGCTCGTTTTTTTGGCTCGATGCACGGTTGTAGACGATACACCCAGCTTATTTGCGGCATCTCGGAGAGATAGGTTAGGGTTTCGCTTGAAACTACCGGCAACTCTCTTTGTCGTCTCAGCGGCTTCCGGTTTTCGATTTCCCCCCGATCCAGACTTCCTGGCTGTCGACAAACGTTCCCCAAACACTTTAATTACATTTGTAACGGTTGATTTGGCAACTTTTAGCGATTTTGCCAACTTTGCGTGCGAGTAGCTCGGATTTTCGCGATGCGCGAGCAAAATTTTGATAAGCTGCTCTTCTTGCTTGGACGGCATTTTGACAACTGAAGAGTGAATTCCAAAATCAAAATAGGAGCAACATTCTCACACACACACCTTCAAAATGAGGGGTGTTCAGGTTTTTTAAATGCAAAATTGAAAGAAATACGTCAAGTTGATATTGACCAAATTTTGACCGTATCGCCCTTTAGCTAGATAGGTATACGTTGATAGACCATGTGTTCAAGATTATTGACATTCGTAGGGAATCGACTGTTGGATTCACTGAGTAGAAGTTTTTATTAAAACTAGGAACGTGGCGCCTTCTTATTTTGTTATGTCTCATTTCAAAGAACCATAATAAAAATGCCATACCTTGTAACAATGGTATACAAAAATCTTATAACGGCTTCATTCTCGATAATTATCGATAATAGGCGTGATGAAGCTTTACTCTGCCGCCGAAAAGTGAATCCTATAGTTGAGCAAGGCTCAAATAATTATTGTTAGGCTACACATGCATGACGGCTTTGAAACGATTTAACAACTTAGAGATTAGGATTTGACAAATAAAAAGGAGGCATTGAACAGACAAGTAAACGTAAACTTTTGTACAATAGAACTATAGGATTTAACTAAATAACGCAGAAGACAAAAACTGACTAAGGCGGACAAAGTGATAAGTGAATTAAACGTGGTAAGACGAGGTATACATCGTTGACTTTCAGAGCACATAAGAACTAGACTAAAGAAGTTACGAAGTGTCCTCTTGAGCATATAAACGTAACACTGACTGACTAATTAAATAACATAAAGAGACGCAACGAGAAACCATCTCTCTCATGAGTCCCATCAGCATACTGGGACTTGTAACATCAGACATTACTAAAACTGGTAGAATTTAAATATCTCAACGACATTTTTGATTCAAGAAAACTGTTCAAAAAGACTTTCGCTGCACATAAATGATGACCTAAACTACAAAATACTGAAGAAAACACACTGACAAACTAAATAACAAAAAGACAAAATGACACCATACAAAACAGCGAACATGAACATGACTGAGAGAAAGGGGAAGCAAACTTGAAAATGTAACACCTGTTGAGACAGTGTCAACAGCGTCTCTATGGACGACATGATCCTTGCACGGCTGGTGAAATGCTTCAAAAGGAGTTAAGTTATGTACATCATTCTAACGCACAACGAACAATACAATAACTTCTTATTTTTGGTTCGAGAAAACTGCTTCCAGACTCTCAGAGCACATAAATGACACACTTCGCGGACTGAACTACAAAAGACTGAAGAAATTACGAAACACCGTATTGAATTTGCAAACGCAACACTGACTAACAAAATAACAAAGAAACAATTGAAAAAAATAACAGACGAAAGGACTCAAAATTCTCAAACGTGGCTCCTTCCGAGTCATTTGCAACAGCGTCTTCTTGGACGACATGTTCCGTGTACGGCTGTCAAAATGATTCGAAAGGATTTACGCAACGATATCATCAAAGGCCTGGCGTAGAGGGTTCTATTCTATTCAGAGTCCCGCCAGTAAACCTTTTAAAAAAAAAAATTCTATGTTGGTATGAGAGCCCTCCCCTCTCTGGAAGGGGGAGGAGGGGCTCTCATACAAATGAAACATAAATTTCTCGGGTAAGAAGCATGATCTGATAGAAGTTTTAACCCCTTCTTAGTCAAGAAAGGGGGATGCTTGAGCTACTCTCGGTGCCACATTATGCACAAGAAGTTAATCTATGATTATTCAAGAGAAAATAACGTTAAAAATGACATGATACCGCGTAATTTGAAGATAAAAGTTTTGTCTATGAAATGCTTCTACACAAACACAAATTAAAACAAAAAAATAAATCTCTATACTCGAAGCCACACATTAGCAATCGAAAATATTTTAACAAAACTCATTCCGAAAAACCAGTTCAATTAAATTTTCATCCATTTTGTTTCAAGTGTGGCAAGGTCGCACTTCACTTCAAATTATAAACAAATTAAACATTTCAAGTCATTTTGTAGCAACGCAACCATCTCAATCCAAGAACACTACAAACTTCTTATCCTGTAGTGTTCTTATCTTATGGCGATCATGTAGCCTGCGTGTGGCGAGTCAGCCATTACCCCTTCTTTACGACCAGTCTTGGATTGGCTTGCGCTCTTACTGCCCCACCCTGTGCTGCAAAATTAAAATGAAAATATTTCGAGGTACATAGCTGTTTTCCGGTCTTCAAAATGCTCGAAGTGGAGTACCATATCTACATCCCCTATATTGGGGTGGAGCTAGAGATTATGTTTGTTACGCAACATGAATGTTGCAGAACACTAACAAGCACAAAGTTAAACTTTTACAGACCAATTTTAACGTAATAACTCAGTTTAGCTCTACCCTTTGTCGCTGTAATTCTGTTTATCTGAAAACCAAAAATCACATGCCCCAATCGAATAGATGCTTTAAAATTTCAACTTCCGTCAGCTGAAACAACTTTAACGGAATTCCACGTTTGCATTCATACCTGAACTGAAAATCGTGAGTCGAAATAAGTCCTTACCCCTGACCGGCACACGCCACCGTCCACGGAGAGGAGGCCACCGAACCGAACGGGATTTTATAGCTTTAATCAACGGCCGTGTTGTAGTTTAACGCTTCGTTTTCCGGTGGGATTCTCGCGAAAAAAAAGCTGTCTTCTATGGAAATTGCTCTATTTGATGATGGGGATGGGGATGTTGTCGGACGGCGAATAGCCGGGCTGTTTTTGGATTAACTCGCCACACCGACGACGATGGAAAGGAAAGGACAAAAGTCTTTAATTATTCTTGTTGAGATGTTGGGAGAAGGTGGATCGGGTAGTTTGCGTACTAATTGTAGCTTGAGAAAATAAACTTAAAGGAAAACTGCTCATTAAAAAAAAGGGAGATATTGCCGTTGTTTGCTTCCAATGACTTGCTGGGCTAATTAAATAATCGTTTGCATAAGATGAGACTTTAAATCAGTTCAAATGGGAAAACTACCCTTCCATGTCCAAAACAGACAGAAACGTCAATTCAGTTACAGGCTTTCGGTTCGGATCCGCCTACCCCGGGGGCGAGAATATAATTAAAATCATTACTTTCCTCCGATTAACTGCTCACTGAACGGAAAATACCAATTCCAAAAACAACCCAACTTTTCGCTGAGCTCAGAACCAAAACTTCATCGTAAAGGATTACGTTGAGACGGCCTGTTATCGTCTGTACTGCAGTTCGATTCCCATCCCATATATGTACATATAGTAATACTAAGCGCTCATGCATGGTGTCTTTCCAGCTCCTGTGCTGTCTGCCGATGCTGATCCTGCCGGCCAAACGGGCCCTGAATACGAAAGATCCGGACGTTATAATTGCCACACTGAGAGCCCTCCAGCAGCTGGTGTTGGCCGGTAAGTTTTGCCTACACTATTTGGGTCAGTTAGTGAATTTAGAATGGTGATACAGTCTGCAGTTCACACTATAGCATTTAACCAAACAAGTTGATGGTAGTATAGTATAGCATTATTATTTTACCACCAAGATCGATTGCGAAAGTTTTCGTAGTAGAGAGTGCCCACGGGGTCAATGTGAGTTGTACGCTGTTCGATGTTGAGCATAATTAAATTATTGTCCGGATCGATTGGGAGTTGGAACTCCGTTCATTAAGGACGGGTGAGGCTTTAAACTATTGTTTTAGAACTGTCACGTAATTTCGTCAACTGGTAGCGTGATAACTGCTGAGCCAAAACTGTTGAAACCCGTACTCTTACTCGGCCTGCATTCTAGATTTGCTTTGTTCATTGGTCACACCTGTGACTACAAGAAACAACGGCAATCGACAATACTTCGGAATTAATAAATTTCCATTTAATTACGCTCGCACACGGTTGATGACTTTTTTCCTTGTTTAATCCTGTCCCCGTTCTGCCCCCCTCCCCCTCCCTCTCCCCACCGCACAACCACAAGGAAAGAAACATTTAATTACTCTTGCGTGCTGTAGCCCCGTTTGTGCCGTCCCCGATGTCCTCCACATCGGCACAAAGATCCTGCGGCAGGAGCAAGGAATCTAACGAGCAGTCCTGCAGCAGTCGCAGCCCCAAGAAAGCATTGGTTAGAGGTTGGAAGCAGAGATAAAAATTAAATTAAAAAATTCCTAGCCTGTCAAGAATTCGTCCAGCCCCCGGGGCTGTGAAAAGAGATCTCGATTCCGTGTTAGTTTTAGAGAACCGTAATGAGACGGCGACGACGACCGACGTTTGAGGGAGTGGGGTCTTTCTTTCACCCTTGATGGCATTTTTATTACGCGAACACCTGTTGTTCCTCTTATTCGAAGACGAGTAATGGTTTTCTAGGAGCATCGTCTCTGTCGTCGTTGAAGATCGTGTTGTTTTACAATCGGGAGGAGAAATTCGTGATATCGTCATTTTTCATAGTAAAGTGCACAGGATGCTACACGGTGAGAGAGTAATTTTGTTCGCTTCCCTGCTGGGATGGGATTGCGTGGATGTGGGGATAAGATTGCTGCTATTTTACGAGCTGAGCTACTTTGTTGCTTGCCATTAAAAGAGTATGGCTTCTGGATTACGACGAATGGGGCTCGTTTTTTTGTTCTTCTAAAACGCTCGCGATGGACAGTGACTTGACGGGGGGGATTTGAAGGAGGATGTGAGATTTGACAAACTCCGGACAATGCTGCTACTGACTTGCTGATGAATCGATAACTTGGATTAACACGAAATCGGGTTTCACAGTGGTTGAGTACGCGTTTTCGGATTTTTTTTCTCGGAGAGCAACTTGAATTAAAGATAAATCGAAATGTATTTCAGACCCTTAAATTAAGTTTAAATTTGAATGGATTTGCATGGAATTCATGTCGATTTTTGTCACAAAAAAAATGGAGTATTGTATCTACATCCCTTATACAGGTCTGGAGCTAGAACGCGATAACTCCGTTACAATTCTGAATGTTTCAGATTGGTGAGGAGGAATTATAATAGGATAGGATTTCATTTGTGGATTCTGTATCATACCCGTTCACTTCCGCAGCTTGGTGAATTCTGTTTCGTTAAGTTACAAAATCTGCTCTTTCCATGAGGATATTGAAAAGAGAGTGCGCCATTGAATCGAAAGCTGTTTGTTTTTTGGGCACCGAAATGGTTTGAATCGGATGTGATATATCGGTTTGTAGAAGTTGGTTTCCAGTAGATCCCGAATTTTAATGTGTTGTCGATGTTTCTGCTGATCATCAGATCAAGAAAGGGAAGCTTTCCATCAGTTTCTTTCTCTAATGTAAACTTTATTGCTCTATGTTTTTAATTTAACAAATCAAGAAACTGTGGTAGATAGCGTTCTTTTACAGCTGCAAAAATATCGTCTACATAGCGATTCATGGAAAGAGATTTTTTTTTTGCAGTTCTACCTCAAAGTACTTCGATCATGAAAGCATCTGCCAAAAGTGGTGATAGCTTACTGTCCATGCTGAGACCAAACGTTTGTTTGTAGAATTTTCCCCTAAACGAAAAGAAGTTCTGGTTCAAGCCAGCTTCCGTCACCAACAGATACACCTTCGATATGGTTGATTGGTACTCGCTTCCGTTCCAAATGTCTTCGCAGGCTTGCTAACGCATCAGGCACAGGTACATTTGAAAACGAGCAGTTACATCAAACGACACTAGAACCCCGTCGTAACTCGAAAACAAAAATTTTCTGAGATATTTTGAAGAACTGCTGAAAGGTCTGGATTCCGGTATTAGAAAAAAAATCTCTGAGAAGCATTAAGAAGTTTGAGGGACTACAAACAGTTTCCAAAATGCGCCAGGAACATCTGAAAAGTTTTTCGATCGTTTAAGAAGCTACTTTGAGTTCATACATTATTTTGATTTTTTGCTATCGTAAGAACTGCAGTACACTCATGAAAACGCAATGCGAGATTAGACACAACATTTTATGGTTCTTCCAAACGTTCCTTCGTAAGATCCATAAGTTTTGTGTCCAATCTCGCGTCACGGTTTCATGAGTCTAATTTAAGATCTTTGAGAAAATTCGAGATCTCTGAAAGTTATGAGATGTTCTAAAACATTTTGGATTACTTATGAGAAGTTTTAAAGATTTACTGAGAAGATTTGAACATCTTCTTTGAAACTTTTGAGAACCTCCATGATGCTCTCAACTTAAGAGAAATTTTGGACAGCTTTTTAGAAGCTTGAAAAAAAACTTCTGAGAAGTTTCAAAGCACTACTGAGAAGTTTCGAAGAGCTTTTGATAAGTTTCGAAGAACTATAGAGGTGTTTCGAAGAACTATAGAGAGGTTTCAAAGAACTACCGACAATTTTGGAAGAACTACTGAGAAGTTCCGAAGAATGTCTTAGAACTTCCGAAGAATGCCAGAGTGAATTCGGAGAAATTCTTCGATTTGGAGAACTGCTGAGAAGTTCCGAAAAACTTTTTTAAAGTACTGGAAAGTTTTGAAAAAGTTCAACACGCAAGCATGTCTGGAAAACTCTCAAAAGAAATCAGAAAATTTCGGAGTAATTTCAAAGATTTTCTGATGAGTTCTGACCAACTTTATGGACATGATAACCTGTTGGATTTTTTCATATATTTTGAAAAACTTTGTAACATTTTATGAAGTTCAGAGATGGATGGAATGAAATAAAGCGTGTTCCGATCACAATTTGGTCAAACAGTTATGAGTGTGAGTCGATCAAAGTTTTTATTAATAAGTCATATTCATTTTCTTTTTCAAGTTCAGTTAATACAGAATACAGGAGAAATATTCAGCTAAGCGTCCTTTTTACCGAATCCGAATTTCCGGGTCTTTCGTTTAACACCTGCCAGAAGATTTTGTACAGTCTCCATGTCCACTTTATTCGCCGCAGAACGCCAGTTTGCCTTGAACTGTTTCTCGCTCACAACAGCTTTTTGAGTCTACTTAAGTGCCGCTTGACGATGGCCTAATATTATTCGATTGGGCAAAGCTCTGGCATGTTGGGAGGGTTTTTGTCCTAGGGCACCACTTGAACGTTGTTGGCAGCATACCACTCCATGGCCTTTTTTCCGTAATGACAAGATGCCAAATCCAGCCAAAATAGAAAGGAACAGGAAAGGCAGGAACAGGGTCGCTTCAGGAAAGGCAGTAGACGTATTTGTAGGAACGAGCTTGAAGATAAATTTCCTGGTTGACGGTTCCGGTCGCAATGTAAACGTTGCTCTTCAAGCCACAGGTACAGATGGCCTGCTACACCAGATATTTCTTCGCGAACTTTGACATTTTTATGTGGGTTGAAATTTCCTCCCCCCTCCCCCGGGGGGGTTGCGGTATAATTCTTATGGGGGTTGGTTGTTGTGTGGGGTGGTGTTGTTTTGGTCCGCTACGAGCACGGGGGTGGTGGGGTGGCGGGCGCGGCGGTGGGGTGGGGGTGTTTGTTTTTTGTTGGGGGGTGGGGCCTCCTTTTTTGTAGTTGGGTCGTTGGTTGTTTGGTCGGGGGGGCCCTTGGGGTGGGGGGGGGGGGGGGGGGGGGGGGGGCGTCCGTGCCTTGATCTACCCCGCAGTGGGATGTTAGGCAATGATAACGTCCTTGGCTCGAGTACTACTTTACCCATGCCCTTTCGCTCAATTTTCAATACTTCTATTCAATTTTCAACCTACCGTACACTGACGGAACTTTCAACACTTACTCTTCATATCTTTCATTCTAGCAAACATTACTGTCCACTCTTGGTGCCTCATGGTGATGAGCGGACATCTCCTTCTACATCATAATCGTTACTCCACGTACGGAGAATACAGATATAACAATTATAGTATGTGGGTTGGTTGAGAGGAGAGTGGTGTAGAGGTGGGAGTGAAAGGAGGAGACGAAAAGAAGGAGTTAAAAGTGGGAGAAAAGGAAAAGGGGGAGGGGAGGGGAGGGAGGGGGGGCATTGGCTTGTTTTTTGCGCTTTTTTTTGGATTTTTTTTAGACCCTAACTGGCAAGAGATAGGTTTTGATAAGCTAAGGTTTGGGAGATATCTTGGAAAGTTTCAAGGGAGTCAGGGGGTTTACTGGGAAAAAACCACAAAAACCAGAGGGTAAGTTTTTAAAAACTTGGGGGAAGAAATTCTGTGAAGTGTTAAAAACTTCTGGGAGTGGGACAATTTTTTTAAGACTTAGAGTTTGGGACTTGGGGGAAAGCTTCGCATCACTTGTCTTGAAAGAAAACTACGGGGTTTGAGTGGGTGTTTTCTGGGAAATTTCGATGAATTTTTGGCAGGATATAGAAAACTTGTGGGAATTTCGGAAAATTTTCTGAGATGCTCTTATGAGTTCTGATATTTTTTCAAGATGTACGGAGCACGCGAATAACTTGTGATAAAGACCAAGAATTTCTGAGGACTGCTTTTAAGCTCCTAGGACTATTCAAAAGCTATTGGAACTTTTTAGCAGTTTGAAGAATGCCTGAGAAGCACTCAAAGAATATGAGAAGATTCAAAAATATATTTCAAAGAACTGCTGACAGCTTTCGATTCCGGTATCAGAAAAAAAATCTCAGAGAAGCGTCAAGAAATGTTACGAACTCTACGAGGAGTTTCCAAAACGCATCAAGAACACCTGAAAAAAATATTAAGACCATTTTACAAGCTAATTTTAGATCCTTGACAAAATTCGAGATCTTTGAAAGTTACGAGAAGTTCTTAAACATTTTGGATTACTCATTAGAAGTTTTAACGATTCTCTAAAAAGATTGTTCAAACTATTTTGAATTTTTGAGAATGTCCACGATGTTCGAATCTAAAGAGGAATTTCGGAGATCTTTTAAAAAGTTTGAAACAACTTCTGAAAAGTTTCGAAGAACTTTTGATAAGCTTCGAATAACTTTAGAGAGGTTTTAAAGAACCTCTTAAAAGTTTCGAATTTTTTTTAAAGTTTCGAAGAATTTTTCAAAAGTGTCGAAGAACTTCTGAGAAGTATCGAATCATTAAAGAAAAGATCCATACAACTACTGGAAAGTTTTTTAGAGAAATTCTGCTATCCGAAGTTCTTCTGAGGTGAAGTACCCATAATCTGCGCACCTAAAGCCCTGTTTTTTGCGCCCTGATATTGCGCATTCCAAGCCCTGATTTTGCAACATTCCAAACTAATGTTTAGTTGAATATTCTTTGAATTTAGTTCTACATGTAAATAGATGTTGTCCTCTTGTGCATGGGATAAAATATAAAGTTTGACAATCTTGCAATTAACTGCAAAGTTTCGGCAAAATGCGCATAATTAAGCGCTGCGCAGAATTAGGGTACTTCACGGTAGTTCCGATGAGCTTTTTAAAACTTTTGGAGACCAGAACTTTTAAAGGAAATCAGAAAATTTCCCCGAAATTTCATTTGATATTTCGAACTTACTTTAGACTGGCAAGAGCTCAACTCTTTTTGAGGACATTAGAACAACGTCTAGTTTAGTTTTATTAGGGTTGTAAGGATGTCCGCAGGGTGTTATTCAGAAATTTCGTTAGATTTCTCGTAACCTCTTTAAAATATTTTCTAGGCTTTTCAAAGCGTAGGGATTTGGTTGATATTCGGTTGGAATTTTGCCAAATCTTTTTTCCAAAAAAAAAAGATTGATTCTGATTTGATTGAAAACTTCCGGGTGCCTTTAAAAATTGCTAGATTTCATTTTCAAAATAAAACATAAGATATTTTAAAACCAGAGAGAGAAGGTAGAACCGAGTACTTATAGTCGTCTCGAGGTATCGATTTCAGGAAAGCCTTTGGTTTGGATGTTATTAAAATGAAATTTATGAACTGCGTTGACATATTTATGATAGGCTACTGACTACACCTGAAAGTTCTCTAAATTATAGCGATTGTCTTTGGGATTTAACTTTGGAGACTTTAGGCGTTCTTCTTGAGAACATTGGCTATTTCCCAAATGATTTCAGGGGTGTTTTTTAATGCTCCAAAGCTAATGCAGTCTCCTAAACAGCAGAATTAGCAATCTTAAAAGTTCAGCATTCGTTCCAGAGGATTTACAAATTTAATTATAAGAAAAGATTCGAAGATTTCTTCTGACTTAGGGAACGTCTTCAGCCCCCGGCCCTAATTCCAATCACAGGGTAAACGATAACTTACAACGAACAGTTTTCGCTGCATGTTGCTTCATCTAGTGAAGCATCATTCCGGAAAAAAATGAGCATAGCAGGTTTATGTTTACCCCATGCTTGTAATAGATTCCAGGGGTCTGAAGCCGTTCCCTCTCCTACTCCAATTTTGCATTCTCCCATCTTGAATGAAAGTATCAGCCAGGCAGTTTAAATTCCCAACCTCTTCCCCCGTCCACAGGACCCTGGATTGGCCCGGCCCTGGTCCCGTACTACCGTCAGCTCCTGCCCATCCCGAATCTCTTCGGCGCCTTCAACGTCAACATCGGCGACCAGATTGACTTCCAGGGAGGCAACCGGCTCGGCGATGTCATTGACGAAACGCTGGCCCTGCTGGAGCGAACCGGCGGCCGAGACGCCTATCTCAACATCAAGTACATGGTTCCAACGTATGAAAGTCGTGTCCTGAATAGGTAATTCATGGTCGTCGTCCATTGGTTGGTGTGAATTTTAAAACTTTCCTCGAATAAAAGTGTGACACATTCCCGATGGAGACGCATGGTTGCTCAAATTGGGATGGATGGATGGATTGATCACGTAGAAGAAATCGAAATCTGTCATTCAACTTTCAGCAGCAGATTTGTGCGGTGGAGATTTGATTGTCTGCAGTGATGCATTCCGACAGCTGCTGCACCAAAATCGCGTCCTCTCCCATCTATCATCAATGAAATCGAATGGAAAATTGTAAATCATTCCTTCCAGCCACACCCCCGCGCGCTCTGACCATGGCATATTCGTGATTGTGAGGTGATTTTTGCATATCTATTCGTTTTCGGGTTTTGAGTGTCATCTCCATCTCCGGGCATGAGTCTGTTGCATGAGCTCCAGGAACTCCCAGACTTTGGAGAATGAAGCTCGATTTTCTGCTTATCATGGCACACATTATTTTCCCAGATTTCCGCCGTTTTTTCTGGCTCTGTGCTGCATCCTATTTGCAGTGTGGGGCAAAGACGATGCAGGCAGCTTCGCAAACCAACTATAAACCCCACTTCCTAGAAGGACTGGAAACCGGAATTTATGCTTTTTTCTCACTCGCGTCTGATTTCTTCCCACCTACGAAGCTACCTTGCCTGGCCCTGGTGGTGAATTTATTGCTTACGAACGAACGGACGGACGGACGGAGGGAGAAGTTTATATTCGTTTATTTCGTATTTGCATTATTTGGTTGGTTTCCGGTCCTGGTACTGCACCGTCGTCGTTCGTCCGCCACCAGACCGAGGATGTTTGGGTGTGTATGTGTGTGTGTGTTTCAGAACGACTTCCTGCTTCTGCTACTGGATAGTTTCGCGCTATATCAACGGTGTTACTGTTATTGTTGTTGTTTTTTTTTCCCTCCTCGTCGAGGAAGACCAATCGAAAGGCGGAAGTGGAGCTTCACTTGTAGAGCAATTTATTTATGCTGGAGGAATTCGTCCCCTGATGTTGCGGTTATCGGAGGAATTTGTTTTTATTCCATTGGAGGAAGGTCGGATAAAGCGTGAATAGCGATTGCTCTGTGCAACTACAGTCGTGCAATAAAATATGCATTGACAGTCATCGCCGTTTTTATGGCGGTCTTTGATCAGGTTCAAACCACGGTAGGGTTTCTGAAACCGGAGGTGTGTCGGTTCGGTTTGGATAGTCACAAACAGGTTTCCGTCAGGCAAAAGAATTTTGATGTTTTCGAATCCGTGTCGGGAAGAAGACCGCGTCGGAGTGATTTGCTTTATCAAAATGTCGAAAAATGTCGTTACAGCGCCCCCGCATCAGTAAGTCAGAAACGTTGATTGTGAATCTAGCCTAATACTAGTTTCGTTGAACCTGGCTCGTAAGAATTAGCCTCACCGAAGAGGGTTCAAACCAAAGGTGTCGATTCTTATACGCGATTTCTCTCTAACTACGATTCACTCCGATGCTGTTTTGTGTTTCTTTTGTGACGCTATCACGCCTTAGACATTAGTTTACGAATGTCATCGAAACCCTATCCCACTGTTCGAAGGTGACATTATTCACAGCTTAACAAACACAAGCAGGGGGGAGCGGTTGGCAAATGCTACGGGAAAAAAACGAAACCAATAGACCTGCTCTCACACGTACACCACATCGATACACCTTCACTCGTTCGGAAGAAACGGCAAAACGATTCGTTTGGAAGTAAAAATTTTCCCGCCAATAAAACCATTTCGATTGTCTGTGTGTGTCTGTGTGTATGATTTTTTCTGTACGCAAGAACCGCGTTGCACCCAGACTTAGTTATACATTCCAGTCAAGTAAATTTACTTTGGATTGGGGCCATGAATTGCTATTGTTTGTCTGCACCTCCATCGACCGTTACAAATGTACACTTTGTTTATACGTGTAAGGCGCTGTGTGGGTGGGAGTGGCACAAATCACACCTCCCATCATCCCATGGGTGGGGCGTCGTAGATAAATCGAACGGAAAGCACTCACCTGAAAACAGCTCCAGGAACTTTTCCACGCCATAGCTGCCGGCGAAGCGATAGGACGGATCCTTGAGGGCGTTGAGATTGTGCACCTTGATGCGTTTGATCATGAACGTGATGTTGTCCGGTTTGCCGTCGCCGTTGAAATCTGCGGGAGAAAAGAAAGGTATGCGAGGTGAGAATTGAGCATATAAATCAAACAGCGCGATTTTCGTATTTGCAGGATGTCAAAGTGTCACGTTCGCAGGAGTAGAACAAGCACAATTGCTACGCTGTGAAATGTCATTTGTCGGGAAGTGTGAGTTAAACTTCAATCGAAATTAAATTTTGCAGGAATAAATTAAGGCCGAGTGAAGCGGAAGCATCGTAGTAACCCATTTAAAATTTTAACCGAGAAGGACGAGGACCTGTCTAGTAGGAAGATCT
Source organism: Aedes koreicus (assembly GCA_024533555.2). Classification (NCBI taxonomy): domain Eukaryota; kingdom Metazoa; phylum Arthropoda; class Insecta; order Diptera; family Culicidae; genus Aedes; species Aedes koreicus. The sequence continues at coordinate 34,599 of JAHHFK020004874.1, forward strand.
CTCAGTCAGAACCCGCTTCGGCAAAGGTGTTAAGTTGTGCAGCTCTGAGGAAAAGTAAACCTTTGGATCAAAACATGCTGCAAGCCAACGGAATGAAAAAGAGGAGGAGGAAGAGGAGTGTCAGTGTGTAAATAATAGAGTGACATTTGTTGAGCATAGCTTCATTGGAAGATGGTACCAGCTTGGTTGGATCTGCCGGTGACCGATGTGGGTTTGAGTGTCTTTCTCCTGCATTTCGCTCTAGTGAAAGTGAGGAAGTGCATCCCTCTTCTGCCTGTCCGCTGCGATGTATAAATAATTATTTAAAGCATGTCGTTTGTCGTAAGAATTCTGAGCTCCAAACTGAAAGGTGTGGTTACACTACGTAAGTACGGAGAGGTTATCCTGAGGGCAGACATGAAAGGGTCTGGTTTATGCAGAATAAATATTGAGCTATTCTAAAATGGACGTAAATGGGCCCATCGGTTCCGTTCGGTTCGGTCCCTTATACCAGGCGAGTCGTCCGGCTTAAGTTTTCTTCCGGAGGAGCTTGTTTGTTGGAATCGGTTTTGGTGCTTTGTTTTCCGTTTTCGAAGGAGAGGAGTCAAGACGAGAGTGCATGCTTATGGCATTTTATGTGCAGGGTAAATATTGTGACTGAGATATGGTTAACTGTCGTCTGTAGAGCTGGCAGAATGGGGTTTGGTTGTTTGGGAGGGTGTTTGCTTTGTTGTATATTGGATCAATTGGAGACAACGCTTGGGAGCCCCGGAAATTAAGCTTTTATGGAAGCCACACGATGATGATCATATTTACTCGAGGATTTACTGATTGTCTATTAAATTATTACGGCACGTACATAAATTATTTGCGTGAGTAGGATTACATGGATGCCATGTAATTAGGTGAGATTGCAAGCGCAGAATACTATATTAGTCATTAATAATGAGCATTAGCGAATGCACAATTTGTAATTGCTTGGTCGCATTTATGACTGGTACTGAATACGTGTAAGCGTAACACCAGTTTAGTTGGTCTTTAGGAGATAGATACTAGCTGAACCCGGTGCGTGCGCTGCTACGCTTGCAACTAAATGAATGGAAATTTAAAAGAACTGGCACTTTTATGGTTCGTTCGGGAGGTGTTTTTTTCTTGACTAAGAAGGGGTTCGAACTTCTATCAGAACATGCTTCTTACCCGAGAAATACACATTCTGTGTTTTAGGTACCTGGATAATTCTCATTGTTGGTTGAAATAAGTGTTTCATGTGTATGGTACTCCCCCCTTCCAGAGGGGGGAGGGGTCTCAAATCACAATACAATAATTGCTTTCAAACCCCTCAAATGCCTAATTTGGTACCATTTGCTTGATTAGTTCTCGAGTAAGGCAGAAATTTTTGTTTCATTTGTATGAGAGCCCCCCTTCCAGAGAAGGGAGGGGACTCAAACAATCATAAGAAGTAGCTACCGAGTTTTTAAGGGTCAGACAGACAGAGAGACAGACAGACAGAAATTCATTTTAATATATATATAGAAATCCTGCCTCTTAAAACCCCCACATGCCAAATGTGGTTTGATTTGATGGACATGTTCTCGAGTTCTGCAGAAATTTCTGTTTCATTTGTATGAGAGCCCCCCCCTTGCAGAAGGAGAAGGGGTCTCAAACCACCATGGAAACATTTTTTGCCTTCAAAAACTCGCACCTACTAATATTGGTTCCATTTACTTGATTAGTTCTCGAGTTATGCAGAAATTCGTGTTTCATTTGTATGGGAGACCCCCCCCCCACTTCAGAAAGGGGAGGGGTCCTGAGTGACCTTAGAAACATGTATTGCTTTCAAAAACCTCCACATGCCAAATTTGGTTCCATTGGCTCGATTAATTTTCGAGTTATGCAGAAATTTGTGTTTCATTTGTATGGGAGCTCCCCCCTCCTTCCTTTTAGAGGCAAACCACCTCAAACCACAATTGAAAAATGTATTGCTTTAAAAAACCTCCACATGCCAAATTTGGTTCCATTTGCTTGATTAGTTCTTGAGTTAAGCAGAAATTTGTGTTTCATTTGTATGGGAGTCCCCTTTTTAGAAAGGGAAAGGGTCTCAAACCACCATAGAAATATTTCTCTTCTTCAAAAACCTCCACCTGCCAAACTTGATTTCATATGCTTGATTTGTTCTCGAGTTAGCATAGCATAGCATAGCATTTTCCGACCATACACAATCCTGGGTTGGCTGTTGTAGAGACGAAGGAAGCGCCAGAAGAGCTGCCTTGGGTGTGACAGGCTCTTCATCCATCAATCTCTTTTCGAGTGTGTTTCATTTGTTTATGAGCCCTCCTTTCAGAAAAGTGTTAATGCAGAAATTTGTGTTGCATTTGTATGGAATTTCCCCCCTTCCAGAGGGCGGAGGAGTCTCAAACTACCATAGAAACATTTCTCACCTCCAGCAAATTTGGTTCCATTTGCTTTATCAGTTCTCGAGTTATGCAGAAATTTCAGTTTCATTTATATGAGAGCCCCCCCTTCCAGAGAGAAGAGGGGTCTCGAAACACCATAAAAACATGTCTTGCTTCCAGAAAACTCAGTTCTCAGACAGACAGACAGACAGACAGACAGACAGACAGACAGACAGACAGACAGACAGACAGACAGACAGACAGACAGACAGACAGACAGACAGACAGACAGACAGACAGACAGACAGACAGACAGACAGACAGAAGAAGAAGAAGAAGAAGACAGACAGACAGACAGACAGACAGACAGACAGACAGACAGACAGACAGACAGACAGACAGAAGAAGAAGAAGAAGAAGAAGAGAGAGAGAGAGAGGACAGACAGACAGACAGACAGACAGACAGACAGACAGACAGACAGACAGACAGACAGACAGACAGACAGACAGACAGACAGACAGACAGACAGACAGACAGACAGACAGACAGACAGACAGACAGACAGACAGACAGACAGACAGACAGACAGACAGACAGACAGACAGACAGACAGACAGACAGACAGACAGACAGACAGACAGACAGACAGACAGACAGACAGACAGACAGACAGACAGACAGACAGACAGACAGACAGACAGACAGACAGACAGACAGACAGACAGACAGACAGACAGACAGACAGACAGACAGACAGACAGACAGACAGACAGACAGACAGACAGACAGACAGACAGACAGGCCGACAGACAAACAGACAGACAGACAGACAGACAGACAGACAGACAGACAGACAGACAGACAGACAGGCCGACAGACAAACAAACAGACAGACAGACAGACAGGCAGATGGTGGTTTTTTTACTGTTGCAACATTTTTTATAATGTCGCTTGAGAGTCGATTTGAACTGATTTAAACCGACATTAAGGAAGCTGTTGGGGCTATTGGGGCTCACTATGTGTGAAGTTGACCAACACACTATTGGGGCTATTGGGGCTCACTATGTGTGAAGTTGACCAACATTCTGAAAAATAAACCAAGAGCAGTTCTGCCGCTTTCAGTCCCATCACAACTAATCACCCCTGTTAAATAGGCCAATGCACTAGGGTCAACATTTTGTGAACTCACACAACCTTGGCCAATCTATTGTGAGCCCACATGAGCCAATGGTTACGGAGGTACTGTCTAGAGTCACCGAAACACCCGTAGTTGTCCCTGACGATAGAATTCTATCGGCTGATGAACTGATAGCTGCCATCAAACAAACCAAAAACATGAAAGCCGCTGGTGTTGAGTGTTGATTTCAATCGATATCTTGCAGTAGTTTCTAACAGCTATTTTCCATCTTGCTGGAAAATAGCCAAATTAATCCCTATCCGCAGGCCTGGAAAAGATCCTACAAACGTTAAAAGCTCTCGCCGCATCAGCCTTTTGCCTTCTATCTCGGAATTGATGAAAAAGCTGATCCTCAGCCGTTTACTGGAGTTCGCAAACCAGAATAACATCTTCCTTAAGGAACAATTTGGGTTCAAGAAAGGTCACTCTACTATCTACCAACTGTCGCGAGAAACCAAGCGTCAAACATTCTCAAACGGAACATGTCCGTTGGAAAGACATCTGCCATGGCATCCCAACAAACATTGCATGCTGTATAACAGCTTATTCAATCAAATAGTAGCTGCTTAAGCTATGATGTGACTTATTCAGCCATAAATCAGCTATAATTGTTTGTTGGGATTGTTGGACGTCGAAAAGGCGTTCGACTATGTCTGGCACGATGGTCTGGTGTTTAAGCTGCATAAAACTTTTCTACTTATCTTATTAACATCATCAAAACCAATCTGTTGGACAGATCCTTCCAGGTCTTCCTGAACAATTTCCATTCTGATAAGTTCAACGTTGATGCTGGTGTTCCCTAAGGTAGCCACTTAGGCCATATCTTATTCAACATCTTCACGTCAGATGTTCCTCTCCCATAGGAGATTTGGTCTGGGAAACGACTCGACCATTGCTGCAGACGTGAAGACAAAGTTCAGCTTTGGTACCAGCATCTTATGGTGTACCGCATAAACCACAACAGCGAACAATTTTTATCGGAATTCCGACGAAAACCTCCGTTCTTTAATTACGATTACGGATTTTTTTTATTTTTACGAATGAACAAGATAGTGTGATTGTGAAGGCGGACATGGGTGAGATCTATCTGATTATAACTATATAACAATAATCTTATTTTCAAATAATACTAACGTGCCTGGTTTGGAAATTTTACATTTCCAAATCTGGAAGTGTGTTGCAGTGCCCTTATCCAAATGATATCGGTAATGTTTACATGCGGGGCTTATTGTATGTGAAAGTAACCTCGGAAAGGGCGTGACTCTCTAGACATTCTGAAATGGGTTGCTGGATCTGCAGTACAGCTAAACACACTCGCTACCACATCAAAGATGAATTCATTTCTGGCACCACTTACACGAATCGGTTGTTTGTTTTCTAACTGTTTTGTTTCCCTCTCCTTGATGTGATTTTAATGATGCATAAGTGTGCGTAATAAAAAGTCAAAAAGGTCCATGGTTGCCAATAGGGATAAATATTAATTTGTAGTATTGATAGATAAGTTGAAACACAGAAACACCTTCCGATACATTCCGAAACACAAACACAACCTGGCAGAGTGACTAACCCCCTGTTATCCACCCAACGAACGTCGCAGAATGTCAGTGGGAAAACTGATGAACTTAAAGAAAACACGATTTTACATCATTTTTATCTAAAGCTCTCCATAGGTGATTCAAGTGATAAAAAATATCACCATGCATCAATTGGTCGACGTTTTATATTTAGTCTATTTAACATTGGTTGAAAAATGCACAGCTCATTTTTTTAAAAGGATCTGTTAACAAAAAAATGTTTGATGCATTTGGTGTGTTTGTTATTGCTGTAAGGTGACTGGCACAATAGGTTTCTGTCCACTGCAGTGACATATATTTGTCTATTATACAAATGGACTGAGACTTTTTGGTATTTTTAAAATGACAGCAGTGTTACCACCCTAGGTTGACGGAACTCGTGTAGCATATAAAAAGAAAAAAATATTTTTAAAAACTTGCAAAGTTAATCTTTGCAAAAAATATCCACATGCCAATACGACGTGCAAGCCGCAGCTAACGATCTTGAGGACTTCAAAGCCAGAGCTGGCTCGCAGATCACTGATTTCTCCAGTTAAATTTTTTGAACGCCTTCCCGATAACAACCGGGCTATCTATAGAGCACTGAGCTATCTTCTTCAGCAATGCTGGATTTGCAGAAAAACACTGTTTCATTCCATTACTAAGATCGTTAAACCGAGTAGATGACAAAAACGCTACTCATTTCATTTGAAAAAGATGTGAGTATGATTCCTTCCATATGAGAAAACTCCCGATGCCTTTTGAAATTCGCGAATTTTTCCCGCATATTTCCCGATGATTTTGGATTTCCGCATTTTTCCCGCATTTCACAATTTTCCCGAGTCTGTGGCCACCTTGCATTTAGGCCCTATCCTAATCAACATCTTCACGTCAGATGTTCCTCCTCTGCCGGATGGTGGTATTTAGTCGATGTTTGCGGACGACACTTCCATCATCTACAAGGATCGAGTGACTGGAAAACTTCAGGAGGGCCTCAACGTTCTGTCCGAATATTTCAATAGCTGGAAGATATGTCTCAATGCAGTTAAAACCCAGACGATTCTGTTCCCGCACTCCAGACACTGTTCCCCCACCTCGACTCATTCCGCCAGGAGATGTCAAAGTCCACCTCTGTAACACATCCATCGATTGGTTCGGGAAAGAAGCCTACCTTGTTCTCACCCTAGATAGCAAGTTGTTGTTCCGATGGCATGTTCACAAGAAATGAACTAAATCTAGTAGTTTGTTAAGATCTCTGTATCCGCTGATCGACATAAAGTCCACTCTATCGACCAAGAACAAACTGGCAGTTCATAAACAAATCATTCTTCCCGTGGTCGAGTACGGTTTGCCAATCTGGGAAAGTTCCGTCAATTGCCACCGTCGGAAACTGCAGGTAGTTCAGAACAAAACATTTCGGATGATTCTGAACTGTCCTCCAAGAACCAGAAATTCCGAGATGCATCGCCTGACAGGGCTAAAGACCCTCGGCGAGAGGAAAGATATAATCCTGGGAAGGTTCAGAGAATCGTGCTTGAGGTCTCTCCATCTGATCATCAGTCAGCTGGTAAACTAGGCTTACACACTTAAAAAATATTCACGAGCTCGGCTAAACATGTTGCTGAATTCACTCGGCATTTTCATATTTAACTGATAACTCAGCAAAAAATCGAACGAAACTGAAATATCGGGTAACTTCATTACTAAACCAATTCTCGGCAACACTAGTAGCCGAGCACAAACGTTAACCAAACTTCAACCGACCTCAGCTGCCTGTCATGTCGAAATATCGGTTTAGCAGTGTTGTAGACCGAGGCTCGGCATTTTATCTGTCAACCGCCATGCGCCATATTGTTTTCATTTGCAAGTGGAGTAAGTCGTATGTTGTGTGTGGAACGGTGAAAAAACGTACACTTATTGGATAAAACCTCGTCAACAATTCTACGCCGATTCACCCGATTCGTGGCCGCCCAACGCTCTTCAAGTCTTGGTTTACCTGATCCACCCATCTAGATCGATGTGCTCCACGCCTTCTTGTACCAGCCGGATTTGACGCAAACACCATCTTTTTTTTTTTCGAATTATAACCAATATGTCAGTTTGCTCGTGCCGAGATTTCCAGCTAACTATAAGAGTTTTCAGTTTGACCCCAAACCGAGATTATCGGTTAACATTAAAAAGCTGATATCGAAACCGAGAGGTCGGCTATGCGGATCGCAGTTTCAGAAAGCCGAGACTCGGAATATAATTCTAAGTGTATAAGTTATTGCAGTTAGGTAGGTTATCAAAATTTTCAAATTCTAAAAATAACTACCAAGAGGAAAACTATATCACATGTAAAAACAACAATTAAAACTAGGACATAGCTACTGAAGGTTGAAGAGCCCCCTGGCTAATCAATTGAAATGACAAATCAAATGCAAGTTAACACAACGAAATAAAGATTCATTTTAGTAGTAGTTGTAAGTGATTCTTAGCAAATAACTTTGAAGACGACTGAGCAGCAACAGTACCAACAATAACAACAGAAACATCAATCATCACGACATAACACAGAAATCGATATTTAAATCTAAACATACAGATTAAGCAAACCAAAATCTGATACTAATATTAGTCGAAAATACAGTGGATTTAAGCAAGCCCAACTTATTTGTGAGTTGACGTATCGAAAAGGCAGGAGTCTCATAACAGCTGTATAAGATTCGTTCGCGCACGTTTTGACGTAGGATTACGCCTTTGTTTTTCTATACAGAAGTTCAATTTAAAAAATAATCTATTGCGACCGTCACGAAAAGCGGTCAGGTTTTGAACGTTAATATCTCGGTCGTTTTTCCAAAAAAAAAAAAATTCAAAATGTTTGTCCCAATCGATCGGAAATATTTCTACGCGTCGATTCCAATATTGAAATCAGTTGATTTTCAACATTCAATTATTGAAAATAACACAAATATAAGGTGATGTCTTGTAATTTCGTTTTACAGAATAAATTTACTAAATGCCAAGTATTTTCCTATCACAGACTTCAAATGTAAGTAAGGGAGATCTAATATGCAGCAGTGAACGATATAAACGAGTACACCTTCGCAAAATGCTTCACTCGCTCGGCAGCCTTGGAGCTGTTCAGAGCGGCAATGTATGTGTGAGTGTGTCGTACTCTATCCCTCACCCAACCGGCGGCGTTGGTCGAGTAGAACTGCGAATAATTTGATCGATCAGATGCTCTGCAATGGTGGCCTTTTTATTATGGAGGCTAATACAATGGAAAGGAGAACTTTTGAGACAAGATAAGTTAGCCTCAAAGCTTTTGGGGAAATGGTAGGTACTGGGAGTCCACAACAGGTACAACAGAACATTACATAAACGCCTTTATTCACACATACAACTCAGGAATAGAAGGTCAAGAAGAGCCACCGTCACCAACTAAAGCTTGAACCGGGTACCTGGGAAGCCCACAATACCTGCAGCAATAGCCAGATGCTCTGGTCGTATTTAGTGAAAAATGGCTTTTTTATATGGTATCTCCTTCTTTTTTTTTTTGTAGGGAGTGTATCGAAAATAAGCTATCCACAAACTTTCTTTCAAATTATGTTGAAAGCCGATATTTTATTCGTACAAAAAATTGATCCTTTATTGTACGAGGTTAAACTTGAACAAAATAGAAAGACCGGATGAAATTTAAGTTATTCCTTCACGAATTTTCGAACTTTGGATCGAATGCTCTTCATCAAGTTCCGGGCAAGTGTTGCAACGCATTTTTTGGACGCTTGAGCCCAAATTTTTTTGAACTCTCACGTGTTCCCAGCTGCCTTACCAGTCTTCTTGAAGACCCTCTTCTAGATTGCCTAGTAACGTTTGATGGGTCGAAGCTGAGGGCAATTTGGTGGATCGATATTTTTCTCAACGAAATCTATACCCTCTTCCATAAACCAATTGAGAGTGGTTTTGGAATAGTGAGCCGACGTTAAATACGGCCAAATCTGTGGAGGTGTACTATGCTTCTTATATAAGAACAACAATCTCTTCTGGAAACACTCAGATCGATAGATTTCCGCATTTATAGTTCCGGTAGTGTAAAAAATGGTTGACTTCAAACCACAGGAACATATTGCTTGCCATACCAGTACCTTTCGACCGAATTTCTCCACTTGAATCGACCTGTCCGCATCGCTCACATCCTCCCCAACGACGGCAGTAAAGTATTGTGGACCTGGAAGGGTTTTTGAGTCCTCCTTTACATAGGTCTCATCGTCCATCAAAACGCATGCATCCGGACGCTGCAAAAGACGCGAATACAATTTCCGGGCCCTTGTTGCTGCTCGCTTCTTCTGTTCTGCACTTTGTTTCGAGATTTTCTGCTTCTTGTAGGTCTTCAGGTGGTTTCGCCTCTTGATACGCTGGATCATTCCGACACTCGTTCCTGCTTTTTTGGCCAAATCACGTATTGACATTGATTTGTTCTTCATGATTAGAGATACCACTTTCTGCTCCAGTTTCGGGTTGGAAGAACCGGGTTTTCTGCCTCTTCCTGGTAGCTCATCCAAAGAATAGTGTTCCCCAAACTTATTAATGATGGTTTTAACACTCGCATGATGAATTCCAAACCGCTTCGCCAATTTTCGCATAGTAATACCCTTCTCACTTAGCCATGTGTCCAGAACCTTAATTTTCACTTCCTTTTCAATACGCGACATTTTGAAAACGCAGAATTTGAACCGCACAAACAAGTAAACAAAAGAAAGCTGACAGTCAAACGCACAGCATGCAGTGTTCAGAGCATAAAAACCATCACAAATACATGCGTACAACGCAAATGTATGTGGATAGCTTATATTCGATACACTCCTTAAATTCCTGTCAACAGTGTATTTGTTTATGTTTACTTTCAAGTGCTGCATCCAAACATTCTATTTATTTTATTGCAAATTCGTCAAAATGTTCGCGAAAGAAGTGATCACCAGTTTGTTGCTCGCCCAGAAGAAGCCGAAAGAGATTGCCAAGGTGGAAGATTGCCATTTTGGCAGCCAGTTTTAAGCATTTGGAAGTTCCTGCAGGATGATCCTAAGGAGCGGAAGCCGAAAAGCGGACGTCCGCGCGGTGCACGCACGCCGAACGTGAACAAATCGATCCGTGCAAAAATGGCTCGCAACCCGGTGCGTTCCATAAGAAAACTTGCAAAGGAAGCCAATATTTCGGAGAAATCCATGCGGGAAATCATCAAAGAAGACCTGCATGCATCTTCCAGAGCCAGAGTGAAACGCCACTTGATTACGGACCGGGTCAAGGAACTTTGAGTGACTCGTTCCAAGAGATTTCTTTCCTTGTTGAAGAAGGAAAAAATGATAATCCTGTTCTCCGACGAGACGCTTTTCAGCATCGATGCTGTGGCCAACAGACGCACGGACCGGTTCATTTCACCGCAGAAAATGGAGAACGTTCCGGAAAAAGTGGAATTCAAATTTCAAACCAAACATCCGGCTGGTGTCATGATGTTTGGCTTGGTGGCGTCCAACGGTTTGAAAATGCCACCTGTTTTCATTGATGCTGGAGTTATAATCAAAACCGATGTGTATATCGGTATTTTAAAGGACCAAGTGCTTCCCTGGGTGAAGGCCAACTTCTCCAAGGACCAAAACGTTATCCTACAGCAACGATAACATGAAGCTTTGGCCGAAGGATTTGTGGCCTCCTAGCAGTCCAGATCGTAATCCGTTGGATTATTCGATTTGGGCATATGTTGAAGCACGAGCCTGCAAAACATCACACCCTAGTGTGAAAACCCTGAAGTCAACCATAACACGCACATGGCAGTCAATGTCGGAGGACTACGTCCGAAAGGCATGCTCTGGCTTCCGGCGTCGGCTCGAGGATGTTATTAATAAAAATGGAGGACACATTGAATACATTTGTTTAAAAGGGCTTTATAAAGATAACTGCACTTGAAAATGTTGATATTTTTGCTTGAATTAGTTGAAAATTGTCGCATTATTTTCTGCCGCACCCTGTACATTCCTCTCCAATCATACAGTAGAAAATCTAGGAGTTAAACTTAGTGTACTGAATACGAAAATCATTTAAGATTTCTCGTCGTCGGTCGAGCAAAGTTGTCGCGAAGGTGTCCGCTTTGAGTTTCATTGGCCGCCATCAATCATCGTAAGTTGCTTGTGATGAATCTAAATACATTGGTGCTGTTCAAAGCGGCAATGAGCCAGTATTGAATTGGCCGTTGGTGGTGACAAGTACCCTGGAGGCTCTATCGCCTTTGGCTAGGCAACCGTTGCTAGGCAGCCATTTGTTATGCAGTCGATGAACCAAGCCAGTGGTAAATGTTTAGACAGACGGTTGGCGCTACCACGAGCGAAATAAGTATGATCCATCCTTTTAGGACGACCAATTTGATTTTCCCAGCCAACAAATTTGCTTGGATTGGAATATATCTAACATACCGTTCCAAATTCTTGTCAATTGGAAGCCAGCGGGAGCTACAATAGTTCTTTCATCGCATACCGTAAATCTGTTGAACAATTCCAAACACGGCTCGGAAATATCAACGGTCTTTACATTATAGCGAAGCGCATATATAAAGCAAGCTTATGCCAAGAGCAGCATGAAATTTTTTTACAACTGGCGACCGTCACGAAATATTGAAACTAATGATTAAAACATTCATCGCACATTGCTACATAGTCCTACGTCACTGTTGCATAAACCCCATTTGTCTGTCCCTTGTTGTTGTTTTTTTTTCATTCGTCGCCATTTTTGACACTGCTAATGAAATGACAAAACCGATCATAGACTTTTAAGAACAGATACCGAGCTTCGTTTGAATGAAATATTTCACTCTTGGCTGAAATATTTCCAAACTTACAGTGTTTTGAATGGGTCCAGATTATCGCGGATACAAACCCTACAGAAAATGTCAACTTTTCAATAAAAACGGTAAACCAAATCAGGTGCTACAGTTTCCACCCAACCGAATGAACACCTCTTTAAATCTTGTTCCGCAAATTCAATTACTCTCACATAGCGCTCGTTCGAATTTCGAGTTGATCATCAACAAACAAACAAACAAACAAAAACTCCAAAACAAAACAAAAGATAAATCACATCAGCTAGCAGAGTTGCCACAGACCAGTCGCCGCATTGAAATAATTGATACACACTGCAAGGCCGGGAACTGAATTCAATCAACGCTGGCGTCGCCGCGAAAAATGGCGAAAATTGTTTTAGTTTTGATCAAATCGATGAGTGCGTTTTTTTCTACACAAAAAAAAACTGCTGAAATTGATTGAAAGCCGGAATGTTTTCCCCTCTCTCAATTATTTCAACTATTATTCGTGTTGAGCCTATACCGTTTTAGACCTTTTTTTTTTTTTTTTGCGGCATCAAACGAAATTATTCCGTTTCAGTGAATTCCTTCGCCTTTCGCTTTCGATCGAACATTGATGACAACAACCCGCTCTCGATCGGTTGACATATTTTCAGTATCCCACCTCCTCCTCCCCCCTCCTTGGTGGGGGATCCAGAGGAATTCCAGCCGCTCATCGTTGAACATAAAATATCCGAAATTTTATCTCCCGTCACGCCATTTCCCGGCTCCGTACAGGGGGTTAGCCTTATCGCGAACCGATCTGAGGCAATTCCGTCGAAAGAAATAGGGAAAGGATCAAAAGCATGGCGCAAGAGGATTCCCGAGAAGAGATGTTGCATGAATTGTTGTTTGAATGCGAATCGAATCTCCATTGAATAGGGCAGGATCCCCTGGTGAAATTTTGAAATTTTGCATGACAGGAGTGATTCTAAATAACTTTTGGGATTTTTTCTTTGCTCGGGCCGCCACTTTCCATTTCGCTGGGATGACGACGATCCGAAGTCAATTCGTAGTAAATCCGATTTTCCGCTCATATACATCGGCTTTCGGCGTCGTTGGAAGTCTGGAGAATGGACAAGCCGGAGGAGGCACGAGAAGTAAATCTCTGTCCCATTTCCTTCGAAGAAGTTACTATGCTTTAGATGTTAAATTGATTTCTGGTTCTTTTGGCTGGAAAGTTTTTCGATTCCACCATAAATTGTCTGCGGTCAATCCACGTGGGAATGGAAATGGGTTCGGTGGAGTTAGGCAGGCATCGTTTCGTCACATCCCCATTTAGCATCATTTTCATCATTGAAGCTGTTGAATACATCAGTTGCTTACCCGACGCAACTTCTCCAATCAAGCAATCAATTCTCCTCGCAGGAAACCGAAAGCCAAATCGCACCAAGATCAATCGCAATCATCGATGAAACGGAGAGTAAAATCCAGGCGGAAAGGACTTCTCCCCCAGCAACTTTTTCGCCGGAAAATTAATGCCCTCGCATGGTTGATTAGCGACCAAAATCAGCGTTAGAAACAATGTGGGAAAAGAAACGGAACTTGGTAGCGAAAAATCCTTCTTCTTCTTTTCCGGAGCCTGCTCTCAGCGCCAGAAGCTAAGTGATAATGAGCAATTGCTCCTTCTAGTGGAAGCAATCGATTCCATGTACATAGGCGCGCTCTATCTGTCTGAAAGGGCTTTCCCCGTTGCCTGTTGGCTTGCGAAGATGAAAGGGCACCGCCCAGGATGGGAAAGGGAATCAATCGCTTCACTGAGCGGAAAGCCCGATTCGGAATGTGTTCTCTAGATCTCTCTTCAGACTCTGCTGCTGCTGCTGCTGCTATGCTCGAGTCAAGGGGTGCGAAAATCAATCAAACGCATCACTTCAGCAGACGAAATCAACGCTCAGGTGCGGTTCAGCAGGAGCGATGATTGAATGCTAGGTGACGACAGGAATGGTGTAGATGATATTTGAAACTCGGAAATTGGGATTGTGGTGGATGGGATAAAGTGATCGGGGGAAAAAAAGGAAGGACAGGGTGGGAGACTAAAGAAGCATTGTAAGTATTTATCGGTTTCACCCCGTGCTTGGTAATGGGGTCCCGTGGGGAGCTGCTATTTATGGTGAAATGCGAGGGTAATACAAGGTATTGGATCTTGTGTGGCCAAAGCAACCAAATAAAGGATTCAATAAATCATAAAGCTAAATTGGTAATCAATGATATAGTCCTAACGAGAGGTGAGGATAAGCAATCAATGGTTAATAAATGTTCCCTACCCTAGTTGTAAAAAAGGTTCAATTGGTTCACGGTGGGAAGTAGGGGGGGCGGTGGTAGTGGTGATGGTGTGTCTGGAGGGTGGCTCTCTCTATTTTTGTACTTCACGTTGAGGTGTTTAAGGCAAGGGTTTTTTAAAAGGTGATTTTTGGGTTTCCCCCTTTCAGGTCCATGGGGGGAACTTTGGGGGGTTGTTTTTGTTGGTTTTGTAGTGTTGGGGACGGTTATTTTATTGTATGTGTGGTGTGGTTTTCCAATGCAATTAAGTTTTTTAGTTTTTTTATGAAGTTATTTTTGGTATTTTGTTTTATTGTTTTTTGAGTGCGTGGTGCGGGGTGAGGATAAGGTTAGTAGTAAATGCGCTGGTATTAAAGGTTGTACGGAATCAAATTGCACCACTTTTAAATGGCTGTAACTTTTTACCCGTTGGGTATTTTCTATTGAAATTTTGGGTGGAATTAGTTCAATGTGTATTTGTTTACGCTGTGTAAGTTTCACTAGCAGATGTGCAATCGTTGCGAAGATGGAGTCGGAAGAACAGCAGCGGCGCAAAGAAATTTTGCGCACGTACCTCGAAAATCCGGATCTTTCTCATCGTGCCATCAGCAGGAAGCTGGGAATGGTACATTCTACGGTGTCTCGTGTTTTAAATCGGTACCACGAACGTTTGACCATCGATCGGAAAGAAAAAGTGGCAAAAATGGATCTCCGTATAGTGTTAAGGATCACAAGCGGGTAGTTCAAGCTTTCAAGAGGAATCCCAACAGTTCAGTTCGAGATGTGGCGAAGAAACTGAATCTAACCAAAACTTTCGTGCAAGATGCGAAAAAACGTGAAGGACTACACACGTACAAAGTCCAAAAGGCGCCTAATCGCGATGAACGGCAGAATACGGTAGGTAAAACACGTGCACGGAAGCTCTACACCCAGATGTTGACGAAACCACATTGCCTCGTTATGGATGATGAGACGTATGTAAAAGCAGACTTCCGGCAGCTTCCGGGGCTCCAGTTTTTCACTGCTCATCATAAATTCGATGTCCCTGAGGACGTTAGAAAGCAGAAGATGTCAAAGTTTGCCAAAAAAATATATGATTTGGCAAGCAATTTGCTCGTGTGGAAAGCGGAGCACCCCATTCGTGACAACTGGAACGGTCAATGGGCAGGTGTACCTAAAGGAATGCCTCCAAAAGCGTCTACTTCCTCTTCTGAGGTCACACGATGGTCCTACGATTTTCTGGCCGGATTTAGCCTCGTGCCATTACTCGAAAGAGGTTTTGGAGTGGTACAAGGCTAAGGAGGTCAATTTCGTGCCGAAGCATCTCAACCCCCCGAACGCACCGGAACTGCGGCCAATTGAAAAGTACTGGGCCATCATGAAGCAGGCACTTCGGAAGCATCCTAAGGAAGTGAAATCGGAGGAAGATATGAAGAAAAAATGGATTGCCACGCAAAAAAAAGTTGGTCCAAATGTTGTACAGGACCTTATGAGTAGTGTAAAGAAGAAGGTTCGTGCATTTGGATATGGAATTGAAATTGAATAAAACAAACATGGGAAAATATTCATAACATGTTTTATTTTACTCCTGAAAGTTTGAAGATGATTGGTTGAACGGGCGAATTTTGCCGAATATTTGTGTGTGTCGCAATTTGATTCCGTACACCCTTTATGAATGCCGAAATTTACCCGAATGAATATCTTTAAAAACCGTGTGCTATCCCTCATCCGAAACCACAAAGTTCAGACACCTGTTTTGGCTTGATTTGATGTCATGCCATTATACGTTTTCCATAATGGACTGCTATCGCGAAAACGAAGTCGAGTTGGTAGAGAAGGTGATGAATCCTCCAAATTGTCCGCAAATATGGTTTTTTGAAAAGTGTTGGGCTTTGATGGAAGCAAAACTTTGGAAGAAAGGTACAGAAGCCACTGATGTCGACAAATTCAAAAAAGATCGGGTAAATGTGAGCAGAATCATCGATATAACAGTGTGTAGATATTTTTTTTTTTTTTTTTTTTTTTTTTTTGCTTTCCCTATTAAAGTCAACAAATAATTTAAAAAATTTTACTGTTTTTTGATCATTGTATAACTTAGAAACATTATTTTTGTAATTTACACTCTGAAAAAAGAAATATAAGCTCAAAACAAACCCTTTTCTCTGTACCCATAATTAACGATACATTCTTTAATGTGCACAACGGAAGCTGACTACCGTGCTGTTGGCGCTCACGTAGTCGCCAAGTAGCACGAGTTTTACACTCACGACGCACCCGGAAGCAAACCGCTGAAGGAACTCACTCCGGAGGCAATCATCGCCGAGCTGCAAGCGGCTGCACTGAAACGTCAGAAAGTGTTCCCCATCAGGCACCAGCAACAGGAAAAGGTCCACCTGGCGAAGGGTTCCGTCACGATGGCCGACTTGATGAAAACGCGGGCTCTCTTCAACATTATCGTCGAGTGGTACCGGTATCGCTGAAGCAGCCCGACGTGACGCAGTGTGGCAACTGCCATGCATTTGGCCACGGAATCCGAAACTGCTACCGATGAACGAGGAGCACTTCCCGATTTTCGAAATCTCTCAAATGAGGTGATATGGAAACCAAGGAATAGTAATTCCTACATAATTTGTGTCCTTGCTCATAGTACGATGCGAACGATTGGGAAGATGGTGTTTTTTTGGTGCTTCTTCGGTTCGTTGTGATTATCTCTTGAATTTCAGGGAAGCTCTCTCCTAATCTTCAACAAAGCTCTTTGCTGAAATTCTGGGACGTTTCCTCATGAACTTCTTGGCAGTCACTCCTGATGATCGCGAAAATTCACATCTTGACCATCCAGAAATTTTTGTAAGTTTTTTTCTTGCTTGAACTTAGTTACTTTCTAAACCTCTGATCGAGCGAGGAAAATTTTCCAAAACTTTGGGAAAGTTCTCTCCAGAATATCTTGGAAAATCTTCTTAAATTTTGTGGAAGTTACTTCAACTTTTGAGAAGTCCTCATCTGAACTTTAGAGAAGTTTGTTCCTGAATTTCTGAAAAACTCTTTAAGGTGTGGCCCAGTTAGAATTGGAACATAGACTATTGCGCATATTTTGGATATACATTAACAAAATAGTATTCTGTTTTAACTAAAATGTTCGACTTTATGTGAACAAAAAATACAAAAAAAATGAATCATCTCGATTTCGAAGAACTTTGCGGGCTTTTCCCGGAATACGTTTCATCAACCGGCGCACATTATTCTCATCCATCGTTTTGGCAATCTTATTCCACTTGGTTCTCAATTCATTGATGCTTTTGACGACACTGCCATTCACCTTCATCTTCCTCTTCATAATAGCCCAAACGGAGACGAATCCGTTGCACGGTACTGCGTGTGGCGCGAAAATTTTTGGCCAAATCGCGGTCTGAGATGTTGGGGTTTGCCGTAATGTTCTTGACGACTTTGTTCCGCAGTTGACGGTTGACAGTACCCGCCCGACGCTTGCTTTAAGGGCTATTCACATTAGGCCGGGCCGAGCCCCGGTCGGGACACGACCGAGTTATGCTACGAATTGATTGTTTGAGTGCAGTATGCGACCGTTCACATTAAAGCACCGGGCCGTGTTCGTGGTCTCACCGGTGTTTGACCGGGCTGGTAAAAAATATTTCTTGGCGACGATATTTTTGACAGCTCGGTCTCAGCACGGCTGGAAGCATGCGCTTTAATTTATATGTAGTTGTGAGCGATCTGCACAACAAGCGCAAATCATGTGTTTTGTGAGAATGTAGAAAACTTATTTGGTGCTCCAAGCTAATTTGATTTGCGTTTTAAATTTGCTCTTACAAAAATGATCCGAATGTTTAGCGCAAATTGTAATTGCCGGGAACACAATTTTAAGGTGAATTGCTGCTCCGTGTATTTTTTTCCTATCTTTTATCTCCTTCTCTCGCAAATTTTCCTCGCTATTTCAAATTGATAAATCTCGATAGTTAGTGAATGAACATCAAATAGATCTATATCCGATTTCTTACAACAAGTAAGCATACAAACTGACCAATATCTAGTACAGATTCTGAGTTATATCAATTCTAAATTTTGAGGTAATGGTTATAGCTAATGGTATTTATATTTGTTTAACTTTATCTAGGGTAAATGGCCCAAGTGTGTAGGAACGGACTTATTTTATAAATTTGAAATCAAATAAACTTTACTCTAAGAATATCAACAATCAACATTTGCTCTCAATTTTCCGAGGAAAATGTTCATTTGGCAATTGAATTTACTTTTGAGATTGAAAAGCTCCTCCATAAATAGGAATACGTGTTCTTATAGTTGCGGCGATATTTCATAATTCTTGTTCCTATAGTACGGCTGTTTAATGCAAATAACCATCTTTTCTGCCAGTGACATTTGGCAAACACCTTTCAAAAAGAAACATTGTAACTGATAGACGGCAGCACAAGGGTTTACGATGCAAAAGCGCTCTCAAAGACAACACAATGCTTAGGAAATATTTCTACTTTAACTAAATTAACGGTTTAAATGCATTATGTCATGACTTAAATTGATAAACAATTGAGCAGTTGAAGGATCGGTTTCGTTTTCTAATAATGTTTGCTCACGTTAAATAACTACAACAAACATTACTAACTATTACTGTCACGTGTATATCGTTTTATTTCAAGTAGGATGATTTGCAAAGTGATGAGATTAATATAGGTACATCTTCCCTATGTGCGAGTGAACGCTGCAACAACAAAAACAAAAACAACTGAGATCCGTTGATGTTTGCGTGAAATCTGCATCATAGAATCCCGGGACAATCCCGGTACAGTGTGAAGTAAACAAAACATACCGGCCGTGAAATAAAAGCTTTTCGATTCCGGCCCGGGCACGGCCCGGCCTAATGTGAATAGCCCTTAAATTCGGTCGGGATAGATTGTGCTCGCGAAAAAGTCCGTACCGTGCGGGTGAAATCGCACTCGAAAACGCCTGAAAAGTGTTCTCCAGATTAGCAGAAATCTTTTGGAAATGATATTTTCCGTCGGTGAACAGTTTTGAAAAGTGGTGAAAACATATTTTTTTTGCTTGGTTCTCAGCCTCCATTGGCAGTGAAGAGGAGTTTTTTTGCTGAAATTGTTCTCCCTCTCGCGCTGAACGGATCGCTCTCTCTCTCTCTGTCTGTCGCTCGCGTTTGCACTTTGTGGGAGAAGCGCAGTGGTGTTGGTGTGAGTTTGATGGATTGAATTTTTTTTTCGCCCACCCTGGATGCGATTCATCAGAACGTAAAGATTGAGAGGTAGGTGGTTGTGTGTGTTGGCAGTAGTTTGCATCGCATCGCCGGCAACAACAACAACAACGTTATCATCTAGCACGACGACTGCGGCAGTAGCATCTCATCGCGCGTCGCGTTGTTCTCCGTCGCGGATTACTAGTGTGCGTGTGCAATTTGTTCCGGTGAGCTGAAGTTAGAAGAGTGTTGCGTGTCGCGGGATTCACCGGTCGCGGGGATTCTTTTAAAACGCTGTGCGATGCATTTTGGTGCTGGGGGGTGGCTATTTTTCCTCAAACAAGGTCAGGTCCAAAGTGTCGTCGTTCGCGGGTATTGTGTTGGAAGATAGTGTGTATTGTTTAGCAACCGTTTAAAGTTAGAGGTCATAAGCGAGTTTATTATTCTTATTGATTCTGTTTCCTGCAACCAAGTGCAAATATCTAGAACTAGATTTTAAAGAAAAATACCACAACCGTGCCAAAGTGAATTTTGATTCGATGTGCAGGCCTAGTTTGTAAATTAATCGGTGCAAGAAGAGTGTATTAGACACAGATATCATGTTACTACCGGAAGGTTTCCGACACGTCGGCGACGGCCGGGTTGATGTGGACGAGTGCCGACGGCAGCAGCTGCGGGTCCAGCAGGACGTGGCCATCTAGGACATCGAGGAGAACCGGTTTGCAAAGCAACAAATTATTTATTTCTACCATATTTTGAAGACAATATCTAATATCCTGTTTTATTTTATTTTGTCTATTTTGTTTTGTTTTGTTTTTCGTTATGTTTGTCTATTTTCAGTCACATTTGAGCGGTCTATTGCTTTTGGCGGATGGTGTAGGTATGTACTTTCAGCGTATCGTTAACCAAAACGAACCCTGCTGCTAACCCTTCCCCAACTATCCAACATCCCAGTGATTACTCGTGGAAGTGCAGAGGATTTCTCGGCTTTCTCCAAAGCGAGTATCATGTCAACACGTTCCTTCCCATTCCCTACTTGACCAGCATTCGGCCACGGCCGGCGCCGGTATTGCTTTATAATGGGTCACCAGTTTTTACACATTGAAGATGTATGTTAGTCCCAAACATCATCTGTTGGTTCTTTGTGCAAATACAGCTGATCTGGCAATAACGGAATTGCATCCGTGGGCGGTCAATCATGCTCATGCTCATGCACATGCTCATGCAACACGTTCGAACTGCACCGCGAAAAAAAACTTCGGATGTTGTTATTGTTTGAGGGAACACATAAGATGTCAAAGTTTACAAATCCGACCACTAGGGTCGCTGTAAGAATTAAAAATGATTGTTCTAATACTACACGGTGTTCAATAAGTTCGAATACAAGTTTTCATCATTGCGTAGGTATGCGCCATGTACATATTCTGCATTGGTATTGGTGTCAGCTTTAGCTTCATTCATACGCTACCGAATGTGCGCGGTGTTGACATTCTGTTAGTTGTTGTTTGTTTGTTACGCGCGATGAAAGAGTATCGGGACTTCGTAATTAAGCGTTTTTTGAACGGTGAGCGACCCGGCGATATATTCCGGCTGCTGAAATCGCATGGGGTCAAGCGGAACTTTGTCTACACGACCATCAGGCGATACCGGGAGACGTCCTCGACCAATGACCGTGCGAGATCCGGTCGGCCGCGTTCAGCGAGGACGCCACGGGTCATCAAGATCGTGAGGGAGCGAATTCGGCGCAAAAAGAACCGCTCAATCCGGAAAACGGCTGCAGATCTCAACGTTTCCATTGGAACCGCTCACACCATACTCACCAAGGACCTTGGTTTCAGGCCTTACAAAAAACGTAAGGTCCATGGCGTTTCGGAGGCTACCAGCAAAAAGCGGTTGGATCGAGCTAAGAGGATCCTCTCTCGGCACGCTGGTCAGGAGTTTGTTTTTTCGGACGAGAAACCGTTCGTGCTGCAGCAGCCGCACAATGTGCAAAATGACCGGGTGTGGGCGCCATCGAGGGACAGCATTCCTGAATCCAATATAAACATCCCTCGGTTCCAAAGTGCCGCGTCGGTGATGGTTTGGGGGGCAGTATGCAAACGTGGTAAGCTACCCTTGGTGTTTATTGAAAAAAAAACGTCAAAATCAACGCGGCGTACTACAAAACTGAGGTTTTGGAAAAGGTTGTTGCCCCCAGTCTCCGAAGCCTCTACGGCGATGAGCACTACGTGTTCCAGCAGGACGGTGCACCAGCCCATACGGCAAATGTGGTTCAAGCCTGGTGTCGGGACAATTTAACCGACTTTCTGGACAAAACTTTGTGGCCTCCCAGCTCCCCGGACTTGAATCCTCTCGACTTTTTTGTTTGGTCCTATATGATGGCGAAGCTGAACGAATACAAGGTCAGCACTTTGGATCATTTCAAGACGGTAATTCTCAAAATCTGGGACGAAATGCCCATGCAGTCCGTGCGTGCCGCCGAGAAACGTTTGAAGCTCGTTAAGGAGTACAAAGGGGGGTCATTCCAAGAGAAATGTTGTAAACGTTCCTTGTAAACATAGCTTTCAATAACATAAATCCAAAAAATAAAAAAACATGTTTTCATTTTTTTAACAAATTTTGAAAGTGTATCCGAACTTATTGAACACCGTGTAAATGGGCCACACCTTACATTTGTTGGAAGTTTCTTAGTGAACTTCTGAGAAGGCTTCTTCTGAACTTTTGGGAAGTTTTCTCCTGAATTGTGGGAGGGTTGTTCCTGAATTTCTGAGAAATTCTTGCTCAAACTACTAGGAAGTACCCCATTTGCTTCTAGAAAATTTATTTCTGTTCTTTGAAGAAATTTCTAACTGAAGTTTGAGAAATCCTGTTTCTGAAATTCTGAATTATTCTCTTCTGAACTTTGGGAAAACTCTCTAGCACTCCAGGAAACTTCCAACTAAACTTTAAGAAAAGTTTCTGGAATGTCGTTTCCTAAAATTCAGAGAAGCTCTCTCCTGAACTTCTAGGAAGTATCGTCCTAAGCTACGTCTAAGTTTGTTTCAAAATTTATGAGAAATTATAGGTAGTGCCCTCTCTGGTTAGTTTCTTTCTGAACTTCGGGGAAATTTTTTCCTAAACTTCTGAGAACTCCTCGCCATTAAATTTCTTCCTGAAGCCTTGAGAAGTCCTCTCCAGATTTTCGAGGAAGTTTTCTCCGGAACTTCTGGGAAGTATGATCTTCGGGGATGTTTGTTGAATTTTTTGGGATATTTCTACTTGAACTACTGAAAAGGTCTTCCTAAACTTCTGAGAAGCTTCTGCCTGACCTGGTATTTTTTCAAGGAAGTCTTCTCCTGAACTTCTAGAAAGTATCTTCCTGGAGCTCTGGGAGGTCTCCTTCTGAACTTTTTAGGATATGCGCCAAATTCTGGGTAGTTTCTTTCTATACTTCTAGGAATCTAGGATTAACTTCACAAACCACTTAACCACTCAATTTCCAAATCCCATGTGAAAATGTACTGAAATGATGCGTTTATACGTACTTTAGAAACAAAAATCAGAGTTCTAAGATTAATTTCAATAGCTCATCTCTTGTACTGTTGTTCTGAGTCTCCGTGCGTTGACCGACTGGGTTTGAGAAGCAATGTTAGGATTACAAAAGTAATAGTATTCAAACGAGAAAATAAAATTTACTTTTTGTTATTCCGACCCAAGGTGCATTCTTGGTCCAAATGAGTGGAGCACTTGATCGATTTCCTACCACTTCTGGTTGACATTAGTTTTGCAGGCTCCACGCCACAAAAGCCTCTGACGATGTCCACATTTATTTTAATCAGCTCGATGAGCCACTATAACTGGCGGTTTTGTGTTTAAAGGGTGTTTCGATCAAAATTTGGTCGACATAAACTTGACGCATTTCCTTTCATCGTGTATTAAAAAATTTTACACACCCCTCATTTTGAAGATGTGTGCGTGTAGCATCATGCCTCTATTTTGATTTTGAGATTAGCACTTCAGTTATCAAAATGTCGTCGAAGGAAGAGAAGCAACGCATCAAAATTTTGCACGTGCATGGCGAAAATCCAAACTACTCTCACGCCAAGTTGACGAAATTGTTGAATTTGGCTAAATCAACTTCCAACGTATTAAACGTGTTCGGTGAACGTTTGTCGACAGCCAGGAAAGCTGGATCGAGGGGAAATCGAAAGCCGGATGCCACAACGGCGACAAAAAGAGTTACCCGCTGTTTCGAGCGGAACCCCAACCTCTCCTTCCGAGATGTCGCAAAGAAGCTGGGAGTGGCGCCTTCAACCGTGGATAGAGCTAAAAAACGAGCTGGACTGTCGACTTACAAGAAAGTGGTGACTGCAAATCGCGACGATAAACAAAACACGTCGGCCAAAGCACGATCGCGAAAGTTGTACACGACGATGCTGACGAAGTTTGATTGCGTGGTACAGGACGATGAAACTTACGTCAAGGCAGACTTTAAACAGCTTCCTGGACAGGAATTTTATACGGCAGCCGGACGGGGAAAGCTGGCAGATATTCTCAAGCACATTAAACTGTCAAAGTTCGCGAAGAAA
Source organism: Aedes koreicus (assembly GCA_024533555.2). Lineage (NCBI taxonomy): Eukaryota > Metazoa > Arthropoda > Insecta > Diptera > Culicidae > Aedes > Aedes koreicus. The sequence goes on from JAHHFK020004874.1 coordinate 58,609, forward strand.
TATCAGGCGTGGCAGGCCATCTGTACCTGTGGCTTGAAGAGCAACGTTTACATTGCGACCGGAACCGTCAACCAGGAAATTCATCTGAGCGAGTGCCTACAAAAACGTCTACTGCCTTTCCTTAAGCGAAACAATTTTCCCGTTCTATTTTGGTCGGATTTGGCATCTTGCCATTACGGAAAAAAGGCCATGGAGTGGTATGTTGCCAACAACGTTCAAGTGGTGCCCAAGGACAAGAACCCTCCCAACACGCCAGAGCTCCGCCCAATCGAACAATATTGGGCCATCGTCAAGCGGAACCTTAAGAAGACTCAAACAGCTGTTGTGAGCGAGAACGGGCAAACTGGCGTTCTGCGGCGAATAAAGTGGACAAGGAGACTGTACAAAATCTTATGGCAGGTGTTAAACGAAAGACCCGGCAATTCGCGTTCGGTAAAAAGGAAGCTTAGTTGAATATTTCTCCTGTGTTCTGTATTAACTGAACTTGAAAAAGAAAAAGAATTTGACTTATTAATCAAAACTTTGATCGACTCACACACATTACTGTTGACCAAATTTTGATCGGAACACCCTTTAATAGGGTTAGACATATTTTTTTTAGAAGTAAATTGTTTTTCTGTCCATTTATCTGCAAAAAAAAAAAATAATGGTTGAGTGTATTTCTTACCTTGCTTAGCCAATTACCACTAACCGATGAAAAACACGTATCAAAAGAAACTCTTACTTGACAAAATGTGATTTGTCACTAGTTTCCGAGCTGTCGATTGAGTCAGAATAGCAAAATAGATTTGTCGATCAAAGTGACGCTAGATTCGACTTCTATAATTGGCCCCATAATTATTGAAGTAGTCTATAGCTCAAAAGTAAAAGCTCACTCAGTGACAAATAGGAACTTCCTACGTAGTTGTTTGCGATTATTTCGAAAATTCTTGTGACGCTTGAAAACTACGATAAAACAATTAAGTTCTACTATCCAAACCCAAATCAAACACTATTGAAACCTACGCAATGCCATCTTCAGAAGAGAGTTCATCCACCGTAACGGACAACCATGCCCCAAAAACTTAACCAAGCTCCATAATTTGCCCAAGCATGGTAAACAAGCATTTGACAAAATTTTGCCTCCCATTCAACCACAGCCTGCTATCTCTCTGTTTCTGATAGAACTGTTACTCGGAAAAACCAGCCACACACACACCCACTCACATTCCCACTCGTTTAAACTCGCTTCAGATGAGAGCAAACATGGACCTACAGTTTCTTGGTTTTTCGGACATTGGTCATCAAGCGACGGGAGTGCTTTCCCATGTCTCAGTTCCCTGATAGCCCTGTTGCTGCTACTGGTTCATTAGTGCAAACTAGATGGATGGCGGATGTTGTTCTTTCCGAGCACTAATTGTTGCCTGGTCCATTTGTGTTGTCCCCTTTTTTCTCGTGTGGGAATGTTTGCTCTAATTATGCCCACTGACTAACTGGCTTGAAGGTGGAATGGAAAACTCGGTCAAGGGTGACGCACCAAGCGTCTCCATGGAACAATTGGACATGTGTGCAAATCACGGTCAACCTTGAAGCATACATCCGTAAAAGCCGAACGTAAATTCCATGTCCATAGCAAAATGTGCAACTCGGTGGAAGGAAATGCCTTTCATATACCTACTAGGTACTTGCATTGGTATGTCGCATAGCGGCAAATGTCGGTCGAATGTCTATTTTATGTCTACTGATTGGCACCAATAATAAAGCATATGGAAGAGTACCTTAAGCTGCATGCCACAGAGCGTTCTGCTTATGCATTTCTCCTTTTCAAACTGTTATTCAACAACCCCCACCCGGCACCCATCGGGCTTCTGAATTGTTCGTTGAAATCGCCTTCAGATGCACCCAGAACAGGAATGCGATCATTCATGCCGGAATTATTTCTGGGAACTGATCGGCATTTCCCTGGACGAGCTGCTTGATTACGTCCCAAGGAACATGGTCAAATACGATTGAGTCGTGATTTTCTGGGTGCTCGGTAAAAAAATTCCCATGCATCCATGCAGGACCTAGTCGCTCGAACGAACAATGTACACACCAAACATTACCGATTACCGAAACCATAGGTAGGTTCTCTCGTTTGCACACTTCGGTTCCCTTCACCTGAGTGAGCACAGCAGCAAATTCTACTCGTCCTCGGTGTGCAACGAGCTGCCACCAAACTGAGGCAAACTCAAACGTGATCGATTCGCCAAGGCACAGGGGAAGCCCTTAAACTGTATCCGAATCGAAAGCAAAAGGATGACAGTGATGACGACTGTCACGACTGTTCCGCTGTGAATAACAACATCCAGTGCAGTGGTGTCAAGGGCAGTGGTGGTTCGGAATTATGAATGGAACCTCCACTTTCAATCAACCTAATTCTTCGAAAATTGAGCTGTCAATTTGACGGTGGAAAAAAAAATCACCTTAACGGAAAACTTTTCCTACGTTCGCCATTAGCGGAATTAATTCATCTCGACGGAACGATCCTGTGTCCTCCCGCCGGTTTACCCCTGCCAATGAGAGCACCAGATGAGGAATTGCAAATTTACACTCGAGAATCCCCAATCGCACCGATGCCACTCCCACGGGGGTGGTTTGTTGGAGGAAAGTTGGAGCAATTGTTTCCGATTGACAGCAATTTGTTTGTTTGGCCAAAGTTTCGAGTGAATTTTTATCTCCTCTTCTTCTTTGCCCATGAACGACAGTGAAATGACTCCATTTGGCGCTCAGAGTCCCGACGACGACGACGACGACGACGACGGCAATCGTCGGATTAACGGGAATGGGGGAGTACGAGCGCGTGTCGAACTGACGGATTGTTTGTTCTTTAGGTTTTTTTTTCTACTTCTTCCGGCGGAAAGTTCAACGCCGGTTTGGAGTGAGAGGAAGTGCAAGTTCCTCGCCCCTAGTTTTGCGGATTTCGACAGTTTTGTCTAACGAATGGGTCTGAGTTTGCTCGTTTCATTTTTAACCCCCTTGGTTTCAATGAATGGGAGGAAGAGGTAGAAATTCAATAACAGAAACTGCCAAACTATTTGAAATGCACGATTTCTGAATAAGGAATATGGATGTTGACCGAGAAGGGGGATGCCGAGTGGTTTTGAGAGCATTGGAAAACTTTTTAGAAGTCTCAATCGAAAGCGTTCAGCAGATGTTGCAAATTTGGACGTGACGATCGCACACAGTTGTGATTTGATCACTCTATTTTATCGTTAGAAAGATTTGGATCCATCTTCCCAACCGAACGCCATTGTAAGTTAATTCAAGCGTTCTGAATTTAGATGAAAACTCAATCCCGAAGCACGGAAAAATTGTGCCACTGGCGGTATCATTTTTCACACACAGACTTTGTTTTTCTGTCTGCCACTTTGAAGATTGTAAAAGTGGATGATGACGATTTTCACGCCTCACCTGACAACAACAAACCGATTGTGTGTGTGTGTGTGTGTGTTTTGTATATCAGATCACCACAGCAACGGTGGCCACAGTGCTCCGAGGGAGGTTTGTTATTCACTGACTTGACAGACAGTTGCTGGTGGCTTCAAAGAGATCGAAAGGATCGCTCCACTCGTCAAGCCAGTCAGCCGATGGCAAAGAGATTCAACAATACCTTCATAGGTAGATAGAAAGGATTCCAAGATAAAAGGATTTGCCGCTCCGTTGGTCGAGAACGGATGATACGAGTAAACGAATTTCAATTTCCGAGAACTGCGAGATGGTTGTTTGTTGATAGCAACAGTCATGGCAGTTACTTATGCTGTTCCAACTCTCGCATTCGGCTCCGGTGTTTGATAATTTATTTAAGAAATGCGTGCGGCTGGATTTTGGATGGGATTTTTCCAATGCATCCAAATTAAGGATTAGAATGAGTCGAATCACCGTGAAATGCTCTAATAGTTGCTTGGTTCAGTTTTGTCTATGACAAGTAAATAGTCGAGTGTAAATATTCGCAGTTTCAACATTCCGGTTACAATGTAGGACAGGATTTTCCAGCTGGTAATGAATAAACGCAACCAATTTTCTGTCAAAAAAGGCCGGTTCTGAATAACGGATACATTAAAACATAGACTAATTTCGATGAAAAAACTACAAAAGATAATTCAATGGAACAAATTTTCCTTAAATCATACGTTTATTAAACCTTCTACAAAAAATGATACGATGCCCTTACGGCGGGCTTACGGACGTTAACCGGAACCTTAGCCATGACCGATAAAAAGATTGATGTCGAAATGTTCTCCAGCTCTTTGGCGGTCAGCTGCTTCTCCGTTTTGGACACGAAATTCTCCTTTAGGGGTTTCCCCAAAAAAAATTCTATCGGTCCCAGCTGGGGGACGTTAGGCGATCTTAGGTACACTGTAAATCTTCAGCCGGTCTAGCTCCTCCAGTGATCTCTTAGCATAATGAACCGAGGTTCGGCAAAATGACTACATACTTCTTCACCGGGGCTTGGACATTCTCCTCACGCTGGTCGTCAGCGACCGAAGGGCGTTCTTCTGGAACTTGGTGTGGGAGATGTATTTGATGTCAACGCTTACCTTCTTGGTGGGGGACGTTAAGTACCCGGCCTTATGCCAGTCATCGCCGTCCAGCTTCAGGTAGGTATCGTCATCCAATATGAACACGACATCGCGTTTCGCCCACACCTTGCCCACGAGTTTTCCGCTTCAGTTTCTGCTGTACTTTTTGGTCGCGCAGTACTGTCTGCTGGCTAAAACTAGGCTTACGTTCGACGCTCTCGCCTTTCCCCAGAAGAGGGGATGTTGTAAATGCCGAATCGGCTTTATCAGGCAAAAAGGAAGTGCAGCTCTACTTCTTGACTCCGGGGTGGAGTTGGCAGTACGAATAAACCATCGGGCGTAGTTTCTCGACTGTTTTCGCCATGGCAGCTGCAAGTCAACTGATAACGCTGTTAATTTTTATTTTTAAGGTAGCATGAGTTCTCAGCATCTTCTTAAGTATACATCTAATTAACACTTCCCTCCCATCCCTTGCTGGTCATAAGGACCTGGCCAGGTGTTGTGCAGAGAGATCGATGGATGAAGAGCCTGTCATACCCAAGGCAGCTCTTCTGGCGCTTCCATCGTCTCTACAACAGCCAACCCAGGATTGTGTATGGTCGGAAAATGCTATGCTATGCTATGCTATGCTATGATCATTGATAGAGGAGTCAGCAGGCTTTGGTATATCAAATGACATTCGGCGCTATCGTAAATATCAAGCTCCTTGTTCCGTGTATGTCGCTGAATAAGCGACAATTTACTTTACGCTAGAAATTATTATTTATTACTAGTACTTCATTTTTACGGATAGTCTTAGTTCTATAGAGCCGGTAAAACACTCCTCGTATTTTCTCATGAAAATACAGGAGCTTCTAAGTGCTTTATCTTCGCGTTATTTTATCATCACCTTAGTGTGGGTCCCTTCTCATTGTTCGACTTTGGGCAATAAGAGAGCGGACTCGCTTGCAAAGGTGGGCGCTATAGAAGGCGATCTTTATGATCGACAAATCGGCTTTAATGATTTTTTTTTCCTATTTTTTGTCAACAGTCACTCGTCAGCTGGCAGTATCATCCCAAAGGTGTCGAAGAAATCTTGGTTTGGAGGTATGGATGTGGGTCGAGACTTCATTCGTGTGATGTCTCGCCTCATGTCCAATCATTATTCTTTGAACGCTCATTTATACCGTGTTGGGCTGAGCGACAGCAATCTCTGTGAATGTGGACAAGGTAACCAGGACGCAGATCACATTATTTGGTCTTGTTCTGAGCATCGTGGAGTCAGATCTGATCTTTATGATTCCCTTCGGGCTGGAGGTAGACAACCCAATGTACCGGTTCGAGACAATTTGGCTCTACGTGAGTTTATGAAACTCATTTAAGTGTTTTTGGAATAACATTAGCCGTTTTTTTTCCTCTGTTCGGGACATTAACCACTGCGACCAGTAATTTGATCTTTTGTAGTATATCCCGTATCCTTTGTTTAGTTCATGTCGAGTTACTTCATTACTATTGAGAAATGATGAAGTATTCGGTGTTGTTACAGTTGTCAGTGTTTGTTTTGTTGGCAATGAATCGAGTTTTATTTCAAGATCCCGCTGTTTAAACCCTTTGAGGAGTGAGAGTACTCTTCAAAGGCGCCCCCCTTTATCAGTCAAAACCGGATTCATTGCAAAGAAAACAAACAATGACTCCGATACTGACCATGCATCAGAACCCGCATAAATGAAGACTAGCAATGTTTTCCTTATTCCAATCTCATCCTCGGTGGCTCAATCCGAGTATTGTCACTTTTCACAAGACATAAAATGTAATAAGGACTAATATATGTTCTTTTGACTACAAAAACCAATATGTTCCCTAGTTTGAATTAATTCAGACTAAGGGTCAGTGGTAGAACTGATACCCCGTAACGCACCACAAAACATTAGCTTTAGATTGTAGTTTGTTTAACCTGTATGTTTACTGTTATTGTTTTTTGTCTGTGTTTGTGTGAATGTTTATTTTTTCTTTTCCGAAAGTGTTCAAATCAAAAGTAAACCAAAAGTTATAAAGTTATGAGTTTTGATTGGATGATTTAGAATTAAAAATAAATATGTTTTGTTAACCATACTTTAAATTCTGACCCATCTTCCCATCCCTTAGATTGCTATTCATATTAACCTCGAGTAATCGATTCTATCCCCATAACTTTAGTCCTATATATCCGATGTATATAAATTTGAAAACTTGGCTCTGTAAAGTTGATTCAATTAAGCCTGTACAAAAAAAAATGAATTTATTAAAAAAATCTGATCCTGGCCCACTGTGCAATCGCTTGTTGGCTGCTCCATTAGAATTTGAAGCACACAAAAAAGAACAAAGGCCCTTTCTCGTCCAATATTAGGAGAGGGCCCATACTCGGTCATAGATTATGTTCATCAACTTTTTTTCTGGCTGCAAAAACATTTTCCAAAGAATAAAGTGTCGAATGTACAGACTATCGACGTTTTCTGTCAATCTAAGCTACAAGCAAAGCCACATATTATTTTCATTAACCGTGTTAAAACCATGCTTAAGGTCTGTATCCGCAATAATCCGGACACCTCAAAACATGAATAAAACATCAATTTCGCATTATATTTCCGTCGTAGTTGTTTATGTCAGATTCAAGGGATGTGTTTTAACAATTCGTGAAGACAAAACATAGTTATTCGGTATTTGCATAACATTTTCGAACTTTGCGCTTAACTCCGTCCATTAGGGTTTGTACAGACTCTTCAGAAATCGTAGCAGCTGTCTTTGTCCAAATTTGCTGGAAATGTTTGATGTCTTTGATTCCTTGCTTCTTTCCAGAAAGCCTCCGCTTCATCAGAGCCCAATATCTCTCGATTGGTCGTAGCTCTGGGCAATTTGGCGGGTTTGAGGTTTTTGGTACAATGTTCACTTGATTTGCTTGGTACCACTCCATCACAGTTTTAGCATAGTGGCATGATGCCAAATCGGGCCTGAACAAAGGTTTTTCTTTGTGACTTTTGATGAAGGGTAGCAATCGCTTCTGCAGACACTCTTTCTGATAGATCTCCTTGTTGATTGTGCCTGTAATGACGAAAGATTTACTCTTTTTGCCAGACGTGCAAATTGCTTACCACAAAAGGTATTTTTGGGAAATTTCAATGCCTTCTTCGTTCTAAAATGCTCAGCTGTTTGTCGTTGCGATTTGGAACTGTTTTTACTTTATATGACTTAAGTCCCAAACGTTGTTTTGATTTTTGGACAAAACCAGGCGACATACCTAATTTACGAGCCACCCTTCGAATGGAGAAATTTGGGTTTTTCGTTAATATCCTTTTCACCTTTCGGTCCATGACAGGATCAGCGCGTCCAATGTTTTTGTTACTTCTCGGTTTCCTCTCCACCGTCAAACGTTCCGAAAATGATTTGAGCACATCGTGAACAGTAGATTTAGGCAAATCCAATGTTTTTGCAAGGTCCCGTATTGACAAGTCAGGATTTGCCGTACGCCCGTACAAAATTCGCTCGCTCACTTGTTTTTCTTTCGTCGCCATCATGAATACTAAACATGAAATGTAAACATCAATCATAGTCTTTTCATCACAGACTCTCCGCTATACCACAGTGAATTTTTTCATTCCTTCGTGCAATATTCCAAAAGTTACAATGATTTGAAGGTGTCCGGAGTAATGTGGATACAGACCTTAGTCTTCATTTATGTGAATTTTCATTTTCTAGATTTGATGTTCAATAGTTTGAAGTGGTTAGGACTAGGATGCTGATGCATGTTCAGTATCGGGGTTATTGTTTGTTTTCTTTACAATGAGTTCGGTTTTGACTGATAAAGGGGCGTGCCCTCACTCCTCAAAAGGTTTAAGGACATACACGACCGAATCCCTCTCACTTCGCATTTTGCTGAGCACAAATCTCAAATACTACACCCAAAAGTTGAAAAGGTGGCAAAAAATGCAATTGCAATTTTTGCAATCATATCTTGAGAAATCCACATGGTTCAGAGAAGGTAATTTTGCCCGATTTTGATCCACAAAGCGTTTTTTAACACATACGTCCCCAACCCCTCTGAAACAGAAAAACTAAAATTTAAAATTGATGAAACTCCATCGTCAGCCATCGGATTTTGATGCGTTTTTTTTTGCGATAGATCACAAAATTATCCTTGTTTATAGATCTGCACTGGTTATTCCGAAAATTTCCGTAGTTTCGGATTCCAAGCTGGGAGTACTGGGGTAAGTCCCTGTCCAGGTATGGTGGACAAAATATTTTTAGATGAAAAACATGGCATGCGGCATATCAAACTTGGTCTTCGGAGGACATTCTGAGGTTGTCTGACAATACTGGCCACTTAGGAAGGCCCTGCGGAATCCGAGTTCCTCCGGAAAAGAGGCCATATTCAAATCTTTTCCAAAACCAGGCTTGCGAAATATTAAACGTCAGGATTTTGTAAAACTTGGTCTTCGAAGGACATTCTGAGGGTGTCTGACCATACTGGCCACTTAAGAAGTTCTTGCGGGATCCCAGATCTTCCGGGAAAGAGGCCATATTCAAATCGTAACCGAAACCTGGCTTGAGTCTTAGCAAACTTCACGATTTTGCAAAGCTTTGTCTTCGAAGGACATTCTGAGGGTGTCTGATCATACTAGCCACTAATGAAGCTCTTGCTGGATCCGAGTTCCTCCGGCAAAGGCCATTTTCAAATCTTTTTCGAAACATGGCTTGCGACATATCAAACTTCAAAATTTTTCAACCCCACTTTTCCCGAGGAATTCGGAAACCGCAAGAGATTCTTAAGTCGCCAGTATGGCCAGACACCCTCAGAATGACCTCCAAAGACAAAGTTTTGCAAAATCACGAAGTTTGATATGTCGCAAGCCAGGTTTCGGTAACGATTTGAATATGACCTCTTTCCCGGAGGAACTTGGATTCCGCAAGAGCTTCTTAAGTGGCGTACAGTCAGGAATCCTCAGAATGTCCTCCGAAGTAAAAGTTTTGCAAAATCATGGAGTTTGTTATGTTGCAAGCCAGATTTTGGAAAAGATTTGAATATGGCCACTTTCCCGGCGGAAATCGAATTCCGCAGGGTCTCCCTAAGTGTCCAATATGGTCCGACACCCTCAGAATGTCTTTTGAAGACTAAGTTTTGCAAAATCATGAAATTTGATATGTCACAAGCCAGGTTTTGGACAAGATTTGAAAATGGACACTTTTCCGGAGGAACTCGGACCCCGCAGGGTCTTCTAAAGTGGCCAGTATGGTCAGAAATCCTCAAAACGTCTTCTCATGACCTAGTTATGCAAAATCATGAAGTCTTATACGTCACAAGCTAGGTTTTGGAACAGATGTGAAAATGGACACTTTTCCGGAGGAACTCGGATTCCGCAGGGTCTCCTAAAGTGGCCAGTATGATCAGAAATCCTCAAAAAAAGCCCTGCAAATGTATCCAACCGGCTGGCACAGTCGAAGCAACTGTTGGGTCTTTGTTCAATAATCACCAACATTTCAATATAGGTGAGTTGATACCCCCGGATTGCAGCAACGCTGTTGTCCACTTTCTGAATTCTGTCGTCAAGTGTTCTATTTTCGTTTTCACTGATCATCGACAAAGCGTTTCATGAAATAAACGAATATTTCCATTTCCTTCACTGATGTACCGCTGAGTGCCTCGCCAAGCGAACCAACTGTAGGGTTTCTATTCCGTTTCTCTCAACATGTTAACGTGGCCCAATAGTTAACACCACGAGCCATCACGCCGACGGTCATAGTTCGAATCTCGGTTATGTAACTTGCACATGCAGCAAATGCTTGCTACTTTGGAGCATCCTTTGGTGAGCTATTTGAACCCTTTTTGTGTCGATATAAAGGCTGACTATCAGTAAATTGGGACGCCCCTCGAGCGCTGCTAGCTCGCCTCTAGTGCTGGGATTCGAAAATCTTTGACAGTGGTTTGTTTACATTTCTATTAGGCTTAGTAAAGTTTAACGCACGCACACTACAGCGCCATTTAGATCAAAGGAGTGCAAGTAAGAAGGAAAATCATTTGGAGGAAAACAAACCATCATTCCTCTGCATGCGCCAGAGAGGGAAAGGTGATTAAACGTCAAAAAGGCTAATAGAGAACTACTGGTACAAGTTTGATCGAAATAGTCGATCGCGTTCAGAAATAACGTCAAATGGATCTCGAACGAAGAAAAAATATTGTGCACCAACACCTGGAAAATCCGGAGTGGTTCCAAGCTGGCTAAAGTGCTGAAGATGCCGACAACAACAGTTTGTCGAGTGCTCAAAACCTACAAGGAAACCCTGAGTGTGGAAAGGAATCAGCGGACCTACGAAAAAACTGGAACCAGGGATCGTCAGCTGCGCAGCAAGGTGTTGAGGTGCTTTAAAGCCAACCCCGGTCTTTCGATCTAAGATGTGGCCAGAAGGTACAACGCCAACTTTCAAATTGGACGTTGGGATATGCCGGGAAGATTCAAGTTCATGTTTGCCGACAACTTCGCGAAGAAGGCCATGATTTGGCAAGTGATTTGCAATTGTGGCCTGAAAACGGAACCATTCGTCACATCCTCGACGTTGACATCCCAAGTTTACATCGCAAAATGCCTGAAAAAGCGTGCAAAGTCACCTTTTGGCCTTTTCACCGATTTGGCCAGCTAGTAGGGGCTCCAAGGTGGTTCTGGAGTGGTATGCTGCCAACAAGATCGATTTTGTGCCCAAGCTAATGAATCCTCCGAGTCGCCCGGAATTTCGACCAATCGAAAAATACTCGGCAATTTCAAAGCAGCGAGTTAGACGAAGCGGCAGGGCAGTCAAAGACATCCAACAAATGCGGGCAAGATGGAATAAATGCGCTGATTCCGTGTCCGTTTCCACTGTGTAGGCGCTGATGGGCTCGATCCAGAGGAAGGTTCGAGATTTCGTTCGAACTGGAGAAATGTAACCATATAATGCTTTAACTTTGAAGTTTTAAGAAAAGTATTGTAAAGCAATCATTAATTGACTTTTTTAACTTATTGAATCACGAATTATAGGTCTTTTTGTGCGCACAATTTATAGCTTTTAGCTTTTTAAAAGACTTGGAGTGAAAATTATTCTAACCTAGAATTGATATTGGGAAAGGACTCGGTCGTGTATGTCTATGGAAACTTTCAATGAGACTTGGTTTTTTGCTAACAACCTAACAATGACAACTGTAACAATAGTGATGAAGTAACTCGACATGCACTAAACAAAGGACACGGGATATACTAAAAAAGATCAAATTACTGGTCGCAGTGGTTTATGTACCGAACAAAGCAAAAAAAAAAACCGTGGTAAACCAAAGAGAAAGTCGTTGAAGAAAATCGTTTCTTAATTCGGATGCTGGATTATACCTACTGTGTCAAACGGTGAAAATATAAGTGCGAATTATCATAAGACAAGACCTCAGCGATGTTTAAAGTAGCTTTTCACGTGTTCGGAATATAATTAAATTCTCATCTCACCTGACACCGAGTCATCAATGTTGCCATTTTTGGTCCTTACTTGCCCATCGGTAAGCTAGGAACATGGACGATTGATTGAAACTTCACATGAGACGGCTCTCAACAAGTTCAAAAATAGCCAGAAAAGCCATGCAGAAATAGTCTCAAACCGGCAACGGCATTATCAGAGGAAGAACCATCCAAGTGCCTAGGGGGTGATGTCATTCGTTCTAACCTCAAAATGGTCTGGATGGTCATGAATCTGTCTGCTTACCACAGAAACGCTCAAAATATCGTCGAATAAGTCTTGAAAGATCGACCTTCCGTCAACGTCAAGCTGCCCGGAGATGGTTCTATTTTCGAAGTTCATCGTCAAAGGCCTCCGTTTCTGTGTTAGACATTTACGCACGAGTCGGTCGCAGTCTTAGAAACGAGCAAGAATCCTTTCCGTCAGAGCCGACAGTATTCCTCTACATACACTCAGTACAATTTTGACTCTGTATTGTCACACGAAAAAATAAAATAAATAAAAATAGATAGATAGCGGCGGAAGCAAGGAATCCACAGCTGGCGAAAGCTCGAATTCTTCGTACTCGTCGGTTGATATGCGACGACGTGAGGGAAGCAATTCCGATGAATAAACATCATTTTCCGCTCGACAAATAGAGGCAATGATTGGCGGATTAACTTTTTCTTCTTCTTCTTTTTCTCGCTTTATAGTGCTTGTATTGGGAGTGTAATACGCTTCCTGAAATGTGGCGTCTTTCTTGTGGCAAGTCTAGGCTTTCTATCGTGATTGACGACGGTATTTGACGCGTGCTGATGGAGATCCCTTGGGATTCCGATGAACCGAGTGGATTTTTCCCTGATAAGAAGAAAAAACAGCACTCCGAATGAGAGTTAAACCCTCGAATCAAACCGGAACCCTAGCCCATCATGGCATCATTGTTCGAAGTTGAACATTTTTCTCTAAAACTCATCTAGTCCCGCGTCCGTCCGGTGAAAAAATATTATTCCAATTAACTTGTATTGAGCGTCCCCTCGAAAACAAATAACGCTCGAACCTGAGGACTCGTTTTTTTCCCTTCTCTCCACAATGGTCGTTGTTGTTGGGAAAGCTTTTGTGCTGCAGCTGCAGTCGCCGCCGCCGTCGCCGCCGCCGGTACCACATTCAACATCAACATCGAACGGAAGTACCACTCGGATTAGAAATTCAATTTGCAGCCCGAGTACGGAACAATGGACTCGATGCTGCCGACAGTCGTCGTTGCCTACATCCAGGCGAAATCGATTCCAATGTTTCGATATTCGAACTTTCGACAACGTAGGCCACGGGCAAAAATAATAAAAACTTTGCATCGCATCCTGGTTCAGTTCGGGTTTTTTTTTTTCAATTTTATTTTGAGGGGATGCCAGCTATTAGCTAATGTACTCGGCTCTCACCCCCAAAACCCAACGGCGGAACAAAGTCCCATGACGGCTATAAATTATATCACCACTGTTTTGGTTTTGTAGTTACTGCAGCTGTGGTCACGGCTCGGAGCGGAATTCATTCTGGAGTGCGAGTGACGCGTGTAGTTCAGCGGTTTATGCTGTTCAAATGTTCGGTATGTTTTATGGATTATTGATTAATGGTTCAATAATTTACTTGGGACAAGAGCAGCCTGCTGCTCGCCTTTCGGAAGTAATGTAGAGAACGTCATCACGTCTGTAGGCTGAAATTAGATAGAAGTTCGCAAACAAAGGGGGTTCCTTGTCCAAATTGGTGGCAGTTAATGACCAACTGTATTCCCGGAAGTGCCGCGGTGGTGGTGGTGATGGTGGTGGATTGAGCGAGGGGAAATAATGAACAGGAAGACCGATTATTGTTGTCTGCCAATGACATCATCAACTGACGGTCGTTGATCGGCAACGTCATTTTGCCACCCCGAAAACAAAGTACGATGGCAGTGTTGGCAGATCCGATGCTAGTGCATTTTGAGGCTTGAGCACGATGTGAAAAGTCAGTTGATTCACTGTTTTTATGGGCGGAGTTGAACCTATTTCCGGTGACGAGCCAGGCTGCTATTCATCAGATTTTAAATCCGATTCGGAAATTGATAAAACCGAGGAGCAGGGCATCGACTGTTAGAATGATCACTTGTACGAACACGACGTAAACATCCACATTTTTTTAGAAATCCAATAGGGTCTAGATTTTTGTTTTGTTGTGCAACGTTCTTAAATTCAAGACCAACAATTGAAAAGGGCTTTACACCGAAATGTAAACAAATCGTTTATTAGTTTTATTCAATAGATCATGAGCATCTTTTGGATCATATTTAAATTTGAAAACATACCTAAATTTGTTTAAAAAACATTTCAAATTATAAAAAGGGCCTATCGCAAGCACATGCATTAATTATGATGAGGCCTTTGTTTCAAGCTCATTTCATTGACAGTAGGCATCGTAATCTCGTTCCGTCGAATTCAAATAGAAAAATTAACCGCTCTTCCATACTTTGATGTGCCAAATCATGAATCTGATAATGATGAAGTTCTTCGTTCAACGAAACTTTATTAAAGTTCGATTACATTAAAATTCTTCTTACGGTTTCCAGATTTCCACGAAGATTTCTCATCTTAACTTAGAAACGGTTTTGTTATCTTCTGTTGGTGAAAAAAATAAACAGTGGCCTCAACACAAAATGATATTATAACAAGCCTTATCCCAAAGGACTCTTATAATGTCTCAGTATAGAAAAGCCTCAACACGTTGGCCTCATTAAAAAAAACTGACAGTTGAGAGGCATAACAAAAAGGGCCCATGATGTTTTCAATCTAGAATTGGGCGTTTGTTTTTCTTTTCGAGTTTGGCGGCATACAAAGATGTTAATATAATTTATTCTAGCAAGATCATCAAATTTCAATCGTCTACTTGATTAAAGCAAGGCAAACTGCTTTATTTTTTAAATAGGATTTATTAATGTTCAATTTGATTATCGTTTTTCTCATTGTTTACATTTTGGAGTTTGGCCGTTTTCAATTGTTGATCTTGAATTATCGTACTGATACATATATCCAGCGCCTACTATATTCCAAATAAGCATCAGATTTGACAGATTTCCCTTCGGTTTTGTGTCAAATTTACGTCAACGGAACGCAAACGTATCCATTCGACAAAGATTTTTCATTAGGGCCTAACTGACAAACGTAAACAATTGCCTTTTCGCGAATTTCTCGTCATTGAAAACTCGCCTAATCAACCCTCCACAGTCATTTCGAAGAGAAAGAGATCCGCTTTTCGATAATATTGGAAGCTTACATGGGTGGCTTTTGTGCCACGAGAAACTTATGGAAGAAGTTATTGTTTACGTTTGTCAGTTAGGCCCTATTGAAAAATCTTTGTAGAATTGTGGGCCTGCCTTAAATAACAAACTTTGGGCGTGGAGTTTAAAATCTCACGGCACAATTTAACATCTTCGCAGCCATTTGCGTGATTTTCAGTATTCGGTAAAACCTTGTAGCATTTTCACAAACGAATATACAGGGGATGATCAAAAAGGAGAAGACTAGCAAAATTTTGTCCAGATTCAAAGTGATACAGTTCGGTGAATAATTAACCGATTTTGATGAAACTGGAAGCGTTCGACGGGGAATTTATTCTAGTTTCAGCTTGTTTATTCAAAATTTGATTTGACTCCCGGGCATCGGAGATAGCACGGATACTTTGAGGTTATGTCAAATGTGCTAATTTTCGCCCCCCAGCAGGGAATTTTTTCCAGCTTCCATAAAAAGCATTCCCAGCTTGGAAGAAGTTAACCCAGCTTCTCGATGAAGCTTTACAGCTTCCGCGAGAAGCATTCCAAGCTTCTGTGAGAAACTTTCCCAAATTCTCTGAGAAGCTATCTCGGTTTCAATAAAAACGCTTTGGGAAGAAGCTTTCCCAGCATCTGAAATAGGCATTCCCAGCTAGCTTTACCAGTTTCTGTGAGAAGCTTTCCCAGCTTCTGGAATATGCTTTTCCATTTTCTTGAGAAGCGTTCCCGTTTTCTGTAAGAAGTTGTCCCAGCTTCTGTGAGAAGTTTTCCAGCTTCTGCAAGAAAGCTTTCCCAGCTTCTGGGAGAAGCGTTCCCAGCTTATAAAAGAAGCTTTCTAGCCATGAGAAGCTTTCTCAGCTTCTGTTAGAAGCTTTCCAAGCTTCTGTGGGAAGCTTTCCCAAGTTCTGTGAGAAGCTTTCCCAAGTTCTGTGAGAAGGTTTCCGAACTTCTGTGAGAAGGTTTCCCTGATTGTGACAAGCTTTCCCAGCTTCTGTGAGAAGCTTTCTTAGCCTATGTTAAAAGCTTTCCTCTACTTCTGTAGTAAAGTTTCCCAGTTTCTGTGAGAAGCTTTCCCAGCTTCTTTGAGAAGCTTTCCCAGCTTCTATGAGAAGCTTGCCCAGTTTCTGTGAGAGGTTTTCCAACTTCTGTGAGACGCTTTCCCAGCTTCTGTGGGAAGCTTTCTCATCGTCTGTTAGAAGCTTTTAAGTTTCTGTTAGAAGCTTTTCCATTACTGTAAGTAGCTTTCTCAGCTTATGTGAGAAGCTTTTACAGCTTCTGTAAGAAGCTTTCCCAACTTCTGTGACATTTTTCCTCAGCTTCTGTGAGAAGCTAACCCAGATTCTGAGAGAGGGATTTTTAGCTTCTTTGGGAAGCTTTTTCAGCTTCTTGAGAAACATTCGCAGCTTCTGTGAAAAGCTTTCTCAGCTTCTGTGGGAAGCTTTCCCAAGTTCTGTGAGAAGCTTTCCCAGCTTCTGTGAGAAGGTTTCCCTGATTTTGTGACAAGCTTTCCCAGCTTCTGTGACAAGCTTTCTCAGCTTCTGTGAGAAGCTTAACCAACTTCTGTGAGAAACTTTCCCAGCTTCTGTAAGAAGGCTTTCCTAGCTTCTGTGAGAAGCTTTCCCAGCTTCTGTGAGAAGCTTTGCTGTCTTCTGTTGGAAGCTTTCTCATCTTCTGTTAGAGATTTTTTAGCTTCTGTTAGAAGCTTTCAAATTACTGTGAGAAGCTTTCTCAGCTTATGTGAGAAGCTTTCCCAGCTTCTTTAAGAAGCTTTCCCAGCTTCTGGAAGAAGCTTTCCCAGTTTCTGGAAGAAGCTTCCCTAGCTTCTGGAAGAAGCTTCCCCAGCTTCTGGAAGAAGCTTTCTAGCTTCTTTGAGAAGCATATCTCAGCTTCTGTTCGAAGGTTTCCCAATTTTTGGAAGAAGCTTTCCCAGCTTTTGGAAGAATATTTTCCAGATTCTGGCAGAAGCTTTTCCAGCTTCTGTGAGAAGCTTCCCCAGATTTTGTGAGAAGCTTCTCCAGCTTCTGTAAGAAGCTTTTCCAGCTTCTGTGAAAAGCTTTTCCCAGCTTCTGTGAAAAGCTTTCCCAGCTTCTGTGAGAAGCTTTCCTAACTGCTCTGAGAAACTTTCTCAGCTTTTCTGAGAAGATTTCCCAGCTTCTGTTAAATGCTTTCCCAGCTTCTACGGGAAGCTTTCTCATCTTCTGTTAGAAGCTTTTTATCCTCTGTTAGAAGCTTTTCAATTACTGTGAGAAGCTTTCTCAGCATTTGCTTCTGTGAGAAGCTTTTACAGCTTCTGGAAGAAGTTTTCCAGCTTATGTGAGATACTTCCTCAGCTTCTGTGAGAGTGGGGGCGACCCCGGCGTAGTGGTTAACATCCATACCTCTCACGCCAAAGTCACGAAGCCAAGGGAATTTGAGTAACTACGACGGGAGATGAACCAGCCCAAGGCTGAAAATCTCGATAATCAAGACAAAAAAAAAAAAAAAAAAGCTTCTGTGAGAAGCTATCCCAGATTCTGAAAGAAGGATTTTTAGTTTCTTTGGGAAGCTATTTCAGATTCTTGAGAAACATTCCCAGCTTCTGTGAGAAGCTTTCCCAGCTTCTGTGAAAAGCTTTCCCAGCTTCTGTGAAAAGCTTTCCAGCTTCTGTGAGCAGCTTTTTCAGCTTCTCTGAGAAGATTTCCCAGTTTCTCTGAGAAGATTTCCCAGCTTCTGTTAGATGCTTTCCCAGCTTCTACGGGAAGCTTTCTCAGAGTCTGTTAGAAGCGTTTTAGCTTCTGTTAGAAGCTTTCCAATTACTGTGAGAAGCTTTCTCAGCTTTTGTGAGAAGCTTTTCCAGCTTCTGTAAGAAGCTTTACCAGCTTCTGTAAAAAGCTTTTCCAGCTTCTGTAAGAAGCTTTACCAGCTTCTGTAAAAAGCTTTGCCAGCTTCTGTACGAAGCTTTAACAAATTCTGGAAGAAGCTTTCCCAGCTTCTGTTAGAAGGTTTCCCAATTTTTGGAAGAAGCTTTCCCAGCTTTTGGAACAAGCTTTTCCAGATTCTGGAGGAAGCTTTTCCAGCTTCTGTGGGAAGCTTTTCCAGATTTTGTGAGAAGCTTTTCCAGATTTTTTGAGAAGCTTTCCCATCTTTTGTAAGAAGCTTTTCAAGCTTCTGTGAGATACTTCCTCAGCTTCTGAGAGAAGCTATCCCAGATTCTGAGAAAAGGATTTTTAATTTCTGTAGGAAGCTTTTTCAGCTGATTCTTAATCCCAGCTTCTGTGAGAAGCTTTCCCAGCTTCTTTGAGAAGCTTTCCAGCTTCTGTGAGAAGCTTTCCCAGCTTCTGTGAAAAGCTTTCCCAGCTTCTGTGAAAAGCTTTCCCAGCTTCTGTGAGACGCTTTCCTAACTGCTGTGATAGCAAAGGAAAATAACAAGCTGGTATCATATAAGTAACAAGTTCTGTTATCCCAGATATCGTTTTGATTTCCGCTGTTATCGCATAACAAATTTAGTTATCACCATTGGCTAATTTTGTTATCATATGTTATCATTTTAAACATACAATTTTTGACGAACGTTACTAATTGAATGAAAAACTATAAATATTACCAGCATATTTGAACAAGAAATTTTGCTTTTTATATCAAAAAAATTTTTTTTTCAGATATTAGCGTGAGAATTTGATTTCAAATTGATAACATAATTTGAAACTATTTCAATAAATTTGCTTAGAATACAGGATTTGTTATCAAGATGTTCTCAGTGATAATAAAATAAGCTATTATTGTGATATTCAACGAGTATTTTTTTGTTATTCATTATGTTATTTTGGCTGTTTATTCAGCCTCAATGATAACATATTCAGTGATCAAACATTGATAACCTGGTATCAGAATTTGTTATCAATTTGGTATAATCCTTTGTTTTTTTGCTGCGGACGCATTTCGCGCTCGTATTCGAAGTTGGCAGCACCCTCTCAGATTTCAATGAAACTTTCTGGACTTCTTCACAAATTGGCTTATAGTTTTTCGAAAATTGATCTAGACTGTCTTTCGAAAAGGGTTAAGCTGTTTTCAGTGTTTTTTTTTCTGTCAGATGGATCTAATCGAAAAATGACAAATCCTGCAAAAAAGTGTTGGGTGACTATCACAAAATAAGTCAAATGTCTGCTGCATATTCACAGCTCATCAAAATGTCAGAAGAAATCGAAGAACTTTACAGTAACGCCAAACAATATCTTGCACTCAGAAATTTCACAGTTTTGTGTCTATTCCTGGTGACAAAGTAGAGGCAAATCCGGTATTTTAATTCAGAAGATGAACCAAACATATGAAGCTTGATTGGATTTTTTTTTTAAATAAGCCTGTATGAAGATATCATATGATATTAATGTCAAGACAAATATGATATTAATGTCATATTAAACATAAATAAATACATAAACAAGTGAAATTCAATGCAAATTAAAGAGAACAGAGGAGTGATAAACTATTTATATAAAGATATAAACTCTTTTCAAATGAAATTCTCGATTAATAAAGGTATAGTTGCTAAATTCGACAAAATCTCAAAAAGAAATTGAGTTTCGTTGGATCCTAACATGATTATGATCTACACTACATTACAATACAAAGACATTGAGAAAAAATAAGTTTGGACAAGAAGTTTTTGAAAAACTTTTTTTCCTCACAAGTGTCCATCTTGTAATGTGTGGACGGTTGGTAGGGAACATAATTACTCATCTTGAGATAAGATTTCATCCAATTCAATTTTATATTTTTTATTTTGTAAATCAACTAAAAGTATTAATAATCGCCTTTTTTGGATTATTTTTAATTTGACTAATTTTGTCGCCCATTCAACACTTTTTTGTAGGATTTATCATTTTTCCATCCATTTGAAAAAAAAATCGGTAAAGGGTTTGGCCCTTTTAAAAAGATAGAGAGATTAATTTTGTAAATACTAAGAAGGAAGGTGCCTTTTTGTGACAAAGTCTACGTGTCCAAAAAGTTTCATTGAAATCTGAGAGAATGCTGCCAACATTTGTTCGAGTTTGCGTGAAATTCGTCATTGTTTATAGATGCTATTATATCTCTTGGTGTTTTTTTTTTCGTATTTTATGACTTTCAGCTCAAGGCTGGTTCGTCACGCGAGGGAAACGACCTGGACCCTACCTTTCGTTCCTAGGGCCGGGAAATTTCCTTTCGAAGTCCGAGTCGAGAATTTTCGTCTCTGAAAAGCCCAACGTCTCCAACTGAAACTGATACCTGACCGATTGGGATCGGAGGGTAACCTTATATTCCACTACACCCCCGACGCCGTCAACTGCTGGTTGATGTTTCTCCAGTATGTCGTTCAAGTTTTCCTAGTTTCTTATAAGAGCTTTTCCGATTCATGGTTGAAGTTCTGTGAGCTCCAGGAAACAAGCACAGTGGAAGTTTTCTGCAGCCTTTTCTTTCTGAGCTTCTGTAAAAAGCGTACTGTAATCTGGTGAAGTGATTCGAACCTTACATGCCAAAGTCACCCCCGGAAAACCACAAAAAAGCAATAGATGGTTTGGAAAGTAAAATCTCCATACTGCAAAATTATCATAATCAATACAACGACCCGTTCTAAAATAACGATGCTAAAACTTTTCGTTTGCATTATCTTCTAAAACGGCAGGTTCAATTCATATTTTTCATCATTCAACTTCCAGGAAGCAAAAAAAAGCATCAAACTGGCAACCCTCCCATAACATGCAAATGCCTATATCGGTCCCCAGAAGCATCGTTGTCCATCGGCCGTAGTAGCCAGCAGTTCCGTTCGGTACGATGACTCCAAGCTGTCGCGACTTCCGTCTCATCCTTTCTACTCGCTACTACGACCAAACTACATCGACCACAACAACAACAACAACAACAACAACAATGAAAACAATCGAATGCACATCTACCATGCACTTAGCACTCACCCGCCAGCAGTGGCGAGAGGAAGCGACGGAGGTGTAGGTAAAACATGTTTTGCATAAAATTTGTGTCTACGATGCATCATCATCATCGTCGTCGCCATCGTTGCATCGTCGGATCTCTTGCGAACGAGCAGCATATTGATTTGTTTCGAAAGCAACGATGTGGGAGAGTTGGAAGGGTTTGTGTGAATTATGGCTTGTCTTTAATAATTAAGTGCTGGGATTAAGCCATTTTCGAATGAGTAGGCCAAGTGTGTGTGTATGTGTGTGTGGGTGTGTGTGATAGATATGATGACTCGGCTCGGTCGGGTTGATGGGAAATTGATGCTCAACGTTGATGATGTTGTGTTGTGTGCAGATCCCAAACGCAGAGAAAATTATGCACAACCTAATTGAACTGCGATAGCTGGTCAACATGAAGTGGAATCGATTTCAATTATACATGAACTTACCCGTCTTCCGGTAGATCATATTGGCCCGCTGTACGTGCCGCGTAATCGCCTCGATGCTGGCCTCGTCCGAACCCATCCGCTGGAAGAACGTATGATCCGCCTGCAGATACAACATGCACGTACTTTTCCGATCGTACAGGGAATTGGCGAAGGATTGCTTCTGCTCGTGCAGCTCGTTCCGGACGTTCAGATTCAGGTTGTTCCCGTTGGTGCCACTGATCATCACGTCCGGATCGTAGTTGTTGACGATGATGTTCTTCTTGGTGGAGCCGTTTTTCGTGATGATCTCCACGTGGGTTTTGTGGTTCGGATTTGAGTTGTTGTTGTTGTTGTTATTGTTGATGGCCGCATTTTGATCGTACACATTGCCGATGATGTTACGATTTCGGGTTATGATCCGCTGGTTCGGATCACCATTGGGGTTGTAGGTGTTGATGAGAAAGTGGTTCTTCCGATTATTGACCGGCGTCGGTGGATGGAACAGGTGGGTGTTGATGTTTTTGTTCACCGTCTGGCCGCTGCCGCCGTTAGTCAGACTGGTACGAGTGATGATCCGGTTTTTGAAGTCGTGGTTCCGGGTCAGACTGTAATCGTCGTTGTAAGGAACTTCCAAATCAAGCGGAAGCGACGGATTGCCTCGGCTTTCCTGCATCTGAAAAACGAGCATAAAATTGAAAGGAAATCCAGGTTAAAGGGCTTTTCAAAATCGTAATGTAATTGCACTCACACATACACACAAACACACACACACACACACAAACCGGGACTGTTTTCGACTACTGCACAATATTTTCAATGAGCTCTTTCAGCGTCGTCCAAAAACTGAGCTGAAGTGAAAAGCTGAAAGCATTCATCTCCCTTCCCAAAAAAACTTTTTCAAATGATCCACTTCGTTTCCTTCTTTTCCCACCGATGGCTCCCTGCACAAAGTCAAGTAATGCAATCTGGAAAATGGAAAATTATTGTACTCCTTTTATTTCCTTAAGCCCGTCATCCCTCGGCCCTTCTTCCACCTTGTTGTTATGCACTTTTGCTGCTTCTTCCTACCGTTTTGGTTGCTGCTAAAGTTGGAGGGAGGGGCCAAAATTGGATTCACTCTTGGAAATGTAAATACTTGAGCTTTCGAAAGCTGTGGGGGCGGGTGTTTGCGGGGATGTTGCCTTTTGTCACTGTCTCGTCTCGTTACAGGTAGAAAATGAAAGGGGACCCGAGTAAAAGTTTGCTTCTATTTGAAGTAACTTGCAGGTGTTGATATTATGTGGCATTTTGGGTTCATTTGGGTTAGGTAAGTGCTTTTGAGAAATGTAATTCTACCGTTTTCCATGTAATTTTACAGCTTGATTTTGTTTCGGGTAAGAATTGCGATACGACGGGATAAAATGTGCATTTGCTGCTCTCCGGAGAACGTCTAAAGTTTCAAATTCTCGACGATGACAGAGACTATTCTTTACCTCACCTGTGATTGCCAATGGTTGCGAAGCCAATGCCGATGGTGTTTTTACAATTGGAATAAGCCACAGGGATGGTGGGAGTAGTTCCAGTTACTGGTGCTTTTCCTGACTTTGAGGACTCTGCTGTACAATGGAGTTGTTCGATTGCAGCAAGTAAAAGAAAATAAGGTGGATCTGTCTTATTCCAATAAAACGTTTGATGCAGTGCTTCTCGTTTAGGAAAAGTTTAAGAAAATTTGTTATGTTCTGAACACTTACTGCATGGTGATTTTTATTCGGAAATAAATTGAATTGAAATTCAGTTAACTTAGATTCTCAACATACATGATGAAAGGAATTGAACGTTACCATTGAACTCTTGAATTCATAGAAGTTGCATTGCGATGCTTTGAGTTGGGAACGGACTATTTCTTAGAGCGCAAACTGTAAGCGGTCATGTGACTTACTTTGGACTGATCCTGGAAACTAAACAAACGAGGAAATTCCCTTTACCTTTAGACTGATTCTAGATATTCTCTCTTGGCTGACTGTGCATCTTCTCTGGACAGACCGAGGAAGTCTACTGGGTTGCATTTCTCTGGATTAAATCTGAAAAACCTCTGGGCTAACCATGGACATACACTAAACTGACTTTGGAAGTTCACTGGAAGCAAAAGTTCATTGGGAATGGATGACTCTAAAAGACCACTGAAATGACGATGGTTGACTCTGGACGTCCACTAAAATGACTCTGAAAACCTTCTGGGCGTCCTCTGAACTAACTCCTTTGGACTGAAGCAGGATGCTTTCTGGATTGACTCTGGAGGTCTGGACGAAGTCTGGAAGTTTTCTGCATTGACTTTGTCAGTCTTTTCAATAGGTGAATTGAATAGACTTCCGATCGACCCTTTAACCTTTTCAGGCCTCAAGGGGTCATATATAGACCCCAAAAGGAAAATGGCTGAATAAAATCACGGACTGAATAAAATCGAACACTGTCATGGGCAAATTTGTTCTACATCAATTCTTCTATCTGGGAAAATAAAAAAATCTATGAGTTTGAGGCTTAATTGTTTAACATGTTTGTATCTTTCTGGAATGTTCTAGGTTTTCCAAAATGTAATTGAATTCAGAACTTCAGATCTACAGTTGTAACAGTAACTTTTAAGGCTATATATGGTAACGATATGAATTCAGTGTTACTGCTGTGTAACATAAGATCATTTCTAGACAAAATAGTCAAAAGGTCGAAAGTAACATTTGTAAACAATGACTTCTAGCGTATTTTTCTGAGATCTGCTTACTCCCACAAACAAAATAGTAACAGAAACAGATACAGGGAGTTATTACCTTCCCGTCGGTAGTGGATATCGATATTAGCAACATGGCATTTCCAGGAAATTTACATTTTAAGTCGTTGTTTACAATTGTTACTTTCGACCTTTTGACGATTTTGTCTAGATTTTCTATTAACCACCCACACTTATGAGTGGCCCCAACAGCATCCTTGTTGTTGGTTTAAATCGGTCGTCAAATTGGATATTTGAACATATTCTTGTATCCCATTGAAATAAACCACACACACGTGTGAGTGGCCCCAACAGCACCCTTACTGTTGGTTTAAACCGGTCCTCAAACTCGATGATTTAACAAATTTTTGTATTCTAGTGAAATAAACCAACCACACGTGTGAGTGGCCCCAACAGCATCCTTACTTGTTGGTTTAAAACGTTGAGGACCAACTCGATTTTTTTAACGTATTCTTGTATTCCATTGAAATAAACCATTCACACTTGTGAGTGGCCCCAACCGCATCCTTGCTGTTGGTTTAAATCGGTCCTCAAACTCGATGTTTTAACATATTCTTGTATTCTGGTGAAATAAACCATCCCCACTTGTGAGTGGCCACAACAGCATCCTTACTGTTGGTTTAAATCGGTGCCAAAATTTGAATAACTTTAATGTGCATCTCTGTGCAGAGAATAAATCGGGAACATAGTTAAATATCTTATTCGCTGCCGACGTCAGCTGAATTCAGCACACCGTTTACCAGAACGGATCCCGCTGCAAACCCAATAATTTTATCCAACATCCCAGTGATTTCTCGTGGGAGTGCAGAGGTGTTCTCGGCTTCCGATAAAGTGAGTATCACGTCAACATATTCCTACCCATTCCCTACTTGACCTACATTCGGGCGAGGCCGGTGCCGGTATTGCCTTGGTTTGGGATCACCAGTTTTTACACATTGAGGATGTATGCCGGTCCCAAGCATCATCTTTTGATTCTCTGTGTAATAACAGCTGATCTGGCAATAACGGAGTAGCAACTTCGGGCGGTCAATCATGCCCATGCTCATGCTATATATGGTAACGATAATGAATTAACCTTTTGGAACAGTCATTATTTGACAATTCTATGATGTTCTAGGTCATCCAAGCTATCCCTGAGTTCAGAACTTAAGATCTACAGTAGTACCTATAGCTTACAAATATTTTCGGCTATACAAATATTTTCGAATATTTTCGAACATAAGATAAAACATGAGATAAACTGGGATGATCTAGGTCATCCAAACTGCCCTTAAGCTCAAAACATAAGATCTACAATGGTAACAGTAGTTTTTTTTTTTGGGATATATCAGGTGACGGTGTGTATTCAATCTTTTTTCTTTTTTCTTTGCGTTTCAAGCTTATTTCTTTCACAATAAGCTTATTGCTTGCTCTCACCTAAGTGTTCTAAATGCACTTCCACAGTTATTTATTGAGAGCTTTCGATGCCAGGTACCATTTTTGCATTAGTATGATTGTGTGGCAAGTACAATCATACCCTATGCCCGCGGAGTCCAGAAAATTTTTCTTAACGAATATTCCTAGACCAGACCGGGAATCAAACCCAGCCACCTCCAGCATGGTGTTGCTTTGTAGCCCCGTCTCTTACCGACTGAGCTAAGGGAGGACCCAATCATTTGTGTTTAATCAAATTAAATGAATCTTCTGAACTGTCATTATTTTATAACTCTGTGATCCTCTAGGTAATCCAAACTATCCTGGAGTTCTGAACTTGAAATCTACGGTAGTATAAGTAATTTTTTGGGCTATAGAAATTTACGTCACGTATTCAACCATATTCAGTGAATATTTTCGAACGTAAAAATACATTACATACATGGTCTAGGTCATCCTAACTGTCTACGCGTTCAGAACTAAAGGTTTACAATTGTAACAGTGTTTTTGTTAGGAAATACAAAGGTACAATTAAATACACAAACATATTCTATAAATATTCTTAAAGGTCAACATACATTATAAAGTAATATGACCTGTTATACGTCATCCAAACTATCCTTGAGATCGGAACATAAGACCTACAGTTGTGAATAAAAGCTTTCTGGGCTATGCAAAGCTACGGTGTGTATTGAAACATATTCATTTAATATCTTGGAAGAACAATAGACAATATGAGACAATCTTCAGATGTTCTAGATTATCCAAACTACCCTAGAGTAAAACTTAAAATCCCAAAATATGATACATGGTGAATTTTTGACCCTTGATTATAAATACATCTTTATCGAACAAACCATCCCTCCCGGACAAATATCCACGTTCCATTAATCTTCTAATTGCACGATCGTCGTGGATATTAGCGATACGGAAATGCATTGTTCCACAAAGATGTCGGTAGTTATAGTTAAGCACAACAATTTCATGGTATATCATATTTTGTTGTTCAGCTTCTGAATTGAGCTATCTGCTATTGAATGGCCTGGATTGGGAAATTGACGGCATCAACCCAAGTCAAAAATATCAGTTAGAAATAGTTGACCATCAAGAAGAACCGATAAACATGATTGGATAAATATCGTAACTCTGTATACTCCAAATAGCTACAGTTAAAACTGAAGATCTTAAGTTCTGAACTCCAGGACAGTTTGAATGACATAGAATATTCTATGATTATCCTATGTCTGTTGGTCTTCCAGGACATTCATTGAATATGTTTGAAAACATATCATGACATTGTATAGTGGATAAAGCTACTGTTACTACAGTAGATCTTAAGTTCTGAACTCCAGGACAGTTTGGATGACATAGAATATCCCAAGATTATCTCATAATGTCTGTTGGTCTTCCAGGACATTCATTGAATATGATTGAATACATACCGTAACTTTGTATAGCGGATAAAGCTACTGTTACAACTGTAGATCTTAAGTTCTGAACTCCAGGACAGTTTGGACGACCTAGCACATCTAAAAAAAAATATTTCCTACTTTTTTCAATCATTTCTATGTTATTGAGCATCAAATCAATCAGAATACACCAAATTGCTTGTATAATAACAGTCTTGGAAAATTTTAGGCCTGAAGAAAATGGAAAATCCGGAGTATCCCGGTTCCAAACTGGTTAAAGTGCTCGAAGATGCCGAAAGCGTCGAGTATTTCCGAGGTTACTCAAAACCGTTCAAGCAGACCCTGAGTGTGGACAAGAATCAGCGGACCTACGAAAAAACAGGAACCAGGGATCGTCAGCTGAAGCAACAAGGTGTTGAGTGCGTACATGCCAAGCCCGGTCTTTTGAACCGAGATGTGGCCAGAAGGTACAACGCCAACTTTCAAACGGTGCGGAACAAATCCAGTAAACATCCGAACCGGCACATGGAGCAGAATTCCGTGGCCAACAAGCGTGCAAGGCTCTTGTACGACCGTGTTTTGACGAAACGCAAGGGCTGCACATTAATCGATGACGAAACATTCGTCAAACTCGATTTTAAGCAGCTTCAGCTGGGCAAAAGCTGACATCGCGACTGGACGCTGGGGATGTGCCGGGAAGATTCAAGTCCATGTTTGCCGACAAGTTCGCGAAGAAGGCCAAGCATTGGAACCATTCGTTACATCCTCGACGATCACATCCCAAGTTTACATCGAGGAATGCCTGAAAAAGCGTGTGTTGCCGTTCATCCGCATAGCATAAGGCCGAAGTCATATTTTGACTCCGATTTGGCCAGCTGCCACTACTCAAAGGTGGTTCTGGCAACAAGATAGATTTTGTCCCCAAGCTAATGAATCCTACAAATTGCCCGGAATTTCGACCAATCGAAAAATACTGGGCAATTTCAAAGCAACGACTTTGACGAAGCGGAGGGGCAGTCAAGCGTAGCTTTCTCATTTGTTTGCGATCGATGGCTCTCTTTGTGATGGGTCCTTGTAGCCTCGAACCGCAAAATGTCTGCCTCTGGCTCCCAGCTAATCCCCAAGCCTTGATAGTCTCTTCATTGTCGAAGGTCCCGATTTGTACAGAGCCTAGTGCTTGCGCAACACTTCGAGCTTATTGAAGGTCCATTTTCGCAAGCAAAATTCACCTTGGCTTAGCGTATGGCTTCTGGGACCGTTTGAGCCCCACTGATGAAGTCATCTACACAGAACCATTTTCGGAGTGCGTGTCCTCCCAGCGGTTGAACGTCGCCTTCATCTTCGGCTAGTTGAACCAGAGTTCAAGTAGCTAGGAATGCGACAATTGTATGCATTAGTCCAAAAATGCATTGCGAAAAGCTAGCCAATCTTTATAATCGCCGGAAAATTCAGGTAATGAGATAATAGGTAGTTTGAGATAACAGGTTTAGTTTTAGAGCACCGACAGTAGAGATTTGAAAGATTCCAGAAATCTGAGTAGGAAGTTTAGAGCGTGAGAATGTTTACGCCAAATTCCTCATCATGCCTTAGTTATCTACCTCGTCTTCTTCCAGTTCACCCTGCACGTCCTCCAACCCCTGCGAAAGTAGATCCGGATTCTCCAGCCGCAATGCAACCTTGAGCTTGTCCCGTTCCTCCTCGTACTGCGTCATGAATTGCTCCGCTCGTCCCAATGAGGCTAGCAGAGTGGTGCGACGGGATGTAAGAACTCGTTGACGTCGTTCTTCGGTCATGTTGTTGACGGTAAGGCTCACTATGGTATCTGACGAAACAAAAGAACCAGGGCGCAATGGCTTACTCGCTTACCAATCAGACCAAGGCCGGTGTGACCTCTGCTGTACACAGAAGATGTGTCCATTGTATTCAGTCCATGGCTGCACCTCGCCAGTCGCAGGTCGCCTTCTACTTGATCGATCCACCTTGCTCGTTGCGCACCTCTTCTTCTTCTTGTACCCGCGGTTCGTTTTCGAGAATCATGTCAACTGAGATGTCATCCGACATTATTACGACATACCCAGCCCATGATAGTCGACCGATTTTAGCAATTTGTACGATGGGAGGTTCTCCCAGCACCTGATGCAATTTGTGGTTCATAGATCGTACGCAGCACCTTCCGTTCAAAGACACCAAGGGCGCATTGGTCCTCCACTAGCAATGTCCATGTTCCGTGGACGTAGAGAACTACCGGTCTAATTAATGTCTTGTAGATGGTCATCCTTGTAGTTCGGCGAACTTTGTTCGATCTTAGCGTCCTTCGGAATCCAAAGTAATGCGCCTGCTGGTGTCGTTATCGGTGGTCACCAATGAGCCCAGATACACGAATTCGTCTGCTACCTCGATTACATCACCGTCGATCTGAACTCGTGGTAGGAGGCTAACATTGACTTCTCGTGAGCCTCGTCCCTTCATGTATTTTGTTTTCAACGCATTAATGAAAAGCCAAATCCTACCAGCTTCAGCCTTAAGTCTGATGTACGTTTCCGCCATCGTCTCAAAGTTACGTGCTACGATATCAACGTCGTCGGCGAAGCCAAATAGTTGGACAGTCTTCCTGAAGATCGTGCCACTCGTGTCTATCCCAGCTCTTCGAATCACACCCTCCAATGCAATGTTAAACAACAAACACGACAATCGATCACCTTACCGTAAACCTCTCCGATATTCGAAGGCTTTCGAGAATATCCCTGACACGGACGACACACATCACTCGATCCATCGTTGCTATGACCAACCGCGTCAGTATTTCCGGAAATCCATATTCGTGCATGATTTGCCATAGCTGGTCTCAATCGATTGTGTCATACACTGATTTGAAGTCGATGAAAAGATGATGTGTGGGCACGTTGTATTCGCGACATTTCTGCAGTACTTGCCGAATCGCGAAAATCTGGTCCGTAGGCACCCATGAATCCCGCGTGGTATTGCCCCACGAACTCCTTTGCAATTGCTGAATTTGGGATCAATAGCACAAGGCAATAAAAAACTTGGAGAGCTTCGCACCTGACCAAGCTGGTGGATATGCCTTGTATAATTAATAATTAGTAGGAACACAGCAAGCAATAGCATCGTTGGTACCAACTATCGCGGTGGGGTTGCAGCAGGTACATCAGACCACAAGACGAGGAAAACCCAGGACACGGTGTGCTTTGAAGTTCCGCGTATGAAAATTCTGTTGCGTCAGGTGTTCACAGCCTTCTTCCCGATACTTTTGATATTTTTTTGTAAAAGCAGGAAGCCGTATCTTAAGGTAGGGGGCTACCCCATATGGCATAAAGTCATTTAGCATAAATTCATTTGGACCAAGATGATGGATAATCAATGGTCATGTGGCATGAAGACCATTTGGCATAAAACAAAGAAAAAAATTAAAAATATTACGGTCATTTGGCATAAAGACCATTTGGCATAAATATCGGAAAATGAAAGCTGCTTCAGGTTCAGTTGGCATAATTATTATTCGACATAGCCTGGAGTATGACCTGGGCATGGGCCATCGGTTCTGGGAATTGGCACATTTTCTCCTATAGGGCCTGATACTCTGCCGGGTCGTAGGCCATCGGGTCTGGGATTTCTAGTTTTTGTTTTCAAGTTTTTTCCACCCTGCCCTAGGTGTGCTTGCCGGGCCTGGTACTTGCACTCTCCGTTACTTTTTCGCCCGAACAGTTTAATGTTTATGTTCATACGCAATGAACTTTATGCCAAATGACCTCATCATATAGGCCTTCCGCTGTACTAATAGGTTACTATGCCAAATGGCCATTATGCCAAACGGCATTATGCCAAATAACTACTTACTTCAAGTTATTGTTATGCCAAATGACTTTATACTAAACGACTTTATGCCAACCGACCTTAAGCCATACGACCTTATGCCATATGGGTTTTCCCCGCAAGGTAGGGTGATATCAAGATGAAGCTCGGCGTAACTTCATAATACAATAGGCTTTGTATTTTTATTTGTTTCACTTTTTGTTTCGATGGCCGAACACTGAATAGCCGGATAGCTATGCTGTTCAACGGCAAAGGTCGTTATTGTTCTGAACGTGGCGTCGAAAATGGCGAGTCAAACGGGTGACTAGTGAATCAGTCGGCTAGAAATTGGCAGGTTGTGGCTAAGGAAAGACCCTACTTTTATCAGCGACTCACTAAGCAGTAAATAATATTTTTTTGATGAACCGAAGGAATGCAAAACAATTTTGGGGGGAACCCGACTGTCTATCGTGAGCTTTTT
This sequence comes from Aedes koreicus, assembly GCA_024533555.2. Taxonomy (NCBI): domain Eukaryota; kingdom Metazoa; phylum Arthropoda; class Insecta; order Diptera; family Culicidae; genus Aedes; species Aedes koreicus. The sequence continues at coordinate 90,132 of JAHHFK020004874.1, forward strand.
TTCATGCCTCATTTTATTCTTTTGCTGATACATAATTAAATCTAGTAGGAGTACACAGCTGATTAAATTTAAAAATGAAATTTATTGGTGATCAACCTTTTATAGCTAGTTGACCTAATCTAATGTTGTATTCTGTGCTTTATCGTATTCGTTCCTAAGCATTCCCAGGAAACAATTTTAGTTTTATTCCAGCCGTATAGCACTCCTTCCGGATTTGTTTATAAAACAACATTCAAAACTGGTTTGCCTAGCAACACTTCCTCTATGCTTCTTTAAAGCCGAAATTTGTACAAAGAGGCCCATTCTATAGACGGTTGTGCAAACAAGTTATTAAAACCTTTGTAAGACCATAAAGATTTTGAAAATGTTCTTGTGAAAGAAGTTATGACCACTTGAGAACCTTCATAAAACATATTGGCTGCTATGAAAACCAGCATACGGCCAATTGGCCACAGCTGTCAATCTTCACTGTGATATCGTGGTTGGTTTTTGTTGTTCTGCTTTGTTTGATTCTCTGCTCTGCTCTGATTCATTTAGCAGTATATAATATCTAAGAAACAAGTTCTAAACACCGAATATTAATACGCCTCGGAGATTATGCGAGTTTACATCTACTAAAACAAAACAAAAACAAATTTATTCGATAAATTAATCATGAATTTCCTAAAAATAGATGGCAATCAATAAGGTTATCTAAAAGAATACCGAAATTGGTCTCCGATCATCTACAGTTCATTTGCATTACATATAAAATTTGGTGCATTTATTTTTCCCCATTTCAATTATTTCTTACATTTCAATATGACGATTTGAAAAAAGTCACAGTTTTGCCAAAAAGCCTATTCATCATCTAAATGACTACTATAAAACTATTTGGTCATTTTGTGGCTTCCCTCAATGCCAATTTGCCGCTTAATGCATTTACTGAAGGCAAAATGGTTGTAAAATAAGATTATATGAATGAGTCCTAAAACGGCATTTCAAAACAGCATTTTACGAACTCATAAAGTCGAAATAAAACCTTTGATAGGAGTAAAAGGAATTTGAGAAAACAAGGTTCTACGATCGTTGCAAACAAGCTGTGTTGGTTCTCACAAACCTGACTAAAATGTGAAACCTATTGGCACCTCTTGGTGTAATAATAAAACCAAATTGATTTCCAGTGGCTTTCATAAAACCTCAATAAAACTTAATCATGTTGGATGGTTTTGGCAATGGGTTCATCCATGGCAAATTTTGTCTTTTCATCATTCATTGAAGCAGTCAATCCAAAAAAAAACATACTACGATTTGCTATGGAAAAACCCGCATTGAATCGTTTTTAGAACAAACAAAATTAGAATAATCTTCGTTCTAACATCAATTTGGAATCTTAGTACAAGGGATTACAAATAAAGAATCATGTATTTATTTCATATATATCTGAATTCTTCTCTTCAGAAAACAGCAATTTTCACCTTCAGCAAAGAAGTCGTGCTTTGCTTGGGGCACTAAGAAATGAACCAACATTTTTTTCACTTTTCCTTGTTGAACGAACTTCGAATGAAAAGCCATGCATCTGCCAAGTTTCCTGTTTCCAGTTTGCCCAACAACACACCGACGGTGACATTCACCACCAACTAGTACAAACCTGGCTGGTGGACACAATTTCCGAATAATACCCAGTGAGGGGGAGGGGCCACTGCAACACCTGTGCGAAGTGCGCACAGTCGAAAATGGGACTTTTCAACTATCTGCCGGCTGCTGCTGAATAGAATTTGGAAATGCGAAGCTCAACTCTCCAACCTACTTCCCAAAAAAAAGAAACAGTAAAAAACAACTCGTTTCGCCCTAGCACACTTTTTCCGCCATTTAACCACAGGACTTCGTCATTTTTTTCCTCGACTGAATGTTCATCTTTTCGTGCTCGCAACTTTCCGCCCGCAGCCAGCGGCCGGCACTGAATAATGTACAAACAAACCCTAAAATATAAAATAACTGCGCTCGTTCTGCGCCAAGCCAAGTTGTTGGTCCCCTGAAAGTATGCATCTGCTTTCCCGGCTCGTACACATTCACAGGGAGACAGGTGCAAACAAAACTCCAGCCCGAAACCGATCAAAATCGGGAAAATGCAACCCGGAAGACCGGAATTCTGCTTGCACAACTTGTGGGAACATTTTCGGGAAAACTTTTTTCCTCCCTCGTTTGCTCCGTTGATGTTATCCTCCAACCAGTACAAACGGAAAAGTTGTATCCACCCTCCGTCGTATGTTCCAAGCGAATTGGAGAGAAGGCTAATTCTAGCTTCAACTCCATTTCCAGCTGCGCCTCGGCAGATCCGGCATTAGACGGGGATACTGCGGGATGTGAACCGTTTCGGCAATGTAGTCGGTTGTGGAACATGGTCCGAGTGCTGCATAAAGTATGGAGTCGAAAATGGGGATTAGCTGTAACACACGTTCGCCCCACTCTCATCCGTTTCACACAGATGGGGAATTAGTTAGAATGGGCTGAAGGATGAGCGTTGGACTGACCGGGGCCCTTGAAGATTTGCGAATATGTTTCGGTAGGGGGAGGGGAAAACTAATTTCCACGCTCACTCGTCGTCCTAGATCGGGCAATGAATAGCCAGCATGCATTCAAGGGCGGTCAGTGGCACCAGCTCGGCCAATGGTACAAGACGATGATGTGATGGTGAAAGCTTTGCTAATCCGTTGATCAGTGATGTGCACGGAACTTGAATTAGTTCACCAAACCGTTCATAAACTCAACCCCGCCCCTTCTTCACACGCCACTGGTATGGTCTGTAATAACTGCAGTCACGGTGGACCCGATGATAGAGGATTATGGCCAGTAAATTCCCGGGACGGTCGTGATTTTCATTTTTTCGCTTTGAAACCAATCCTCAAACATCTCCTCATTTCTAGTTTACAGCAGATCCCGTGTCATTCATTGAAGTCGGTAGCAAAAGAAATAAATGAATGGTGTTCTTTCGGAAATTTCACATGTCAGAATTTGTTCCCAAACCATGGCATGGCGGGAGTCCCCATGTGACTTGCAGTCGGATTCATCCATCCGTTGTAATTACATACGATTCAAGCAAAGCCACTGCTTCCATAAAATCCATTTCCCAAAGTGAGTCATTCATCTTCGAGGATATTCTTTTGGAATCCTCTCTCGACTACTGGCGCAGTACGACTTTCGCGTAAATCTCATCCATCTTTTCCGCGAATGCATCCTCACCGCCCACGCCCAAGTTAAGTAAAACAACAATTAGGTCAATTTATGGATTGAAACACCCAACTGAAAATATACCAAAAGCACTTTTACGTCAAGATGTTTCTTGCAATAACACTTGAAAGGATGTCCCCCCATTCTTCGGTCGGTTGGGAAAAGTCGAAGAAGGGACGGTCAACACTCCTCCCATGCGACTAATTTCCCGATCAGCAAAAGCCAATTAATTAGGGCGATTACCTGTGCGAATATAAATAGTCAGTCTGAAGGGATTGGCCAAGAAACATCCTCGTTGAAGAAAGGGGGAAGAGGGGGGGAAATTGGAGAAATTGAACGCCAATGATTGGGCAGTAAATGGAATGACTTGGTCCAGGTTGGCTCGGCAGTCGCCATGACGATGTCCAGTGAGGATGTTTCAGGGAGGAAAAAAAGAGGAAATGGGTTTTCATTTCGCATTCATGAGATGCGTTCCGGTTCGGATCAATGTCGAGAAGAGATGTGCGGTGCAGTTACGTGAATTGGCTATGTCAGCGAAATCTCGCTTCGAGGAACGAGTGGCTTCGGAATCAGTTCCTGGAGGAAACGGTTCTTGCTTGTATGTTCACAAGAGTAGGGAATATTTTGAAAATTCCGCTGAAAAATTGCGACATGTTTCAAACGAGCAGAAAAGAAAAAAAATCATCTGATGAAGAAGTGTATTCGAGTGTAAAGTGTAAACATGGCATAATGTTAAGTCAAATTTATCAATTGAAACAATCCACGTCTTTTAATAGTAGAAATAGCCAATTAGCCATGGATTTGAATTGGATTCGGATGGGATTTGGATTGAATATAAAAATTTTAAGATTTTAAGATTTTATGATTATACCTGCCCAGCAAGCAGTGTCACCCATCTGCGGCTTAGTTCCTGAAAGGGACTACAGTGACCGTGGATTTGGTAGATGTCGCAACCATGAGCAGCAAACAATACCTTCAATAAGCTACCTACCTAGCCCCTGCCAAACGATAATGTGATCCATTAACCTCGAGCTAGCCACGAGTAATTGGCACCCCATTTTACTAAAATTGAAAAATTATACATTCTAAATAACAATATTGAGTATCGGCTCCGTAAAGTGTTACACACGCCTGAGCCTAACAAATAAAAGAACTAATAAAAAAAAAAGATTTTATGATTTCAAGCTTTCAAGCTTTCAAAGTTTAACGGTTCAAAAGTTTCAAGGTTGTTTGAAGATTTTATGGCCCCAAGATTTAAATATATCAAGTTCGCAAGATTTTTAAGATTTCATATTTTCCAGATTTCAAAATATAAAGATTTTGAAATTTCAATATTTCATGTTTTGATTATTGCGAGATTTCAACAGATAAAGATACCTCAGTAACTCAAGATTACAAATCAAGATTTACATCAAGATTTTCAAATTTCAAGTTTTAAGATTTTAATATTCCCAGATTACAAGATTGCAAAGATTAATACTAAAGTCTTGAGGATTTCTAGTTTTTCAAGATTACATTTTTTTTCAATGATCCCCTTGTGCCAAACTGGCCGGCTTGACGTGCCGCAAGTGCTCAGTACGGATTCTTGGTCAAGGCCCGAAGCTAAGAGTCAGTTCCATTGTGGAAATATCACATCAAGTGGTGTTTCCACCTGCTACAGAGGATCGTGTGCCTGGAGGTCACATTGAGAATTTTACTATTCACACTAGGTTCGAAGTTGCAGCGCGCTTTGGGATCATCCTTGGCTTAGATCCACCCTAATAACATGGAAGGACATTACGGGAAATAGAGGCAAAATATATTTTCTATATTTTGTTGTTGTTAGGGGGGGGGGGGGGGTACCGTCTACGCTCCTACAAATTCTAAATTGTATGGGGAAAAGTCTGAGGGGGGGGGGGGGGGGGTCTGAGATTTCAATGTGGGGTTGGAGATGATATCATAGTGTATTATTGCATATAAATTGGTTTTAGGTTATCGAAATTTGGGATCTGTCTTTTGCATGATGTATTTCAGGTCTTCCAGGTCATAAGGTAGGGTAGGGAACGGCTCAATCAGGGGTGTCTGTTTTAATAAGTTGCTAGGAAATAGGTCTAAAACTCCTACCTTTTCCAAATTATTTCACTTTTAATCATACGATCATAAGCTCTACCTATCGGGCTAATGATTCGATGAATAGATCATAATAGATTACCAATTTATTACTGTCATTTTGAAAATTTAAAATACATCATCTAGAAAACCATCAATTTCCTACCTGTTGAAGAAGTTCGCTCCAATTTTGCTTTTGTGTGTTTTGATTTAGGGGGGTGCTAAAGTGGATGGTGAGGCAATTTTATAGTGTGTTTTTTGTTTTCCCAAGTAACATTGCCAAAACCATCCAGCTTTATTAAGTTTTATTAAAGTTTTATGAAAGCCAGTAGAAATCAATTCGGCTTTATTATGGCAGCAAGAGATGCCAATAGGTTTCAAATTTTAGTCAGGTTTATAAGAACCTACACAGCTTCTTTACAACGATCTTAAAACCTTGACTTCTAAAATTCCTTTTACTCCTATCAAAGGTTTTATTTTGACTTTATTAACTCATAAAATGCTGTTTTGAAATGCCGTTTTAGGATTCATTCATATTATCTTATTATGGTCAGTTGAAAAAGCATTTTAAACCCATTTTTCCTCCAGTAAATGCATTAAACGGCTAACTGGCATTGAGGGAAGCTACCAAGCGACCAGATAGTTTTATAGTAGCCATTGCTAAGATAAATTGGCTTTTTGGCAAAACTGTGATTTCTTGCAATCGCCATATTGAAATATATGAAATAATGGAAATGTGGAAAAATAAATACACCAAATTTAAAATGTAATACAATTGAACTGTCGATATGAGACAAACTTCGGTATTCGTTTAGATAACCTTATTGAATTCCATCAATTTTCAGGAGTTTCATGATTAATTTACCGAATATATTTCTTTCAATTTTGTTTTTGTTGTTGTAAACTCGCATAATTTCCAAGGCGCATTAATTTTCAGCTCTTATTGTGCCAGTATTCACCATTAAATTAAATGCGCATATGATTTGGAGCATGATACGCTATAAAAAAAACTCAAATTGTTTTATATATTTTGCTATCAATCATAATTCCCGTAACAGTAGAACTTTTTTCTTAGCCATTATTTACTGTTGAATGAATCAGAAGAGCAACAAAGCAAAACAACAAAAACCAACCACAATATCGCCGTGAAGTTTGACAGCAGTGGCCATTCAGCCCTATGCTGGTTTTGATGGCGGCCAATAGGTTTTATGATGGTTCTCAAGTGGTCATAACATCTTTCACTAGAACATTTTCAAAATCTTTATGGTCTTAGAAAGGTTTTATTAATTTGTTTTCACAACCGTCTATAGAGTGGGCCACTTTGTACACATTTCGGCTTTAAAGATGCATAGAGGAGGTGTTGGTGGACAAAACAGTTTTGAATGTAGTGTCATCAACAAAGCCGGGAGGAGTGCTATACGGCTGGAATAGAACTGAAATTGTTACTTGGGCTATGTTTATGATTATATTGTCCATCATCTGGCACTATCATATGCAATAAGAAAAATATGTTTTGGAGCTGTCCACTAGTACCCAACGATAAATAATGCTTCGCTGTTGAGCTGCAGCTATGGCATCACTGTTGCTTTTTAGAGAGCCCATGTTTCCTCTCTTCTTTGTTATCCATGGATATAGCGCACCGGTAATGTAACGTGAAGCCTGCTGTCTCTTGCATTTCTTCGTTTTTAAACGAAGCATCCCGTTTGTCGTCACAGTCGCTTTGGCGAACATTTGCGTGAGAGTAAATGAAATAAGAAATACACATTGCCAATCTAAAGATCAATGACAAACTAAAATTTTGGTCGTCTACGTCTATCTCATAACCTGCTAGTAGACGAGTTTGTGATCGTAGCAATCGACATGTTTTGGTTGATTGTTTTCGAGAGCGGATTGGTAAAACGAAGGAGCGGATTGAGGAAATTGACGTTTGCAGCAAATCGTGAACTCTCCTATTTCAGTTCGCCTTCGCACACATGCACGGAATCGCACTCATACAATATTGTTAGTTTATTTACAGATTGCGGAGCTGAAGAAAACATGTTCTTGGTCGGAAAGCAATCTGCATGCTTTTAAAAAGTTCCTAAAATTGGGAACTTTATTTCATGGCTATGAAATTTTCTAAGTCTAATGCTCGTTTCTGAAGGTATGTTCCGATAGATCAGAAGTAAGCAGTCTAAATATTGGCAGTTCAGATTATGGATTACATACAGCTTCATAAAATGTCCCACGTGCTGAATAAACTGCTTAAAACCCGTTAATTGAAAATTTAAAATTCCTTTTTTTTCTAATGGCTGTCATATATTGGCTAAATTTTCTGGTTCATAATGGACGTGCAAGTTTATCTACAATTGCAACAAAACAGCAGTCGGCACACATGTAATTTTCAGTTCATATTATAATATCACTTCAGAGTATATATTATCTTATATGACATTGTTTATTCATTACCATAACCATTCATCTTTATCATCATCTTTACCATTTTTATCATTACTTGTGTTTTCGTGATTTATATATTAACAAAAAACTAATTTTAGAATTTTTACCTAATAGGTTATATACAGGGTAGGCCCAAATAAGTGACGCATGAAACAAAGACTGTATCTCCCACGAATAGACAAATAATTTAAATGTTTCTTATATTTTATTGTTTATGTGTACATATTTAGAATTCGATTCTATCGCCTTTAGCTTTAATTATTGCCCTTAGTCTCTTCGGAAAGGCACAAGCGGCACGCACCTGATTTTCGGGGATTTCATCCCATATCTTCTGTATGGTAACTTTGTATGTTTCAATACCCATTGGTTTGAGATCTCGAAAGGGAGCTTCCATGATTCCCCAAATAGAGAAATCCAGAGGATTTGCATCTGGCGAAGAAGCTGGCCACAATTCCTTAGGAAGTCTGGCAAATTCTTGGTGTACCATGCTTGGGTAATCTTTGCTCCATGGGACGGCTCAGAATCCTGTTGAAACACCCATTTGCGGTTACCGAAAATCGTTGAAGTATGCTTCTTCAAATGTCTTTTCCAGGACCTCTTTTACGTAGTATGCTGCGTTGATTTTTACTCTCTTATCAATGAAAAGCAGTGGTTGACGACCTTCCGCAGAAATCGCTCCCCAAGCCATAACCGAGGTATGATTTTGGAAGCGTTGAACTGCGAGAATTGAAGAAGGGATATCCTGAATACTCGCTGCATAGACCCTGTCATTTTGAGCGTTGAAACTTTGCTGCAATACGAAATTTTTCTCATCCGAAAACACAATCATGGAATCGCCGTGCCGACGAAGTAATTCGCGACAACGAATGACTCTGTTCTTCTTGTTGGCTTCCGAAAGTCCATGAATTTATGTATTCTTGAACGCCAACAATCTCAAATCCTCTTTGAGAACTGATCTAATAGTTTTCTATTCTAATCTTATAGACAGGAGACGTCCACATCCTGAGTCAGTTTATATGAAGAACGACAAGGATTTCGGCGAATTCGCTCACGCACCGCCTTTACAAGCCGTTTGAGACGTACACTGCGAGGACGACCTGGTTTTTTCTTTGGATCGATGGTTCCCCTCGTCCTCCATCTTCTCAACGTCCGGTCGATTAATGTGCGGGTCTCGGCCAGTATCTGGTTGGGACGCATTCCCGCCAAATGCAACTGCAAAATCCGTTGTCTTTTGAAATCCATATTTTTCTTAGGCACTTCCTGTCGACGGAATCTAGCGAACACTAGTTTGTTTACAGATTAATCAGTCCCTATTTAATATGCTGGCAATCGACCGATCGCAGCAAGTCGTGCATGGGAGCTGACGTGTTTTGTTTTTGCTGCGACCTTTTCGCGAAAAATAAAATCAAAAATATATTCATAATTAAACCTAAACAAAACAGTGAAATCATAAAATCTCCACGTGTTTTGTGTAAGATGTAGTGAATATAATCGATTCCCTCCCAAAATTTGCAATGGTCGGTTGTTTTCCCCGTTTTTTTTTTTTGTGCTTCGTCCCCGCACCCGGAAGAAGAGTAAATATCAGCTTAGTGGTGTTTGTTAGTGCTGTTAGTATTGTGTCACGCGGACATAAATGATTAAATTAGAGTATTTTTCCGCTTTGTAGCTAGTGAATTGATGATTATAAGCAGTTTAGAAGTTGATTATTGACAGGGTGTGGAGAAAGAAAAAAAGAAAACCAGCGCAATGTAGAAAACGGCCATTTGCTGGTCAGAAGCAAAGAACGAAGCTAACGCGTATGCTTGCGTGAGTGGCTGGCATATAATTTAAGATGCACTCACAACGTGGTGTACAGATGGAGAGCTGTGAAGTTTTGTTTTCTTTAGTTGCACAATGATTGTGATTTTTAAGTTAAATTTATTCTCGGGGGTGTTTTTTTTACCTGCGATTTTCATTGCATTGCAATTGTGCGCGAAGTACTAATTGTATTCGGACTGTTCCATTCGAAAAGGATGATGTGAAAATATTGGCCGAATTGCGGAGTGCTTACTCTGTAGAGACATAAATGCATCATTTAGCATCACAGGGAAGCCGTCTAAATGAACAATTTCCGGTGAGATCTATCTGATTATAACTAAATTTGAACGATACTGCTAAATACGTGCCATCCTCAAAACAATAAGATTTGATGATGGTAGTGTATGCAGAGTACCTATATCCATTTGATCCATTTGTACTGTGTCTATGCGGGGGTTGTTGTTAGTGAAAGTGACCTCGGAATGGACGTGAGTAACCAAACATTCTGAAATGGGTCACTGGAACCCAACAGAGCCGTCACCTTCCAACTCCCGGGCTAAAAATGTTTGTCGAGTCGACAACAGTTCGTTTAACCAAGGCACATTTGAAAAGGTCGTAATTTTATGAGAAAATCGAAAATAACTCGCTAACGGTAAAATATATCGGCAACATTTATAGGTCAAAAATTACATCTTTTCTAAAAACCATCTCCAAGCAACATTGTTGGCAAATTTGAAATAAAAAAGTTAGGGCAAAAAATTGTTTTTTTGTAAGGACTTCAAATTTCAAATTTTCTCATCTACAACTGTTTTGAAGAATATATGCCTTTATTTCTGCAAATAAAAAAGTTTGATTTTCGATTTCTCTGAAGAAAAATAGAACTACCCTAGTCTTTATTCATACCAAAAGAGGGGCCTTATTCTTAGAAACAACTTTGTAGAAGACAATTTTGCTCCAAAACTTCAAACTTAGGCTGAAAACGTATCTTTCCAGCTAAACGCATTCTGGACCACCGTGCAATGGTTACTAAAGCTTGATCAAGACTAACAGACAGGAGAGCCTATTGCTGCCGGACTTAGTTTCCGTGCTACAATGGGTGGTAGTACATATCATACATTAAATTTTTTTTAATGATTTTTTGTTTTCGATATTCCAGAGTGAAACGCCACGTGATTACGGACCGGGTCAAGGAACTACGAGTGACTCGTTCCAAGAGATTACTTTCTTTGTTGAAGAAGGAAAAAATGATAATCCTGTTCTCGGACGAAAAGCTTTTTAGCATCGATGCTGTGGCGCCCAACGGTTTGAAAATGCCGCCTGTTTTCATTGATGCTGGAGTTAAAATCAATACCGAAGTGTTATCGGTGGGTGAAGGCCAAATTCTCCGAGGACCAAAACGTTGTCCTACAGCAGGATGGAGCGCCGTGTCACACGTCCAATCGAACCCAACAATTGTTGAACGATAACATGAAGTTTTGGCCGAAGGATTTGTGGCCCCCTAGCAGTCCAGATCTTAATCCGTTGGATTATTCGATTTGGGCATACGTTGAAGCACGAGCCTGCAAAACATCACACCCTAGTGTGAAAACCCGGAAGTCAACCATAACACGCACATGGCAGTTAATGTCGGAGGACTACGTCCGAAAGGCATGCTCTGGCTTCCGGCGTCGGCTCGAGGATGTTATAAATAAAAATGGAGGACACATTGAATAAATTTGTTTAAAAGGACTTTATAAAAATAACTGCACTCGAAAATGCACTTGAATTAGTCGAAAATGTGATTTGAAAGAAGTAGAACAAATTTTCGCATTATTTTCTGCCGCACCCTGTATTATTGTGCTTTGGAAGGGGAAAAAAGCATTTAGAAGTGCTCTAAAGAATACTATTTTTTTCAGCACGCAAAGCCATCCAGGGCAAATTATGCCATGTAGAAAAATAAGAAGGGAGAAGCATTTGCATTTACATTTGAGGCGTCGTTTATTGATTTAAATATGATGTCCAGATGTCCGTAGATTGCAAAATTTCAAAGTATCAAAATCCAAAATATCAAATTTTCTAAATTTCAACATATCACATAATTAACACATCAAAATATCAAGATTTAGAGATTAAAGATAACAAGATTTAAAAATTCTACGTTTCATGATTCTAAGATGACAAAATTGCAAAATATCACGATTCCCAGGTATCAAAATTCAATTCTTTTAGTTCTTAATGTTTCATAACTTTATGATTTTAAGATGCCGAGATGGATTTCAAGGCATTGCGATTTAAAGTTAAAAATAAATACTCCGAATGGTGCATTAGCAGTTTGATATAACTTTTAAACCAAGGGATGTTGGAATTTAAATATTATTTAACCTTTAAACTTGAAGTGTCAAAATCGTGATGCATTCAGTTCTCCAGTTCTCAGTATTTTAATGTGTTAAAATCTCGCAAAACATAAACCTGATATCTGGATATATCATAATCTTGATATCATGAAATCTTCAAATCCTGATATCTTAAGAATCTAGCGAAATTGATACCTTGAAACCATGAAATCTTAAAATTTTAAACCTATGATATCTTAAATTATATCATAAATTAGAGGTTTAAAATTTACCTTTCTCAATATTATATTCAATTCAAAGAATATCTGATTCTTTCATTCACTGATTATTTGATACCTTTAATTGGGTGTTAGCTCGTAATCTGAGATTTTTAATTGAAAGCAATTATTTAATTTGATTTTTTCCCAACGTTTCATTCCTTTTCCAACGAGCGATATTCACGGTATTCGAAGAAAAATCTCATATTGTCGTACTACTCATATCGTGTAAACTTTTCAATTTTTAATTTGGACATTCCAGGATTATTCAATTCTCTCTGACAAATGAATCTCATTTCTGAATTTTTCTGTCAACGGAATATTCTTGTTCTTTGAATCAAACATAACCAAGTCATATTTGAAACATTCTGCTTTTTTGACTCTTTAGGAATGTACAACTTTATGTTTTTTCGCATACCAAAATGAGTCTTCAACATTATTTTATAACTTTGGTCAAATACTTAACAATAGTTCAGAGCCAAACGTGAACAATAATTGTAAACGGCGATTTCTTGCCGATAAAGAAATATTCAGCCATACCTGTTCCAGCCACTGGCAGAGGACATCGTTTATTAGCAAGCAAATTTTGACTGTTTCGATTGTCTTGAAAGTTGACTGTATTTGCAAATCACCACCTTATTTCAAGATATATCAATCATTTGAATTCTTATAAGAAATAATTCAATTATGAAACATGTGAAACAGATATCGGTCTTCTTCACGATTATTTCGAATGAACAAAGCTTTTCACTAAAGAAACATATCGTTCAAAAAAGACCAAAACTCACCTCTTCCGGCAGCCATCGTTTCCTCCGTTTGATGTCGCTCTTCCGATTGCTTCGCCTCCTCCGCACCAATTCAGCTTCACCGCTTTCCTCCTCTTCAACACTTCCTCCCCTTGCGCCACCAGCACTTTGCCTACTTAGCCTATCACTGCTACTATCGCTTCTACTACTGCTTCTTTTATTTCTTCTAATGCCACTATCACCGCTAACACTACTACCACTATCATCAGACTTTTGATTCAATTGATTCTGAGCAGTCGTTTCTCCGCCACTCATCGCACGCCAGAGGCTCCTCGCGTGCTCTTCTCCACTACTAATACTACTTCTAGTTTTGTTCGGACCGTGGCTGTGGTGGTCCTGGCGAATTTTGACGTCACTGAGTTTGTAGATCACAGTATGGACGCCTTGCCGCTCCAGCTCCGACCCGTACCGGGCGGCAGGCTCGATATAGTATTGCTCTAGGTTGGTCACGATCGTCCCGTCGAAGAGGTTGTCCCGCGTCAGCATCCCGTGCACGTGCGACGAGGCGTCATCTGTGAAAGGATACAAAAAAAGGCCAATAAGTAGAGTAATATAAAATGCACACTAAATTTCATACCCTCGAAAATTGAGTTTTATCAACCAAGTCATTACCCTTATTTTATATTTAACCCTTCCCTCCGACTCGAAATCGGCAATAAATTTTGGATTATTCCGACGCACTGCCATTGTGTCGCTGTCACTGGGCTCTTCGGGACGGGGACACAGCGATAACAAAACATCAGAATAAAGTAAAAAAAAAAAAGAAAAACACTCACAAAGAAAATTCCGCTCCGAACAATGGCTGCCGCTCGAGCCATGACGGTAAAATATGCATACAAGAAATGAAGACGATTATTTATGAAGTTGGAGGACCCCGTTTTCCGTTTATTCGACGGAAGAAAAGGATCAATCTTGTTTATCAGAACACAGCAACAGGAACGGGTGGGGCAAAAAAGAAGAAGTAGAAAACATGGAAGGGGAAAAAAGGCGGAGGTTTTGTATTGGGCGAGCTTACATCTCCCCGATTTCTTCAAGGGAAGTAGGTTTTTCATATTCCGTTCCTAAAAAAAGGATGAGTTCAGGCGAGCGATATTCATCATTTTCATTCGCCCCGGTCGAAAACCGGAGGCATGGGATTTTGCAGATGACAATAAATCTTAACGATCTTTTCGAGTTGGTTGTATTTGGAAGCGAATTAAAAACAAAAATCGATGAACCCCGAATTCGAATCACGCTGACCGACGACCGAACATCCGAGCCGCATGACATGTTGTTTCGTTTACATTTCCAATTAATAGTGTGACATATGCAAATAGCGTGGAACGTGGAACGAAAGCAAATACAGGGAAAAAAAATATCCACCAAATCCAGGCACCGAGGCATAAGCTTTTTGCGAAGCTTGTAAAACAAACTTCCAACTGCATTCAATTTACTGATCCGTTCCGTTTAGTCAATGAAGTGATTCCATTCTCGGACCCCTCCCCCCAAACTCATCTCATGGAGAACATTTGCTCTGAGTAGCGAGGGCGTGTGAAATAAAGGAGGAATGGTGATAGATTGGGCTGTTTGTAAAGACTTGAATGCAACAAGCCAAGGGTTGCGAAAATCTGAACTAAATGGGAAAACAACATTAATGTCGAACTCCCAAACTATCGATTCATCGATCTCGATTATTTTGAGAAAAATGATTTTAGCATACACAAAATGACGACAAAGAAGCGAAACTAATAAACAGAACTATAGAAAAATAAGGTCATACAATTGAAATAAATTAGAAGGGAACCAGAGTATGATGGATTTTCAACGAAAAAAGAGATTAATTTTATTTTCTCGATAAGATAGAAAAATATACACAGATATGTTAATTGAAAAGAACTTGACAACATAAGTAACCAAAACAAAAGAAAAGCGCATAAATTTAGGATTAAAATATTAAACAGATAAGAGGAAATTCTAATTTTGAGATATAATTGAACAACATAAAAAAGAAAGAAAATTTGTAAATATATTAACAACATACTACTTCCAAAAATACTTAGCTCAGTAAACCGAACGAACAGTGACACTTCCAGTAACCATACATCAAACAATTGATATGATATTTTAAGCAGAAAATTCTGAAAAATACAGAAACTACAAATTCTTGAAAAAGGTGCTTTCATCCGGACTTCCATAGTGTGAGCAAGGAAAAAAACTTATGAAAAAAAAAATATTAAACATGACAACAAAACCAAAAGAAATCTAAATATATAAACAAATAACAAAAGCAAATATTGATTTGAAGAAGATGGAAAATAAATTTACAAAAAAAAAGGATTCAAAATATTTTCGCAGTTAAAAAAATAAGAAGACTGAAGCTTGAGCTTTTTGACAAGCTTAAGCTTTTTGATAATGGCGAACCAAAATTTCAGTTTCAGTGACTTCGTTCAATATCTTGTAGCTCACAATAAAGATTTTTTTTTTTGAAAGAACTAGTTTTTAACTGGAAAAATTTCATTACTTTTTACTGTGCAGATCCAGCCATCTTCAGCCTGGCGTTAATTTCTAGCTGCGCATTTACCGTCGGAGCTAAGAGAGGACCCGTAGTGGCCATTAATGATCAGTTAAATTTACTCACATGGCCTGTCCAAACACCTTCGAGACACAGTTTGATGAACCTCCATAAAACCAGGCCAATTCTCCGTACTTTCTTGGATAGTCTATTATAACATAACACTGTGAATTGACTGAATTTCTAGGGCAAGCTCCGTGGACTTCCAGAGACAATTCAATCGTTTCCTACTGTAAGTTTAGGGAACCTCCAAATAGTTTCCACAATAAGTCGGAAGTATAACAAATTGAATTCAGAGGACTTATAGAATGAGTCTAAGGTCCTATATGGTCATTAAAAACTAAATTTCTGCGTCTGCTTAGAGGACACCCAGGATTAATTCCCAAAATTTCCAGAGTCACTCTAAAAACTCCCTTAGACCACACTGATGTAGAATACTTCAGTCTAAGTCAGTACAAACGACTTCCAGAATCAGTTTAAAGGTCTTTAATAATCAGTACAGAATCAGTTTCGAGTACTTCCAAAATCAGTCCGGAGGTCTTCCATAGTGCCGAGGTCAGTACTTTAGATTAAAAGACTTATAGAGACAGTTATAGGACTTCTAGATTCAGTCCAGCAAACTTCCAAAGTCACTCCAGAAGATGTATGAGCTAAACTATCTAGACAAAGCCAGTCCAGAGGACTTCATGAATCAAGAGTCATGACTTTCTTAATTATTTCAAGAGTCTTTCCAGAGTCAGCTAAGAGTACGTCCAGAATTAGTCCAAGGGGACTAGAATCAGTCCAAAGTACTTGCAGATTCACTGAAAAGACTTCTTTAGTCCAGAACACTTCCAGGGTTACTCCTCTAGACTTTCAGGACCAGTCCAGAGGACTTCTAGAATCAGTTTCGAGGGCTTCCAAAATCACGCCAGAGAGCTTCCAGAATCTGTCCAGAAGCATTCCAGAATCAGTTCAGAAGACTTCCAGAAGAATCGAAAGGACATCCAAAATCAGTCCAGAGCACTTTCAGAACAATTCCAGAGGTTTTCCATACTGCAGAAGACTTCCGAAAGATTTATAGAAACAGTCCATAGGATTTCCAGAATCTATCCAGCAAACTTCAAGGGTCAGTCCAGAAGATTGTCAGTTTAGCAGGCATCCAAAGCCAGTCCAGATGACTTCACTAATCAGTCCAGAGTACTTGCAGAATCCACTCAGATTACTTCCAGAATCAGTTCAGAGGACTTCCAGAATCAGCTCAGATTACCTCGAAAATCAGCTCAGATGACTTCCCAAATCAGTCCAAAGGACACATAAAGTCAGTCCACAATTCATTCAGAATCAGTCCAGAGTACTTCCAGAATCAGTCCAAAAAACTTCCAGAGTCCAACCAGAAGACGTCCACATGCCAGTAGATTTCCGAAGTTATTTTGCTAGATTTCCAAAGTCAGTCCAGAGGACTTCCAGACTTGCGAGGTCAGAGACTGGCTTGACTTGAGAGTCGGTAGTTTAAACTTCCCGAGCCAAACCAGAGGACTTATAAACAGAGTTCTTAGGGCGTTCAGATTCAGTCCAGCAAACTTCCAAAGTCAGTCCAGAAGATTTCCGAGGTAAGATTGCCGGGACATCCAAAGCTAGTCCAGAGAACTTCACGAATCAGTCCAGAGTAGAATACTTCAGTCTAAGTCAGTGCAAGCGACTTCCAGAATCCGTTTAGAGGTATTTAAAAATCAGTACACAATCAGTTTCAAGTACTTCCAAAATCAGTCCAGAGGTCTTTCATAGTGCCGAGGTCAGTACTTAAGATTAAAAGACTTATAGAGACAGTTCACGCCAGAGTGCTTCCAGAATCTGTCCAAAAGAATCAGTTCAGAAGACTTCTAGAATCAGTCAAAATGACTTCCAAAATCAGTTCAGAGCACTTTAAGAACGATTCCAGAGGTTTTCCATACTGCAGAAGACTTCCGGAAGAGTTATAGAAACATAGGATTTCCAGAATCTGTCCAGCAAACATCCAGTGTCAGTCCAGAAGATTTCTGATGTCAGTTTAGCAGGCATCCAGGGCCAGTCCTGATGACATCACTAATCAGTCCAGAGTACTTGCAGAATCCGCTCAGATTACATCCAGAATCAGTCCAGAGGACTTACAGAATCAGCTCAGATTACATCGAAAATCAGCTCAGATGACTTCCCAAATCGGGTCAGAGGACACCTAGAATCAGTCCAAAATTCTTCCAGCATCAGCCAAGAGTACATCCAGAATCAGTCCAAGGCACCTCCATTGTTCAAAGCCCTTCAAGGTCAGTCGTCTAGATTCCCAGAGCCAATCCAGAGGATTAGTAGAGTCAGTAAAGTGGACTTCCAGAATCAGTCCAGATGACTTTCAGAATAAGTCCAAAGGACTTCATAACAAGTAGTCCAGAGGACTTCCAGAAGTAGTCCAGAGTACTTGCTGAATCATCAAAGAGACTTCTATAGACTTCTGAAGTCACTCGTTTACACTCCCACAACTAGTTGAGAGGGCTTCCATAATCAGTTCAGAGGACTTCCAGAAACTTCCTGCAGACTTTCAGAGCCAGTTATGAAGACTTCTAAAATCGGTTTAGAAAACATCTAGAATCAGTGCAAATAACATCCAGAATCCAACCAGAAGCCGTCCATATTCCAGTAGATTCCCGAAATCATTTCGCAAGATTTCCAAAGTCAGTGCTGAGGACTTCTAAAATTTGTCCAGAGGACTACCAGAATCAGTCCAGAGAACTTTCAGAATCTGCCCAGAAGTCTTTCATACTGCAAAAGACTTGCGAGGTCAATACTGTAGACTTCCCCGGCCAGAACCTATAGGAACAATTCAAAAGCCGTTTAGATTCAGTTCTGCAAACTTCCAAAGTCTGTCCAGAAGATTTCCGAGGTAAGTTCTCTAGACATCCAAAGCTAGTCCTGAGAACTTCGTGAATCAGTCCAGAGTCTTTCCAGAGTCAGCTTAGAGTACTTCCAGAATCAGTCCAGAGGACTTCCACAATCAGTCCAAAGTATTTGCAAAATCATCAAATGGACCATAGATTTCCGAAGTCACTCCTCCAGACTTTCAGAGCCAATCCAGAAGACTTTCAGAATTAGTTCAGAGGACCTCCCAAATCAAGTTTCTTGAATCTCTGGACTGGGCTTCTAGAATCAGTTAAGAAGATTTCCAAAAAATCAGTCCAGAGGATTTCCAGAATTAGTTCAGAAGACTTCCAGAATCATTCCAGAGGTTTTCCAGATTTTCAGAGCAAGCCCAGAGGACTTATAGAAAGAGTCCATAGGATTTCTAGAATCTATTCAGCAAACTCCCAGGGTCAATCCAGAATATTTCCGAGATCAGTTTTGTAGACATCCAGTCCTTGACTTGAGTCCAGACTCTTTCCAGACTCTTGTATTTTTTTCTACCTTATTGAGACTCTTGAGTCCAGACTCTTTCCAGAATCTGCTCAGAGTACTTCCAGAAACAAATTGCCTCCGAAATCAGCTCAGATAATTTCCAGAATTAGTTCAGAGAACACCTAGAATCAGTCCAACCTACTTCCAGAATTAGTCCAGAAATCTTATAGAATCAGGCTAGAGTACTTCCAGAATCAGAGGACCTTCATTGTTCAGAAGACTTACAAAGTCAGTTCACAAGGCTTCCAGAATCAGTCCAGTGGACTGCCATAATCACGCCAGAGTGCATCTAGAACCAGTCCAGAGTACAACCAGAATCCGTCCAGAAGACTTCCAGAATCAAAAGTCAAAAGTACGGACTTCCATAATCCAGAAGATTTCCAAGGTCAGCCCACTAAAATTTCAGAGCCAATACAGTGGACTTCTAGAGTCAGTACAGGTTAATTCAAGAATAAGTCCAGAGAACTTTCAAAATCAGTCCTGCCTACTTTCAACATCGGCCCAGAGGTGTCCCATAGTGCAAAAAACTGCTGAGGTCAGCGGTCTAGATCTCCAGAGCCAGTCCAGAGTATTTATAGAGCAAGCCCATAGGACATCTACAATTAGTATATCCGACTTCCAGAGTTAGATCAGAGAATATCCAGCGTCAGTCCAGCAGACGTTTGAGGTCAGTTGTCAAGTATCCAAGCCCAAGGACTTCCAGAAGTGATCCAGAGGAGTTCCAGAATCAGTTCAGGAAATACCCAGAATCAGTCCAACGTACGTCCAAAATCACACCAGAGTGCTCCCAGAGCCAGTCCAGAGAACTTCCAGAATCCGTTCAGTAGATTCCCAGAATCAGTAAAACGAATCAGGTCAGTGACTTCCAGAATCAGTTCAGAAAACTTCCATATTCCAGAAGACTTCTAAGGTCAGTCCACTAAATTTTCAGAGCCAATCCAGAGAACTTCAAGAGTCAGTACATGTTACTTCAAGAATCAGTCCAGAAGACTTCTGGAATCAGTCCAGACTACTTTCAGAATCAGTCCAGAGGTCTCCCATAGTGCAAAGAACTGCCGAGGTCAGTACTCTAGACTTCCAGAGCCAGTCCAGAGTATTTATAGTGTAAGTCCATAGGACTTCTGTAATTAGTCCATCAAACTTCCAGAGTCAGATACGAGGATTTCCAGCGTCAGTCCAGATGACGTTTGACGTCAGTTGCCAAGAATCCAAAACGGAGGCGACCACAGCGTAGTGGTTCGCATCCATACCTCCATACCTAGTCACGAGTTCAAATCTCACCTCCGGAAAAAGTCACAAAAAATACCCAATGGGTTTTCAAGCGAGACTACAATGGGAGATGTACCTGCCAGAGGCTAAAAGTTTCGATAATGATGAAAAAAATCGGACCGAAATCAAGAGGACTTTCACAATTAGTTCAGAAGAATTACAGAATCAGTTCCGAGTAATTCCAGAATCAGTTAGTGGAGGCCTTACATAATTAGTTTAGAGGGCTTCCAATATCAGTCCAGAGGACACTCAGATTGAGTCCAGAATTAATCCAGAATACTTGCAGAATCAGTCCAAAGGATTTCCAAAATCCAGAAGACTTTCGAAGCCAGTCTTAGAGTCATAAAAAGTTTAGAGGACTTCCAATATCACACAAGAGGACGTCCAGATTGAGTCCAGAATTAATCCAGAATGCTTGTAGAACCAGTCCAAAGGATTTCCGTAGTCCAGAAGACTTCCGAGGCCAGTTTTCTAGATTTCCAGACACAGTCCAGAGTCAATCTAAAATACTTCCAAATGTAGCCAACGTCAGTTTAGTTGACATCCAACAAAAGTGGTCATTCTAGAGAGCTTCTATAGAGGATTTAGATGGGCTCACACATATCCTGATAATTGCAATTCCACCCTTAAATTCCCCTCCAAAAAAAAAGCATCAACCAAAACCTCAAGTGGTCCCCACAATTGCAACCACAAACAAGAACAACTCGATCCTTAAGTTGCAACCACCAAAGGGGTGCACTCATTGTTGAACACACTGCTTGTACTGCATGTCAGTTGTACGCCACAATTCAAGCGGTTTCCACTTTTCTTTTTTTTTCTCCCTCTTTCATCCAAAAGACAATCCCCACTGTCATGCATCTCTGTGGCTTCTCCCCCTCTTACGACGACGATGACGGACCATAACGGGCTTACGTGATTTCTATTTGTGGACATTCCAAGCCAACCACTTAAAGACTTCTTCTTCTTATTGGATGTTTACACTTCTGTTGCGACTATTCTGCGGACTGTTTTTAATTGCCAAGTTGAACCTACCACCTTCGGGTTTTTACTAACCAGACCATTCAGTCCCCCTACTCAAAGTCCAAAGAAGGTTTAAGTTATGAGAGAAAAAGGGTTTCATGTAAGTGCACTAATTAAAAGGGAAAAGCCTTTATTTTCCGTTTTTAGAATCCTCACCATCCTCATCCGTGCGTGGTTACGACTGTGGTTGAGGTTGAGATTGGCGTGTGGGCACGTGGATCGGTTTTGCACCTGGAGACGGTAATCATTACAACGGAAGTGATTTTCCCATCCAAATAAAATGGTAGCTGAAAGAAAGGTTTTCTGGAGATAAGCAGCTTAAATCGGAGCCCTCGGCCCTCAGTTCGGCTGCGGGTCAAAACATATTTTCCATTCAACAGTACCATGGTAACCGTTACTAGTTAACTGAAAAACAGAACTCAATTATGGCCAGCCTTTCAGCCATTTTCCGCAACTGTCAATTTTCCCAGCGGAAGCCAATGAATTTCTAATCGACTAATTCTTGTGCCGAACACAAAACCCCACAAACGATCCAAATTCAGACTGGCCGATGAGCAAACAAAGTAAAATTGCAATTCACTGTTCACTGTGGTGGCTTGTTGCATTAGTGCAGTCGGAGGGGGGATGCAATTGGGAATTAGTTATGCAAATTATGCAAATCCAACAAAACATTCCACCGTATACCGTGTTGTCGGCCGACCGCCCTCCCACCGGCCGGTTGTGGTAAATGCATCCATAGGCCCATGGGCAGGACAATGGCTGGGAGTTAGCTGGTGGACAAATTTTCCCAATGAGCCAGGGAAATGAGGGAAAGAGTCCCTGTTTTACTATCTACCGAGGGGTTCAAACGATTTTCCGGTTGGGATGTTTCTGATCGCGCTGGGTTGAATGGGGTGAGGGAAATGAGGTGAGGGGTAGCAACATCGATCCGGATGAAGTTAGTGCATGTTTTTAATTTTTTTTTTTTTTTGTTTCGATGAAAGGGAATTTTGAATTGCATTAGTGTGGGTAGTGATGTTGATTAAAAAGGGTTTTGGAGTTTGGTGGTTGGTAGATTGGGTGTGGGGGTTTGGATAAGGGTTGCAGCATGAGTAGTTTATAAATTGAGTTTAACTGGTTCCATTGAACTTAGTGTGACTGAGCAGACCACACAGTTCATTCAACTTTGAATTGCATTGAATCGAAAGAGTTGTCATTATTTATTCTATACTATGAATCAAATTTACCTTTTTGATGATTTGATCTTAAAGTTCAAATGAAATAGTTGACTGGAAAAGTCTTAAGGACAAAGACATAAAAAACTCCTCAAAGTACAAGTTTCACAACACATCAAACACGTTTATCAGACAATAGTTCTACACTGTTGAGTCATTTGTTCACGCCACTAATGGATTGTATCCCGAGTTCGACCATTTGTCATCGTTGAATCCTCTTATTTATTTTATTCTATTTATTTATTTTGTTTAATTCATCTGACCGTAGTCTACATGAATGTATTAAAACTATTGCAGCCTAGATTATAGCAGTCTTGACGCAGTTATTCTGTTTTTAAAAGATCTAGAAGATTCTCCTAAGTCGAAGAGGTCGTCAACCAACAAAAAGGTACGAACACATGATGTCAGTGGCTCATTAAAACAGTAAGAAGTCCGATGGAATCTGGTCAGCAGTAGAGATGACGATCTAAGTTGTCTTCCCACTCTAAAGTCAATGAGCGATTCCACGAACAAGTGGGAAATTTTTCCAGTTTTTATTTTTTGTATTTTTTGATTTGCATGAAACCTTGTATACAAGTTTTTGGAGAAGAAAAACGCCGTTTTGCATACTTGGTTGGCCATTTTGAATCTAGCCTTACTTATGAGAAGGGCCTATGAAAAATGCACATGTTATCTTCAAAAAATTGTATCTCGGAAACGGTTTGTCCGATTGGTTTGGTGTCTTCGGCGAAATTTTAGACAATTGTTGGTGCTATATGGAGAAAATATGCACGGTAAAAAAAAGTTTGGTTTTTGTGTTTTGAACTAAAATATAGATTTTTCCTTAAAAGTTACATGTCAATAATTTTTTAACTATCCTTATGTTATAGCTGACAGAAAATGCTATCTAGTGCACAGTGGGTTGTCTGGAGAAAAATAGGTTACAATGAAAAAAAATTTTTTTAAAAAAATTACAATTTTCAAAAAAGCAATTAAAAAAAGTCAAAAAAGTTTGTCACTCTAATTTTATGAAAGAACATCAAATTTGCAAGCAAAAAGTACTCCGGTAACATTTTTCTAAGATGCACCGTTTAGAAGGTATTACTGATTTAATATTGATTTTTTTGATAACTTAATAAGTTTTGGCCCTTTTCGGATGTACTCCGTGTTTTTCCAGTTTCAAAAGTATTTTTTTCGGAAAGATTGGAAAATTTTGAGTTAAAATGACACTGACAACTTAAAGATTCGAGTGAAATTCTCTGCCTTAAAAGTATTTTGAAAAACAAGTTACAAAATCCCACTATCAGGAACAATGATTTCTTCAAGTGATTTTTGGTGCGTTGTGCTGAAAACGTGCTAAAAAGTATTAGATACAGGTAATTATATACCAGTTAGCTGTACTACGTACAGTTGGTGATTGTAAACATGGTCTTTGTTGGAACTAGTCCACCATGGCCACGCTGGCCATAACGAGGCTAGCTCCGTCGATGACCGTTTCTTAATAATAAATAAAAAGAACGCAGTCTCAGTCACTTTCCATCAAACTAGACGGCTGCCAACTGATACCTCAATCAACAACCGCCGCACTCTTTATTCATTCCAGGTATATACAATTTACAATCTTCTTCAATAACAATATACCTACGCCAGCAAATCTACCTCGCTCCAACTCTCCAAACTCGTACCTGAAGGTTCGACGATACCTGAGCGTTCAACTCTACCTATCTTCCAACAGTCTTTACCCAGCATTCTATGAGCTGTATAATAATGTCTGACTCGGTTCTGAATTCATCCAGTATCTACCAAACAGTAAATGCAGAAAGGTTGCTAGTAGCATAGTGATTATAGTAATTTCAGCTCATAATCCTGTGTTTTTGAACGAGATCCAGTGTTGTTTGATAACATAATAATTGTAAAGGAAGGTGCAACACGTTTTGGTGCAAAGGTAAGTTTTAAATACACATTTTAATTATATGTTTTGTGATATTTTCGTACAAAACTAACAATTGGAAAATATTTTCTATGTTACAGATTACAAAATGAGTAAAATAAGATGTATTCGCCCATTCAAAGACATTCAGTGTTCGGAAGAGCTGCGATATCTCACGGATGGTATCATCCAAAAACTAAAATCAATTGGATTTTCCAAGGTATCCACACTGAACACCAAGGATTTTTCGTATTTGTTCGTCTTGCCGTCTACATATTGATTCAAGAGATCACCTCACCCAAAACGAAGAACAAAGCGTAGCCGGCGGCTCAAGGATGCCAACTGTTCAGACCATACCTGATGTACCTGATTCGCAAAGCTATGAAAGTTTGGTCACGATACCATCAGCGTCAACGCTAAGCACAATTCAATCAAATGAAGACTTCACGATGCCTGTAGACGTCGAAATATTCAACCAAGGAATAGCAGCTATTCGTTTTTCGCCTATAGATTTAGGTAAGGTTAAAAATGTTCACTATCCTGAAAAAAAGTGCGCTGAAATCGTCGAAGGTGTACGAAGAAATCTTTTTAAATTAGACGCTAAAACAGAAAAAGCAAACGAGTTTGATGAAGTCATAGAAAATATGAAAATTAAATTTTTAAATTCAGCCACAAGGCAAGAAAAACTATCAATTTTATCATTGTTACCAAAATCATGGTCAGTACAAAAAATTGTAGACGAATTTAAAACCAGTAGAAATATGGCATCAGATGCAAGAAAGGAAAGAGATAATGTATTTGATTCATCTCAAGGTTCAAGCTCTGGAAAAGCTTTGAGTAATGAAACAAAAGAACTGGTTTTGAATTTTTTTGAGGACGATGATATAAGCCGTGCAATGCCAGGCCAAAGAGATTTTGTTAGCGTAAAGACAGGAAATAAGAGATTAGCTGTTCAGAAAAGATTGTTAATGATGACATTGAGAGAAGCTTTTAATCGCTTTAATGAAATGTACGTCAATGTAAAAATAGGGTTTTCATCATTTGCAAGCCTCCGGCCAAGGCAATGTAAACTATTGACTATCACAGGAACACATAATGTTTGCGTTTGCACTACGCATGAAAATGTCAATTTAATTCTACATAGCTTAAAAAAATACAATGTCTTGAATGATCTAAAAACATTAACGAATAGATTACTTTTCGAAAATAAGACAACTCATTGCCATCTACGAAGATGTAAAAACTGCCCAGATACCTCAGTTTTAGAAGACAGTTTATTGAAACAACTGGAAGAAAACTTTGTTGAAAAGCTTTCATTCGAACAATGGGTTACCACTGACCGATGTGATTTAGAAACTATTGTAAAGCAAACCGATGAGTTTGTTTTTTTAAAATTAGAAAGTTTGATTCCGCATGATTTTGTAAAAACCGAACAATCCAATTTTTTTGAAAACTACAAAACAAAACTTGCAAGATGGTGAATTTTTAGCTATTTGTGACTTTTCTGAAAATTACAGCTTCATTTTGCAGGATGAAGTTCAATCACACCATTGGAACGTGCAACAGGCCACAATCCATCCTTTCGTAATATATTATCCTGAAAATATGCAAATTAAACATTTTAGCTTCATTATAATTTCTGAAGAACTAGGACATGATTCAGTCGCTGTTAATTTGTTTATTGATAAAATGATAAACTTTTTACAAATTGATCAAAATAAAACCATGAAATTTTTTTTATTTTATGTCAGATGGTGCTGCTTCACAGTATAAAAACCGAAAAAACTTTTCTAGCCTTTGTAAATTTAGGTCAAAGTATGGTATTGACGCTGAATGGCATTTCTTCGCAAAATCGCACGGAAAAGGTCCATGCGATGCTATTGGAGGTACGATAAAACACATGGCTACCAGAGCAAGTTTAGCCAAAGAACGCGAACACCCGATAAAGACTGCAAGAGAGTTGTTTAATTGGGCAAACAAACGAAAAGAATAAGAACTTACAAAGTTGTCATTTTGTTATTCTACTACAGAAGAATACGAAAATATGTCTTTGCAGCTAAATAATCAAAATAATAATGCAAAAACAATTCAAGGAACTCAAAAATTCCACTCATTTCTTCCTCTATCAGAAAATACAATAAAGACAAAGCTTTATTCAAACTGTCCTGACAATGATGCCAAAATATTCGATATTGTTAAGAAAGTTGTGTAAACAATAATTTTATAAAAATACAGGAATAAAAATAAACTGATGATATCCAACATATAATGTTATTTTTTATTGCGCACATTCACCATCCCTGAAAAATAAGCTTAATTCGCTCTTTTGAATCTTGCTAATTGAGGAGCTTGCATTTGCAGTTCTCAAAAAGGTGTAAATCGAGTTGTCTCATCGGTTTGATGTCTGTGGCGATGTTCGGCAATAGAGAGAAAATATGCATAGTATAAACACATCCAGTTTAAATGGATTAAACTGTTAGGCGATATGCAAGAGTTGAATGCACATTTTCAACACAATACACCAAAAATAACTGGAAGAAATCATTGTTCCTGATAGTGGGATTTTGTAACTTGTTTTTCAAAATACTTTCAAGGCAGAGAATTTCACTCGAATCTTTAAGCTGTCATTGTCATTTAAACTCAAAAATTTTCCAATCTTTCCGAAAAAAAATACTTTTGAAACTGGAAAAACACGGAGTACATCCGAAAAGGGCCAAAACTTATTAAGTTATCAAAAAAATCAATATTAAATCAGTATATTTTAACGGTGTTTAAAAATGTTACGAGTTTTGTTGTTTGATGTTCTTTTTTAGAGTGACAAACTTTTTTACATTTTTTAAAACTTTTTCAATATTAAATCAGTAATATCTTCTAAACGGTGCATCTTAGAAAAATGTTACCGAAGAACTTTTTGCTTGCAAATTTTATGTTCTTTCATAAAATTAGGGTGAAAAACTTTTTTGACTTTTTTTAATAGCTATTTTGAAATTTTTTTTTCATTGTAACCTATTTTTCTCCAGAACAACCTACTGAGCACTAGATAGCATTTTCAGTCAGCTATAACATAAGGATAATTAAAAAATTATTGACATGTAACTTTTAAGGGAAAATCTATATTTTAGTTCAAAACACAAAAACCAAAACTTTATTTTTACCGTGCATATTTTTTCCATATAGCACCAACAATTGTCTAAAACTTCGCCGAAGACACCAAACCAATCGGACAAAGTGTGTGAGACCCTATTTTGATGAAATTATGGGGTTTTTTTTTGCCTTTTAATAGGGGTTTAAAAAGGGGACCAAAAGTAAAAAGGCGTTTTTTTTCCCCGAAAATTTTGTGAGTTAAAAAAAAAAAAAAAGGGGAATGAGTCGGCGGAAGGCCGCTCGCAAGGGCGTAGAATTTTTTTGCAAGTAAGCTGAAATAATTACCTTCCATGGGAAATTTGTCACAAGCAATTATCTGTCTTAGCTTATTTTATCACTATCCGAAAAAGGTCCAATTTTTTTAATGCAAACGTTACGGTAATTATACAAAAAAGTTAATAGATAAATACAATGAAAAAAAAATGCTAATTTTTGTGATATAACCACAATGAAACTGACTCTTAGCTTTGGGTCTAGGCAAAGAATCCCTAATGAGCCTTTGCGGCACGTCAAGCCGGCCAGTTCAGTGCAAGGGTCTCTATTATTCACAATACCTGAGCACATATTTTATGAATGAATAGTGTTTATCATAAGTCGCAATATCCACGTACATGATTTGGTATGTAAACATACATGGCTTACACATTTAACGAAGCTTCGTTGCACAAAAATGTAGCAACTATCCTAAGAAATTACAATTGTGGGCATTTTCAGATATCATTATCAGCACACTCCCATGCGGCGTTAATTACCACCATTCTGCGTGATGCGATGGAATCATCGCCTACTAGGTGATTTCACAATGGTAATGAGCAGAAAAGTGCCCATAATGGGCACGGTCACTTGGTTTAATGCTCCGAGCATGCACACGCGGCTATTCAAGCAATCTTATTGCGTGAGCGCTCGATCACCGAACCAAAATGGACGACTATACTCTCTAATCGGTACCTTAAAGAAGTGGCGCGTTAATTCGATTCTTGCAGACCGTTCACGTATGTGTGCAGCCATGAAGTCCCAGCTGTACCCTTCCTACCTACATAATTCGAAATCAATTGATGATGAACCCGCAATTCGTTGCGAAACGGTGATCACGAACTCTTCGCCATTAATTAGTCCGTCCTTTTACTTACCCATAGGGTAACTTGTTCTGTCGATCAATTTTGCACCTTTATATTCGTATGAGGTGCCTTTTTAGTGATATTAAATCGACGCTACTCGTTGCTTGAAATCTCGGCTTATCAAAGGGCAGAATGATGAAGATAGTGAAAATGATTTTATTTCTATTTGTGCTACGGCATATAATATTCTAGCTTTCTAAATGGAAGCAATATATGTTAATTTTCAAACAGATGCTTAGAGATTTCACAGTATTTCATAAGGAATATGTCAAAATAGTTGAAATAACAATCAATTAACAATCAAAACTATATCTTTCGCCTTAACATAACTGGTTCCGTTTCTAATTAGTCACTGTTTTGCATTGAATATCGCTTGATCAGATGAAAATTAATCCGTCTCAAACCGGAAAGATTTTTCAATCATTCAATGCCAAGGACTGGATAGCAACGAAGCAAGCGAGAAGAAGAAGAAAAACATGCTCAGAAGCAACGATCTCACGGCTTCTCAGATTTTTTTTTTTTTTCGAACTGCGATGGAACCAATG
The DNA here is from genome assembly GCA_024533555.2 of Aedes koreicus. Classification (NCBI taxonomy): domain Eukaryota; kingdom Metazoa; phylum Arthropoda; class Insecta; order Diptera; family Culicidae; genus Aedes; species Aedes koreicus. Next base: position 119,234 of record JAHHFK020004874.1, read on the forward strand.
TTATTAATTAGCGAAAACAGTAGCTGACAGTTTGGGAATGGACTGCTAATTTCGATCGATTTGTGCGATGTTTGGTGAATATTCACAGGGACATTGTGTTAACCTCTGCTCAAGAACGAGTCAATGTCAGTTGGAGATTTAAAAACGGCGATATCATTCTAAATTGCATTGTACTTAATTATTGAGAACTTTTGTAGTATCTATTTCGCGGTTTTTCTTCGAGTTTTGAATGGATAAACTTTAGATAAGTATATAAGCATACAACAGTTTACATAAAAGATATCTTCCATCTTAATTTAAAACAAACTAAAAAATGCACGCCATCATCATGACACATCGCTAATATATTGAACAAAGTACTTGCCAGCCTCCTTTTATTAATCACGTTTTTGATGCACGCAAATGCTTTTCCAGCCTACAAAAGCGGCAACCGTCACTCATTTAAATAGCTCCTATTTATCTCCCGAATCAGTACAACGATAATTTGCTTGTAAATATTAATTTTCGCGATAGAGTTGTGAACGAAATTGAAGATAAACTTAATTTGTGAGCCGGGGTGCGGTAGGTCGTGTCATTTTTCGTAACCCCCACCAACCGGCAGTCGTGCAGTGCCTGCTGTTGTTTCGTGCCGTAACCCAATTTAGCACGCAAAAAGCGCTTCCTTTTGACAATGACGTCGAGCAGAGGCAGGCTATAGGCGGCAGGTATTTATTTTTTAGCCCAAAATACGGCACCATGGGGTCCGAAACGGGAGCCTAAAGCAAAACACTAGCAAATTATCGGCTTGTTGCAACGCAGTCAATTGGGAGAATTCCGAATTCCACACGCGGCTTCTGACTGTTGCCCCGCGTGAAATTTTGGCCAGAAACCAAGAGACGCGCAGACAGGGGAACAATTAAAAATTGAATCCTACCGTTTCCAGAATTTCCTTGAACGGTTCGAGCTTCTGGAATTTGCGCATGTGGTCCGAAAAAGGCTACCGGTTGTTATCAGCAGCGATCGGCCACTTCGGCGAAGGAGTTACTTTCAGGTGTCAATTTGGTGGATTCGGAAGAAGTTTAGAGTTTGAAATTCATGGTCGAATCAGATCGCAGAAAGTTCTCAGAATATACAAATATTTCATGGTTCATTATGTTTGGGTAATGATGGTGTTTTCAAATATTATGAAGCGTACAACACTTTATAAGATTAGTTATTAATGGTTAGATTAAGGTTGGTTTTTATGCATCTTCAGCCAAACCTTTTTCTTTGTCTTTAAAAATAAAAAAAATTTTATCTGTGTATGTGTGTTTTTTTTTCTTTTTCAAAAAATGTTCAAGTCAAAAGAAAACCATAAATTGTATAGTTATAAGTTTTTAGATAATTTAGAATTTAAATTTAATGTGTTATGTAAACCATACCTTAAATTCCCACCCTCTTTCCCATCCGTAATTTGTAATTCCTATTAACCTCGAGACGGCCGCGAGTAATCGGCTCTATCCTCCTAACTTTAGTTTCAAGATAAATGATGTATATAAATATGAAAATTTGGCTCTGTAAAGTTGATTCGATTGAGCCTGTAAAAATAAACGATTATTAAAAAAAAAAAAATAAAAAAAAAGCTTTTTAAACTAATTCTATAGTATTCCTATCCAAGTACAGTTATATTTCTCACTTCATCTTAAAGATTGTACTCGAAAAAATAGCAAACATACTTTTGCATATCAAAACTATTTATTTATTTATTTAATATTATACATCAACAGGCTTCTATGCCCCAATGATGTGTTGTTGATCTCATAAAAAACATAAACATACAAATAACACATTAATAGCTTATCTAAACACATTAAAAACCCTAGTCCGAAGTGTATCACGTGAAATGTTGAAATCAAATTCCGTTGCCACCCGATTAAAAATCCTTTGTAGGCCAGTAATGGCGCTGTTTTGTCCGTAATTAGTGCGGTGATGTATTGGTTGCAGCAGGTGATTGTTCCGCAAGGCTCTAGGTCACACGAAGAAATTTATTTGTCCTCGGATTTCGGGGCAATCCACTCGATTCTGCAAAATGTCGGAGATAAGAAGAGCCTTAGCAACATTCCTTCGTGTACTTAGGGTATCCAGCCTAATTAGTTGACACCGATTCTCGTAGCTTGGCAGACGAATTGGATCATTCCATGGTAACCGTCGTAGTGCGAATCGAATAAAACGCCGTTGAACTGATTCAATTCTCTCGATTCCATTTTGGTAGTGAGGGCTCCAAACAGTTGAACAGTATTCCAAAGTCGAACGAACCAACGCACAGTAGAGAGCTTTTAAGCAGTAAATGTCGGTGAACTCTTTAGTTAGACGAAAAATAAACCCTAGGTTTTTCGAGGCTTTGTTCACTATGAATGACACATGTAGCTTGTACATCAATTGGGAGTCAAGAATAACTCCCAAGTCCTTAATTTGATCCACTCTTTCCAAAGGAATTCCAGCGAAGGAATAATTGTGGACTATTGGATTCTTCAATCGAGAAACCGTAATAATCGAGCATTTTTCAGGATTAACGGTCATACGATCATTTTGGCACCAATCAACGAAAGAGTCCAACTGTTTTTGCAGAAAATGCGCGTCAGCTTCTGAGCGAATGTTGAGGTAAAGCTTGAAGTCGTCCGCAAAAGAAAGTCTCGGTCCAGCCAGAACTGCGTTCACGTCGTTGAAGTAAAGAAGAAAGACGAGTCGTCCAAGATGACTGCCTTGTGGAATTCCTGACGTGATAGGAAATTATGCCGAGGTGGATTCACTAATGACTACTTGCGAGTGACGACCAATCAAATAAGAATGGATCCAATTTAAAAGTCTTCCGTGCATTCCAAACCTTTCAAGCTTCGCCACAGCAATTTGGTGGTTAACCTTGTCGAATGCTGCAGATAGGTCCAAATAAAGTACGTCCGTTTGTGCTCGATCAAGCATACTATCCGTCACATAAGAAGTGAGACACAATAGGTTTGACGTTGTTGAACGACTGGGGAAAAAACCATGCTGATCCGTGCTCAGGTGTTGCTTGCAATGGAAGAACAGTCGGTCTATCACAACTAGCTCGAAGAGTTTGGAAACGGCGCATAATAAGGATATTCCACGATAATTGTCAACATCTTTCTTATCACCTTTTTTGTATACTGGAAGCGAGAACGCATTTTTCCAGCAGAGAGGATACACTCCATCCGAAAGCGAGTGGTTGAAAATCTTTTGTAGAGGGATGAGCAAGCTGTTAATGCAATTTTTCACAAAGAGCGACGGAATTCCATCGGGTCCTAAGCACGTTGACGGTTTCAGTTTACGTGCTGCTGCTAAAATGGAATCATCATCAACGGTGATATCAGGCATAACTAAGCCTGAAGATTGAGTGATACTAGATGCTGAAGTTATCTGTGTGTCAGTAAGCCATTCATTAGAGAACATGCGAGAAAATTTTGAGGCAAACAGGTCGCATATGACTTGTGGCTCGGAAGTTACCGTGCCATTCCACATCATTGACGATGGAAGACCATCCTCTTTACGCTGCTGTTTGACATAATTCCAAAAGGATTTAGGACGAGATTTGAGTCTTCGTTGTATGCCAGCCCGATAACTATTGAAGCATCTCGTTCCCACGCTTTTATAGATCTTGTTCAATCTTATGTAATGGTTCCGCAGCAGTACAGTTTTATTCTTCGAATACCTTCTCAGAGCGGCTTTCTTTTGACTTTTCAGTTTACGAAGCTCAGCAGTCTGCCAAGGAAGACGGCCTACAAATATAGTCTTCTTGGGAACATGTTGATCAATCGCATACGAAAGAATATGCGAAAATGTCTCCGCTGCAGTGTTTACATCGATTCCATCAAAAATGTTGTCATAATCCAACGATTCAAAAAAGGGAATGATGCTATCATGGTCAGCGTTTATGAAGTCGTAAAGTACCCGTACGGGGTTGTCACTATCCCTTACTACATTCCCTTTCTCGATACTGAGATGTAAAGGTGGGTGGTGAGGATCAACTTTCACCAACGGCACCGGAGCTAACAATATAGATGGAGCAGTGTCACAGGAGCTGACGAAACATAAATCGAGGCTTCTACCGTTCTCGTTAACGATATGATGGATCTGACGAAGCGTGGCAGTGCTATAGCAATCGAGAATATTAGCGGTGAACTGGTTGAATATCGAATGATTAGCATCAGGATGTAGGAATCCATTATTAGAAGAACAAATCCAGGCAAATTGAAATCGCCAACGATCACGATATCGTCATTTGATGATGCTCTATCCACATTTGATGAAAGTGACTGCGTATGAGCTTCGACCAGTGAGCTGTCGCGTGTTCTATCAGGAGGAATGTAAATAACACACAAGTAAAGGTTACGGTCAGCGAGTTCAATCGCTAACCATAACTGTTCCACGCCAGCCCATGCGTCTACATCGATCAAGTGTGTTCTAATACCTCGCCGAACAGCAAGGAGGACACCGCCTCCTCTAGTTTTTCTGCTGTTATGCGGACCACGATCACAACGGAAAACTTCGTATTGGCGGTCTAAAACTTGAGTCGAGGTAGTATTCCGAGTGAGCCAGGTTTCAGAGAACGCAAGAATATGCAGTCTGAACTAAGGCTTGCTTCATTTAGAATTGGAACAAACTTTTGCTCATATTGTGGCGCTCCTGGTGGACGGATTTGGAAGTTCTTGGCGCCCACGTGTCGGGAATTTTGTCAGCTTCACGTATGTACTTTTGACATTCCACAAATCGACTGTACTTTGTAAACAATCAACATGGAAGCCGAAAGAAGGGAAAAAATTGTGCACAGTTATTTGGAAAATCCATTGTGGTCTGCATCTAGGCTAGCTAAACAGCTGAAATTGCCCAGAAATACCGTATGGCGCGTTATCAAACGGTATAAGGAAACATTGACGACGATTCGGAAGCCTGAAGCCAATCGTCGGAGTGGAACTGTCGACCGGAAACTGCGTGGTAAGATTTTGAAGACGATTAAGAGGAATCCCAATCTGTCGGACCGTGATTTGGCCAGAAAATTCGGTGCTGCCCATAGTACCGTGAGGAGAACTCGACTCTGGGAAGGAATCAAGTCGTATCGAGCTAGCAAACAGCCAAATCGGACCATAAAACAGAATAGTGTGGCCAAAATCCGTGCTCGGAAGCTATACGACCAGGTGCTGACCAAGTTCGACGGGTGTCTTCTGATGGACGATGAAACCTATGTCAAGGCTGACTTCGGGCAAATCCCAGGTCAAAAATTTTACTTGGCAACGGCTCGGGGGGATGTTCCAGCCAAATTTAAATTTGTTTTTGCCGACAAATTTGCACGAAAATTCATGATTTGGCAGGGCATTTGCAGCTGTGGCAAAAAAACGAAAGTTTTCGTTACAAATAAGACAATGACGTCGGAACTATACCAAAAAGATTGTCTCCAAAAACGAATTTTGCCGTTCATTCGATCCCACGACCATCCCGTAATGTTTTGGCCAGATTTGGCAAGCTGTCATTACAGCAAAGTCGTTCAAGAATGGTATGCAGAGAAAGGGGTCCAGGTTGTTCCGAAAAACCTTAACCCACCCAACTGCCACTAGTTCCGCCCTATTGAGAAATACTGGGCAATCATGAAGAGGAGACTCAAAGCAAAGGGAAAAGTTGTCAAAGACATCAATCAGATGAAGACCTGGTGGAATAAGATAGCTAAAACGATGGACGAAGAAGGTGTGCGCCGCCTAATGAGCCGTGTTACAGGAAAAATTCGAGAATTCCTTCGAAACCGTGACGAATAATTTTATCCGTATTTTTTCTTAAAAGTATGAAGAAAACGCTACATTTGTATAAAGAAAGATCTTGAATTCAATAATAACTTACTGAAATACAGGCAATTGTTTTTATTCCAATTCAATCTGAAGCAAGCTTTAGCCAGCAAGTAGTCGTCGAGACACGAATTCAACCCTCCAACATTCTGATAATACATGTTCAACATACCTTCTGTTGAAGAGTATGGGCCGATCTTATTGCTATCCAAGGGGTGTAATCCTGATGCAGTTTTAGAACGATGACGAGATGGAATGGATGGCACGCGAGTATCGCTAGCGTTGACAATGGGCTCAATTACATCGGAGCGAAATGCTTCCGCATTTGATGTTTGGATGCAACTTTCGTCAGTGTCTCGACCATATGAGGTAGATGCGCTGCAAATGGCATGGATTTCAGGGTTCGTAAATGCTCTGATTGTATTGTACTTGCCTGAGTTAGCAAGTTGGATAGCCCCCTCACCATTCCCGATCACAGGAACAGAACGACTTGGATGGCAGGAACCAGCGGCTGAAGATGATGAACTGCAATGCTCGACTACGTCGGGTGGCTCGGGGGCATCCATCATGCTGTTTAACGTGCGTTCCGTTGGTTGCAAACAATATTGGTGGCTAGTAGTATTTATTGCGTTTCTAAAGATGAGACAATCACCGAGGGTGTCCCAGTATCGATTCTTGGCATTTTCGCGGGTCCCCAAAAATCCCGCTCTGTTTGTAGGTTTTCAAATTCCCTGAAGAATATCCCTGTCGGCCATACTGAAGGATCCAGCGCTATATCTTTCAACTCCTTGTCCATTCCGATTTTAAACGATATGAAAGCAAACTGGTTCAAATCGGCATCTTTACGGACGAGCTTTCGAACAACGATGGGTTGTTGTGTTTGTAGGCAGTTTTTCACCAGATTGGAAATATCCTCGTCTGTGACATGACGAGCAAATCTGGACAGATACATCCAGAATTTCTCAGGCGGTTTTGCAACAGTTGCTACTGACAAGCTCTCGTTTTCAACAGATTTGGTACCACATACGAGCTTAAGATCAGGACGAGTTTTCGGTGTGTCTTTTGTAATGGTCTCTCGGGTTCTTTTAATACTTGGCCATGCAGTACGAGGTCGCTCTAGACCAGGAGAATTGTTAAACTGCCGCTTGTCGACCAATGATTTAGTGAGCTGATTGGTTTCCTGCAGTCCAACCTTCAGTTCATCAAATGACTCGCGGAAAGCATCTGATATAGCTGCTATTACATCCTGCGTTGACTTCATTGGATTCTTCTATTAAACGATCCATAAAAAAAACTTATGACCCACAAAACATTTGCCAATATCCGTAAAAAAATGGAAATGATATATAAAATTTATCGATGTGATCCATTATTTTTTTTTTGTTTATTTGGCAATAAAAAGTAAAAAATGTACCGTTATATATCTATGCAATGATCGATAAAACTTAACGGTTTACTAATAAACATGTTACAAATGATCCATAAATGGCTCAATGGCGTTCCTTAAACTTGCAATATTGATCCTCAGAATATTACCTTTGTGCAATGAAATATATGCACATGTACCATAATTTATTGAAAAATTTTCAATGATCCATAAAACGATGAATAATGAACTATAAACTTATGAATATGATCCATAGTATATCAACTTTGTGCACTAAAACATATCGGTATGATCCATAAAATATGCCTTAATTTTTGAGTTTTGGGCAATATTTTGTTTAATTTTTACTCCATAAAGATTGGGAAATTGATACCTAACTGCGTTACTATTCAGGTTTCACTAAGATTTTGCCACGATTTTTCGTGCCCTACTGGTGCTAGAAATTACCTACAGAGCAGTTGATTGAGCTTAGGTACAAAACGCTAGCGACTTGTATGATTAACACCTTTTATGCCTCACATTTATTTGAAAAGTGATGTTCTGCTAAGTTTTTGCTAAGAAATGATCTATTCGTATTGCTGAATGCTTTGAACGCAGATTGATCAAGCGATTTTTAGAGCGAATCAATTACAACTATATTGTTTACCATACTAATTTCCTTACAAATTTTAAATTGGTTGTGTACAGTCAGTTTCAAGATAAATGAGTACATATTTTGGAAGGCTCATAAGGATCTTATTTGAACATAGGGAAACATAGGGAACACAGGGAAGCAACAAATTTAAAACTTACACCAGTTCCTTTAGGTATCTCGGTAAAAATTTGCTACCAAAGACGGATCGTGCTGGAATAATATGATTTTGCGGAGCCTGTTGCGAAACCACGGTGCATCCAGCAAGGTATATAACTAACGAGGAGCGACGGTCGACAAAGCAGCGAGGATCGTAAAATCGATCAACATCATAGATCGATTGAATATAGAACAAAGGGTGAAAACCCAAAACAAACCTCTATGAATACATGCAGTGAGAAAGTTGCCTATCAGAATAATGAACTTCTTAAATTGCGGCGATTTAGTACCTAAAATAAATAGTGCTAGCAATCAAAATGTATTGCAGGATTAGACAAAAATATTGTCGGCAAATACACTGCTGATATAATATGAAATCCTATAAAAAGAAGTGCAACTTATTCAACCCCCGAGCATCTTGACAGATGAGCTTAATTTCACGTACCCATCTAAAAAATGTAGATGTCTCTACCGTGCATAAACAAAAGGACCATCCATTCTCGATACTACCGCTTTTAAGCTTTGGAATACATATTTCGTTTCCTTATGTGTGGATGTTAAAAACAGTGCAAGTACAATTTTTTATTTAGGCGTATGTTGATGTGGCTCTCTTTCCATGAATTTGATTTCAATTGAATCGAATATAAATCATCATTACTTGAGAATGGGAATAAAGGAAAGTGAAACAGAGAGTGAGAGAGAGAGAGAGAGAGAGAGAGAGAGAGAGAGAGAGAGAAAGAGAGAGAAGGGGGGGATAAAGAATGCAGAAGAGGAGATTATTTTTTTTATGTATAAGTTTCTCTTTAATTTAATGTATGAGTTACACTTCTCTCAGCACCAAGCATAAAACTTAATGATATTGACCTTTCTGTTTCAAACACACAGCGATGAAAAAAATCCAATCCATCATGTGTGCTTGAAAGAGAAACGAGAGGAAGCTCTAATCCACGGAGAAAAAACAGTCCCGTTTGAAACAACAAACTGGTTTGTTGACATCCAAACTAAAAAAACTAGTTGTTTTAAACCAACGATTTTGTTTCGTAACAAACAGGCAGGTTGGTTGTTTCTACCTGAAGATATTACCACAATACAACACAAATTATGGTTTTTCTTTGTTTCCACCTTGAAAGGGATTTATTATTACCAAAACACAGGTTGCGTTGACTCAGGGGAACAAATTAAAATTTTAGATTAACTCTAGCAAAGCGGCGGTTGAATCAATCTAATATTTTGTTTGGAGAAAAAAAAACTAAAAATTTTGTTTGAAACAAATTATTTATTTTATTTTTCCGTTATCCAAACATATGACGCTGTCACTCAACAATAGTTGAAAATTTAATATTTTACTTAAAAAAAACGGAAAATATTAGAAAGGCTGGCATTAACACTTGTAGATTTATCCTAGACTGAGAGAAGTCTATATATGAAAATGTGCACTTTGCTAATGTTTTTTAGCATTTTGTGTAAATAATTTAAATGTAATGTGATTGTGAACGGAAATGTTTGTTGTTTTAACCGTTTTTTGTTTGTTTGTTTTAAACAGCATTGCAGTTTAAATCATACTTGTTTGTTTGCGTAGCTGTCATAATGAAACATCCAACATAATGGTAAATTCAAACGGATGTCAGCTGAACTTAACTGCTTAATTCCCGAAACAATAACTCAAAATTTTAGTTTCTTTAACCACCGTAGTTAGTCCAATCAATCTAATATGATGTTTGTGCCTAATTCAACATGAAATTCTTGTTAAATGAAACCAATTCTTGTTCGCGTTTACCAATACTATTTCAGTGTACCCTAAGCAGAGCGATTTTTTTTTCTTTGCTTCGGTGGCTTTCCATTGTGATGAAGGTTTCAGAGCGTCACACATTGAGAAGTATAGTGCGCCATTTAAAAGTGAAGTAGGCTGCCATTTTATTCACGCCTTGCTAGCTTTCTGATATTTTTCAAGTGCCGAAAATGTCGGTGTGTTTTTATAATTATGGTTTTTAAATTATTCAATCTTTTGCTAGTAGTCTCAATCTCGAGTGTGTTTATGCTTCTATATATTCTCTAAAAGAAGGGTAAAACTATCCAACAAGAAGGGTAAAAATTACCAATATCGTCAGCATTATATTCATCAAGTACGAATATGAGCTCCACAGCTTTGAAAATAACAGTCGATGTAAATACGTTCGATTGATAATTTGTTCTAGGATTCATTCGATTTGACAGAACCAGTGAGCCAAGATTATCGGGGTACATTGACTTTACTCTGGAGCTGTCAAGTTGTTACCGGGTTGAACTTATTCTAGGGAGTTCAGTGCATAAAAGTACACGAAATTTGTTTTGTTTAATTGGATTAAAAAGAAAACTTATCTTAGTCTAAACTACAATGTCGGTAAATCTAAGTCTATCTATTTACACTAAATTGATGAAGTGCCTTATTGAAACTAATTTAAAACATTGTATAGCCGAAGTACCACAGTAGCACGAGGACCTGGAAAGAAACTATCAAATGTAAGTTATTTGTAGAATTGAATTGTAAATCAAACTAATTCAAACATGCAATTACAGTTTTGAGCTGCTATTAAAGGCTGCTACAGAAAGGTGGTGCATTTTCGAAAAGTAAATCCAATCAAACTCAAAAATTTGATAATCAGACCGGATTTAACCTGAAACACGATGGTAAAAGCTGGTAATTTCACGCTGACTACCTGTGGTGTTTGCTGCAATACATCGATAATAAACGAGGATATGGTTGGATGTGACGCATGCGACCTCTGGTATCATTGCCGATGCGTGGGAGCATCTCGTGAATCTCTCGAAGACCAAGACAAGTGGTTCTGCCCATCTGAGACTTGCCGTAAATCGTATGCAACGAATGCGTGAATCGTATCAAAATGCGATTAAAGGTGTAAAAGCTAAAACGGTGAAAGTGAGCAGAAAAACGAAGCAGTGTGATGAAAAAGCACAGGAAATCACCGAAATCAGCGATGAAGAGGAGAAAGTCGAAGATGATTCGGAAGAAGATACCGATGATGGTTCGGTGGACGAGACGGAGGAAGAGAACGATGAAGATTCGGATCACGAATTGGAGGAAGCAGAGTCATCGGAAGAGGAGCAGCGACCTACGAAGAAGAAAATAGCACGAAAAGGGCCAACAAAGGCTCAGTTGGCAGCGAGAAATGGGATTTCCAGAAAGCTTCCAATTTTCACTGGGAAACCCGAAGAATGGCCGCTGTTTGTTGGCAGCTACGAAGCCTCCAATTCAGCTTGTGGCTTCAATGACGTAGAGAATTTAGTACGCATGTAGGAGAGCTTAAAAAGTCCCGCTTCGGAGAGTATTCGGGGGCAGCTGTTGATGCCGAAATCAGTACCGAAGGTGATGAGTAAACTCCGCAAACTCTACGGACGTCGGGAGCAGTTACTGCATTGCCACTTGGAAAAAGTAAAGCGGCTAGATCCTCCAAAAGCGGACAAGTTGGAGACATTTATCCCTTTCGGAAACGAAGTGGAAAAATTATGTGACCACTTAGAGGTTGCAGGACTGAAGCAACATTTAATCAATCCGCTTCTGTTTCAGGACCTTGTGGATAAACTGCCTGCAGGAGACAAACGGGAGTGGATTCGGTTCCGGAACAAGAAAAAAACAGTGACGTTGAGAACTTTTTCCAATTTCTTCTTCAAAATTGTTTTGGAGGCATGCGAGGCCAACGTAAGCAATGAGTTTAATTAGAACCGAAGAATAAGAACGCAGGACAAGCTGGACAGAGAAAGAGCCGCGAAAAAGGAGCTGTTTTCAACCATAGCACGTCTGAAAATGCAGCAAGCTATTCAGCCCCTACCGATAAACTAAAACCCTGCAAAATATGCAAAAGAACGGACCATCGTCTCCGCTTTTGTCAGGACTTCAAAGCGTTGAGCTTTGTCAACCGCATGAAAATCGTAGAGAGACATCTTTGCAAAATCTGCTTAAACGATCATGGTAATGCTCCATGTAAGTTTAAGATCCGATGCAACGTAGGAGACTGCAGTGAACGCCATCATCCATTACTTCATCCTTCTGAAAGAACGGTGGTAATCAACACACACATCCGTGCAGCAGGATCTGTAATATTCCGGTTGGTTCCCGTAACTCTACACTACGGAGAGAAACACGTGTCGACGTTAGCTTTTCTGGACGAAGGAGCATCGATTACACTTGTTGAACGATCCCTAACTGACCAGCTGGGTATTCAAGGTGTAAAGCAGCCGCTCGCCATAAAATGGACCGCTGATGTCACACGGGTTGAACAAAATTCTAGAAAAAATGGATATACAGATCTCCGCTCTGGGAAAGGAAGAAAAATACTAGCTATCCTCTGTGCGGACAGTGGAAAAATTACTTCTTCCGAAGCAATCGCTGAACGTCGAAGAAATTTCCGCTAAATATAGCCGTCTTCGTGATCTGCCGATAGTCTCGTACGCAGACAAACATCCTAGTTTGCTCATTGGTCTATACAATCACCACACCATTGCGCCAATCGAAACCAAAGTCCGGGGTATTGGAGAACCGATAGCTGTGCGTTCCAAGCTTGGATGGTCGATTTATGGTCCCACAGCAGTACAAACCAGCGGTGAAAACCTCGTCGGTCACCACCACGAAATTAGCAACGAAGATATCTACAATCTGCTAAAATAACACTACACTCTGGAGGAATCCACAGTATCGATAGTACAAGATACGCAAGACGAGCAGAGAGCTCGAGAAATCTTGGAGCGAACAACTGTACGTGTCGGCGATCGCTTCGAAATTGGACTGCTGTTTAAAGTCGACGATCCAAAGTTTCCGGACAGTCTTCCGATGGCCCGTCGGAGGTTGAGGCAGCTGGAAAAGCGTCTTGGAAAGACTCCGGAACTGAACGAGAAGATTCGACTACAAATAGAGGAATATGAACGAAAAGGCTATGCGCACCAGGCGACGTCAGAAGAGTTGTCAGAAATCGACCCACAAAGGCGGTGGTTTCTTCCTCTAAACTATGTCCTGAATCCTAAGAAGCCCGGCAAAATCCGTCTCGTATGGGACGCCGCAGCAACGGTGAACGGTGTGTCCCTCAACAGCCAGTTGCTCAAAGGTCCCGATATGCTCACACCACTGATAGCTGTACTTTCTCCTTTCCGTGAGCGCCACATTGCTTTCGGGGGAGACATTCGTGAGATGTACCACCAGATGATGTGTGTAATTTTTACAAGTGCAAAATTTCGTCACAATCTGTCAAGTGGCTATCGAGATGGCTTCCAAGCAAGAAGTGCTTCGACAAAAAAAAATATGTGAGCGGTCGTGGAAAATCCAGGTCAGTCCCACGGGTGTATCGCGAAACAGTTGGGAATCGACAGTTGGACAGTGTCCCGTGTGGTAAAATCGTTCAAGAAGACCCAGACGACCCAGCGGTGAGCTGGCAGCGGAAAAATAGCGAAAACGACCGACCCCGTGAATGCAAGGAAGGTGAGGGTTTACTTCAAGCGCAATCCGAACCATTCGATTCGGGACGTGGAGGTCGATTATTCCATCTAGTTTGTCCAACAGACAATGAAGCGGGCTGGACTTCATGTCTTCAAGGTAAGGAATGCGCCTAACCAAACCGATAAACAGAATACGGTGGCCAAATTCCGCGCTAGGAAGCTGTACCGCGAGTGGTTGGTGCAGCCTAAATGCATCGTAATGGACGACGAGACGTACATTAAAGCGGACGCCAAGCAGATCCCCGTTTTTCGTCGACAAGACCCGTCCGGATGTTTCGGTGAAGTTCCGGAAGAAGGAGGTTGACAAATTTGCCAAGAAGTACTTGGTGTGGCAGGCTATCAGTAGATGCCGCAAATTCAGCAAGTCTCACGAAGGTGGCACTCTGTTTTGGCCGGATCTGGCATCGTGCCATTGCGCCAAACCGGTGATGGAGTGGTACGAGCCAACGATGCTGTTTTTGTACCGACGGAGGCAAATCCGTCAAACTCGCCAGAACTTCGCCCAATAGAAAAATTCTGAGGGATTATGAAGAGCATGCTCCGGAAAACATGGAAGGTCTTCAAAAACGACAAGGGTTTGAAGAAAGTGTGTAAGAAAGATGGCGCAAGTTTTGCGCAGGATTTGATGGGTAGTGTTAAGTCCAAGGTGCGGGCATTTAACCTAGGAAAAGAGGTTGAATAAACCAACTTTGCAAAAACATAGCTGAGGTGTGCTTTTTGATTCCCTGAAAGTTTCAAAAATATCCGACTCGAAATGAATTTTTGGTGATCATTTTGGTCTGTTGCATTTTTTTTCGAGAACAATCTTTAGTCCGTAAGAATAAGTTGAAAGAGGCGAAAAAATAAATGCAATCAAACTCACCTGTTGTTGTGTTGCGTATACTTCGGTTTCGTTAATTTTACATGATATCTTTGTTTACGGTGTAGAATTTTGGTCAAAATCGAATAACGTCTTGTATAAAATTTCTAATTTCTAAGTATGAATGTTTTATCAGGGACTTCATAATACCAAACAAGCAAAATGCAATTTTGCTAGTTTGCTTGAAAGTTTCTCCTAATGATTCATCGTTAAGTGTCACTGCTTGACCCTAGAACAATCAACTGAAAACATTTCCAACTTATTGACCTCGTTAGCCTGTTGCTTATAAAAAAACTGCATATTAAAAACCAAATGTAAACCTATTAATTATTCATAAATAAATCGTTTTTTATTTCATTTGGGTATAGAATTAACATTATCAAGCCACGTAGCAGTCATCGACCAGAGCAGTACCAAGCATTCGTTCGTCTCCCTGGAAGTGACCGCTTATTAAAAATTGAACTCGATTATTAATTCGAAATCTATTTGCATTTGCATGTCATTCTCTTCGGGTCATTACGATTGATAGTGTGGACCGTAGTCGAATTTCTTCCAGCACAAACGGTTGAATAAGTCTTGCCATCTGGTGGGGAGTACTATCAGAGGCAACTCAAATTTCCCCATTCCGAATTGGAAGATCGCATTTTCGTTTGCAATGTCCAAATCATCGAATTATGTTTAATTTAAATGTATCATTTTGCTGAGAAATTCCCAATGCCGGTGCACCTGATTCAGGTTCCACAATAAACGCATTATCGACAAAGGTGCTTCTTGTTATGCTTTCAACATTTCAAGCAAAACAAAACAAGACGCTGTTCAGCTGATCGCTTGGCAACATTCGATCATTTGGAGAGACCGGTCGAATTGTTTCAATGCACACTTGGATGCATTTTTCGTCCTGCGGTCTGATGCGACGTTGACGAGTTTTCGCCCGCGCAAGTGCCTGCCAAAGTCGCGACTCGCGAGTAGCTATAGGCCAACCGAAGCCAAACGACGACGGTGGAATTCCGGTAATGTCGAAGTCATTAAAAATTAAAGATTTTCGTTTTATGGCTTATTAAAAGGAGAAGTCATACCAAGCAAAAGTGAACGAGCGAGGCGTAGGTATGCGTTGAAATGTTAATAGGCAAAAGACTACCAAATTGAAACATATAATAACAATTGGCTGAATGGTAAGTTGGGAGAGCAAAAACGATAACAACGGTAACCATACTTGAAACGGGATTGCAATTATGTCCCCCGGGAGATCGAATTCAGCGGCTGCTAGACTGGCTGCAGCAAGATGTCGGTAATAATCCTTTCCAGCCTGGTTTCTACTTGTTAATTACCTCTTCAAGCTTACCAAAAGGTAAAAAAAAACATTCGAAAGGGCCCTTGGTTTCCATTCACAGAAGGCGGCACTGGACACACTTACTTCAAAGGTGAGTAAACCGCGTGACGTGAGTCAGCAAAAAGTAGGTCTTTACCTTTGCATTAATGGGTGGCGGCTGCCCTTTGGCAGGATTTTTAATTCTCCAGGTGTTTGTGTAAGGTAAATACTGCATGAATTGGATCGTAAATGGCTAGTTTGTAATGGATACCCTCTCTTCTAGAATTTATGTTGTTGGTCACTTGGTTTGAAATGTGAAGTGATTTAGAATCAGTCGGATAGAATAGGTGTGTCTAATTGAATCCTGTCGAAGGGAACTCCCGCAAGCCCGCAAACCGAAGGCAATGATGAAAGCTAACCACTCGAATCTCGAGTCCCATTCAAAGCATAAAACATCAACGAATGACCAGGCGCAAAAAGGTCCTGCAGCGGAAAACACGATTACCTACGTTTCTTCTCTCGATGAATGAAAGCTAAAAATCACCACGTCATCATGTTTATTTGTCAATGATTAGCCGCCCTTAGGTGAATCGTTAATGCTATCAGATTTCTCGAGCATTTGTTCTTTCCATTACCAAGTTGAAGATTAATGATCAACAAACCAATGATGTCAATTGACTAGAGAATAACAGTGCTACGAGTTTTCTTAAAATTATGAATGAACCGTTTTCAAGTACGCTGAATGAACTCTTTTGTGAATGAAAGAGTTAACTTTCCATCACGGCGAGGAATGTTAATCCTTGATGATAAATCATCTCCGATCGTGTTGAGAGGGAAACCGTTTACTTATGGGTTTCATCATTGATATCAAGCCGCTTTGGGATGAAATGAAACGGAAGAATACCCAGCAAATAGACCTAAGAAGTGGAAAGTGATTGTATGACCATGAGAGACAAGATTTTCCTAGGATGGCAATTCAAGCGCGACCAACTCGCTCAGGTAATAAATTATGAAATTATGTATGGAGAGCCCTCCAAAAAGGAAAACCAAGCTCTCGAGCAAAGAAATCATTAATCAATTATAGCAATAAATTTCAACTTTTATAAATTTGTACAAAAGCACCTCTACCCGATCTCGAGCTTGAGCATTATTTGGAAAGATGATTTCGTTTTGTTGGTGAAACTCGATCTCTTGACCATGCGCTATTTCTTCTAATTAAAGTGTTATTCATGACCGTGCGGGTGCATCTTCTTGGAACTGCATCGCGCACTTATAGCATTCAACGACGCACTGCACAACAGAAGCGTTGGCTGTCGGCTAAAATTGCACGTAATTAATTAAACTGACTTATTTATGATAATGTAATAAAATTTCAATTGAGTGCAATTAGTTAACCGCTTGTGCTTTCGTTCGTCCGCTCCCGCCGTCATCTTCCGCCACTTGATCAACGAATTTGCAATTGTGTGCCCGGAATCGTTTTCAGGCCCAGCAATTGAATTGTAAATTTATGTGATTTAATTAGAGGCACTTGACGGGGATGTATTTGTCCGGGATTGCAAATATAGAACAAGCAGCAATTAATCCGCTGCCGGCTTACGCTTTGCACACAGGCTTTGCTATGTAGTTTTCTTTCGTTGCAGTGCGTTAAGGCCAATATCGAGCAGTACCTATCAGCTGCAGTAATTAATGTCGCTGGCATTCTTCAAGATGTTTTAGTACGAACATACAATAACTGACGGTTAACGATGAAATGTCAAGGAAAACATTAAATAACTTTTCACGAGGGTACGGTATATGTACTTCACTTTAGTTCTTAGCAGGGGAGGATCGTAGTGACGGGGCTCAAAACGAGACGCGAAAAAAGTAATTTTTGATCAAAAAGTACCGAAAATTGTAAAGAAAACAAAATTATCTCAATTTTCTTGCAAATTTATTTTGTTTCCTTAGAAATAACACCCATTTACAGCAACGCACATGTGCCACCCAAAGATGGTAGATAAACAGACAAGTCTGTATTCATACAGACATTTGATCATGCAAAAAGACCTTATACACAGGGCCCGGCAAATTCATCGTCATTTGATAATCGTCAAGCAAAGATGAAGCTGTTCACCATCAATATCATACGAAAATCAAGCTCTTTCTTTTCGAGTATGTCCCATATCAACATCTACAGAACCACTTTCGATCTGTTTTCATGCTGTTTGTTTTTGCTTGCTCTTTGTTCAGTTCATTTTTCACAGTTAAGTGAAGTTACCACCGTATAGCAATGAAGTAGGTAAACTGAATCGAAAAACCGCAGCTTCGGATCACTGCCATGATTTGTTCTTTCAAAAATGCCGCAGTCTGTCTCTCTTTTACTTCAATGACCCCTAAAGGGTATAAAAATAAAATTGACCACGTATAGAAGGAGATTTGATTTTTAGTTTTTGCAACTATTGCGGACATCATTAAAATTTAGACATCATTGAGTGCATTAGCATCTTGAATCGAAATGATGTACGAACAGGCTGATTCAATTCTAGGTTTTCGTGATAAACCCAAAGTAGAAGTATATACCGAGTTCATTCCTATAACACTTCCTCGTTTTCTACTACCATAAATACCATTACGCCGATAAGTTCATTTTCAGGACCCTCGTCAAGAAAAAGTGACTCCCGGGAATCTGCTACAAAGGGAAGGAAGTTTTAGTTTCGCGGTGTTAACAGAAATGCATATAACACATTCCAGACTCATTGTAGAGAATTGGCATATTCAGCAAAGTTTCTTAATGCGTAACGAATCGTCTTTTGATATTATCATATAAGTTCCAAATTGTGCTGCAGAGGTGTCGCTGCAATCTATATTTGCCAATGAAGCTCTAGAGAATTACCGTCTTGGGAAAAGTTGTTTGTAATATAAAGTGTAGTCATTTTACAGGATCATATTAGTTCAAGATTTTGCCGCAGAGATGGCGTTGCAGTCTACCTTTGTTAATTTAAGCTTTAGAGAGTTGCCGTCTTAAGTAAAGTTGTTGCGAATGTAAAATGTAGTCATTTGACATTATCAGATTAGTTACAAATTGCACCACAAAGATGGTGCTGCAGTCTATCTTTGCCAAATAAGGCTCTAAACAGTTGCCGTCTTCGGCAAAGTTTCTCGGTATACCATTTGTCGTCTTTTGGCATTATAATATTAATTCCAGATCTTGCCACTAAGATAGCGCTGCAGTCTATCTTTGCTAAATGAAGCTCTAGAGAGATTCCGTCTTTGATACAGTTTCCCAGTATGTCGTTTATTTTAGTTCCAGATCTTACCGTAGAGATTGCACTGGAATCAATCTTTGTCAAATGAAGCTTCAGAGAATTATCGTCTTCTGTAAAGTCTCTCAGTATGTAATTTTTCGTCTTTTGTCATTATTATATTAATTCCAGATCATGCCGATAGCAAGGTATTGAGGCTTTAGAGAGCTGCCGTCTCCGGAATTTTTTTTTAGTTTGCCATTTTTTGTCTTTGACATCATCAGATTAGCTCCAGTACAGAGAACACATCTTTAAGTTAGAACAAAATGTGTTCCAAAAAAATGTATACGAATTCAAATCAAAATACGTTATAACCTCGTAGAAAAAACTCGTCAGTTTCTTTTAAATACCCGAGGAAGGTTAACATTAGCAGTTCTTCCGAAGGAAAAACAATACCACTCTGAAAAACTGACCAAGTTTAGAGAAAAAAGATCGTGAGTTTTGGATGGTCCTGAAGAGTCCATTGTACCGATTTTTCGATACAAACTTATAGTAGGAACTAGGAAATACGTAACGACGTGACGCATGACTATAGTCGATTGAGCCGATTCAGTACCGAATTGAAGTGAAAACAAACCAATAATCCAAGGACGCATGTTTCGAATAGTTCATTACGTCAATTGACGCAAGTATGTGCTTAAAATCAAATGAACTGATGGACATAGAGACGAAAATGACCGACAGACAAGTCATGTTTGACAGGAAAAACATTCATCGTGACTCGATAGCAAGAACCAAAATGGAATACACGAAAATGATATTGCTCGAATCGAAACAAATGCGTAGGAAGTTCATTTTCCTTTTTATGCGTCGATAATGTTGAACCCTGCTTATACATATTACAGACATTAAAAGCTGCCTATAAGTAAATTGGTACGTCCCTCATGCACCACTAGCACGCCTCTAGAGTTGGGATTAAAAAATATTTGACAATAGTTTCTTTACACTTCTATAAAGAACAACTGGTGCAAGTTTGATCAAAGTAGTCGATCGCGTTCAGAAATAACATCAACTCGAAAAAAGAAAAAATATTGTGCACAATCACCCGGAAAATCCGGAGTGGTCCTGTTCCAAGCTGTCCAAAGTGCTGCAGATTCCGAAAACAACAGTTTGTCGAGTGCTAAAAACCTAAAAGAATCAGCGGACCTACGAAAAACCTGGAACCACACGCAAAAAAAAACCGCAGTAGAAACTACCATTTCGAGGGTTTAATTAGGCGCAAACACAAACAATTTTCAGCTGACTATAAATGCGTTTGATTTTACCATGCCTGCGATTAGCTCGACCATGGTGCGGTTGATATCAATATGAGGTCTGTCAAATATACCACAAATGTTGAAGGTTTTACCATAAACGTAGTAAATTTGACTGAAATTTCATGGTAGTTTTAAATATAGGCATAGTCGGGTAAAATGGTAGTTTTTACTACAAGATTTTTTTCTGTACAGGGATCGTCAGCTGCGCAGTAAGGTTTTGAGGCACGTTAAAACCAACCCCGGTCTTTCGATCCGACATGTGGCGATAAAATACAACGTCAACTTTGAAACGGTGTGGAACCTCCTTGCCAGGGAAGGATACAAGTCGTACAAAGCCAGTAAACATCCGAACCGGCACATGAAGCAGAACTCCGTGGCCAAAAAGCGTGCAAGGCTCTTGTACGACCGTGTTTTGACGAAACACAAGAGCTGCACTTTGATCGATGACGAAACATACGTCAAACTCGATTTTAAGCAGCTTCTCGGTCAAAAGTTTTACATCGCGACTGGACGTGGGGATGTGCCGGGAGGATTCAAGTTCGTGATTTGGCAAGCGATTTGTAGTTGTGGCTTGAAAACGGAACCATTAGTCACATCGAAGAATGCCTGAAAAAGCGTGTATTGCCGTTCATCCGCAAGCACAGGGGCGAAATCATCTTTTGGCCCGATTTGGCCAGCTGCCACTACTCCAATGTGGTTCTGGAGTGGTATGCTGCCACCAAGATCGAATTTGTCTACAGGCTAATGATTCCTCCCAATTGTACGGAGTTTTGAACAATCGACAAATACTGGGCAATTTCAAAGCAGCGACTTCGACAAAGCGGCGAAGCAGTCAAGGACATCCTACAAATGCAGGCAAAATGGAAGAAATTCGCTGATTCCGTGTCCGTTTTCACTGCGCGGTCGCTGATGGGCTCTATCAAGAGGAAGGTTTGGCGGTTCTTTCGAACTGGAGAAGTGTAACCATCTAATGCTGTAACTATGAAATTTTAATGAGAGTACTGTAAAGCAACCATTCATGGACTCGATGCAACCATTAACTAATTGAATCACGAATTACAGGTCTTTTTGTGCGTACCAATTTACTTTTAGTCAGCCTTTATACGGATATTGCAATGATGATACAGATTTTTACAGACCTTTATATTCATCAATAAGATAAAAAAAAAGTTTCTGAAACTATTTGATTTTCCATATGAAGCTGGCATGTTTTGTTTGTTGACTTAATGATTTCTTTATTAACATAAAGTATTAACTATTTAACTTCTCAGTTATTTCAAGACCTTGTTTTGAAGCTCCTTAAATATCCAAACAGATCTTAAGCTAAGTCATCATTTTAGATATTTTGAAAATAAGCGAAAAATTAACTAGAAAATGAGAAGAAAGATAAGTAACTTCCATTTAATTCCAACTAACTTTATTGCTTATCTTGACAGATACGCGTTTTTCGTCCACAATGTGCAGACTTCTTCAGTGTCGTGTACTTATACTTAAAATAAATAAATGAAATAAAACCGTCGCCACCTGCCGTATATATACTATTTTTCAAATACAAATAGTTGTACCTACAGCTAATAATTTTGCCTAACCTATCCTGAGTCAAATACAAAAATTATACTTATAGTAATATCTACCTTGCCTTTTCTTTATACCTAACCTTGTTATTCTGCGTCGTCTTTGTTGTCGTTTATGTACTAAGTTAAAGAGCCATGTGTACCCATTACCTTAGTCTTTGTTTAGTAGATTTGTGCTCTGTTGTTTGTTGATTTCTAAGCTTTCTGCGACGTCTAATTTCCAGGGTGTAGAGGTAGTCCGTAAGATTGTGATGTAATTTATCGTTACGTCGTGATTCTCCGTGAAGATGTTTTCTGCAACTGTCGATTTGAAGTTATGTGAAAGTCCTTTGACATTCTGTTTGACGGCCTTAGTCACCTCCGCTAGATGTTCTTTGGACCTTATTGCCAAGGTTCTCTTTGTTTGACCTACACTTGATGCTCTGCCTAATACATCTACTGAATCTTTGGTGGAGCCTAACAACGATGCCAATTGATTGTGCCTATTAGAAAAAACTAAGTCCAAGCAGAATTCCCTAAGTCGTGGTTTCAGCTTTTGCGTAATGTCTTTATCGAAGGCGAGGGATACACGTTTCAGGGGTTGAGGTGAATCGGAGAGGGTTGTTTGTAATGTCCTACACTGAGCGAATAAATTGAGAGGAATGCATAGGAATATCGTATGGAAATATGCCAGAAGATATCATTGCAAATTTCATACGATTCTCTAATGGAAAGAAGTTCATAGTTCAAGATCGTATGAAAATTTTCCTCCCAGAAAACAAAAATCGCAATCGGGATCCGGAGCCGAGCCACAATCCCATGAGACTATAAACGCTTGATAAGTGATGTCAATTGAAAGTGTATAAGAGGCATGTTTTTCTTGACCAATGCAACAATAATCATTTCATACGATTTCGTATGGAATGAGTCTTGGGTCCTTGCTTTGTGGTTCATAGTTCCGATCGTATGAAAATCGTACGGATAATTTCCTGAGTGTATGAAGACGTTTTTCCCATTTGTTGATGATAGTTTGAATTGTCCTCTTTTCGTAATCATTGAGTCTAGCAGTTTCGAAGATATATGCTAATTCTTTGTCTTTTCCGGCTTCATTGAGAGGAAGAGTCAACATCCGGTGGATCATGTGGTGGAAGGTGGCCATTTTAGGCTGAAACGAGTGGTTTGAAATGTAGGGGATGACTGGTTGGGTATTTGTGGGTTCTCTGAAAATTCACCAAGGCTATCACCAGTTCACTCAAACGACTGGTTTACCTGTACAGGATTCTGGTAAATTACTTCCAGAATAATGGTTTACGACACAGAAGCGGGTCAGGAACGTGTCCAAATCTCTTCTTGAGTTCCGCAAGGTTCAATCCTGGGTACTTTGGAACACGAAGTATGACGAAGTGTTTCCACTAAAGTTCCCTTACGGGGAAAAGATCGTCGGTTTCGTTGAAGGCATCACCCTAGAGGTCTATGGAAAATCCATAGAAGAAGTGGAGTTAACGGCCACACACTCCA
Source organism: Aedes koreicus (assembly GCA_024533555.2). Classification (NCBI taxonomy): domain Eukaryota; kingdom Metazoa; phylum Arthropoda; class Insecta; order Diptera; family Culicidae; genus Aedes; species Aedes koreicus. The sequence continues at coordinate 142,478 of JAHHFK020004874.1, forward strand.
TTAATATAAAGGGTGTTCCGACCAAAATTTGGTCAAATAGTAATGTGTGTGAGTCGATCAAAGTTTTTATTAATAAGTCAAATTCTTTTTCTTTTTGAAGTTCAGTTAATACAGAATACAGGAGAAATATTCAGCTAAGCTTCCTTTTTACCGAATGCGAATTTCCGGGTTTTTCGTTGAACACCTGCCAACACCTGCTAACTCCTTGTCCACTTTATTCGCCGCAGAACGCCAGTTTGCCTTGAACTGTTTCTCGCTCACAACAGCTTTTTGAGTCTCCTTAAGGTTCCGCTTGACGATGGCCCAATATTGTTCGATTAGGCGGAGCTCTGGCGTGTTGGGAGGGTTCTTGTCCTTGGGCACCACTTGAACGTTGTTGGCAGCATACCACTCCATGGCCTTTTTTCCGTAATGGCAAGATGCCAAATCCGGCCAAAATAGAACGGAACAATTGTGTCGCTTCAGGAAAGGCAGTAGACATTTTTGTAGGCACTCGCTCAGATAAATTTCCTGGTTGACGGTTCCGGTCACAATGTAAACGTTGCTCTTCCAGCCACAGGTACAGATGGCCAGCCACACCACATATTTCTTCGCGAACTTTGACAGTTTAATGTGCTTGAAAATATCTGCCACCTTTCCCCGTCCGGTTGCCGTATAAAATTCCTGTCCAGGAAGCTGTTTAAAGTCTGCCTTGACGTAAGTTTCATCGTCCTGTAACACGCAATCAAACTTCGTCAGCATAGTCGTGTACGACTTTCGCGATCGTGCTTTGGCCGACGTGTTTTGTTTATCGTCGCGATTTGGAGTCACCACTTTCTTGTAAGTCGACAGTCCAGCTCGTTTTTTAGCTCTATCCACGGTTGAAGGCGCCACTCCCAGCTTCTTTGCGACATCTCGGGCGGAGATGTTGGGGCTCCGCTCGAAACAGCAGGCAACTCTTTTTGTCGTTGCTGTGGCCTCCGGCTTTCGATTTCCCCCAGATTCAGCTTTCCTGGCTGTCGACAAACGTTCACCGAACACTTTTAATACGTTGGTAATAGTTGATTTAGCCACATTCAACATTTTTGCCAACTTGGCGTGAGAGTAATTTGGATTTTCGCCATGCACATGCAAAATTTTGATGCGTTGCTTCTCTTATTTCGGCGACATTTTGATAACTGAAGTGCTAATATCAAAATCATAATAGAGGAATGATGCTACACGCACACATCTTTAAAATGGGGTGTGCAAAATTTTTAATGCACGATGAAAGGAAATGCGTCAAGTTTAAGTCGACCAAATTTTGATCGAAACACCCTTTAGTAGAGGGATGAAGGTGCTCCAGGAAACTGAAGCTAGCCCAAACATCATCAAACAGAGGTTATCGTGCTCAATAATACCTCGTTTGCTCTACAATCTTTATTACGTGATATAGAGCATCTTGATATTAGCATCTATGCATCTAGTTTTCACTGAAAATAACGTGTATGGCATTGGATATCAAGATACTCTATCACGTAATATAGGTTGTAGAGCAAGCGGGGTGTGACAAAAACTCGGAACAACAGGTGATGATCAGTGCGGGTAGGTACACTATCACCTCAAAGTAGTGCCTGAGGTACTTGGAGGTCATTATCGACGACAAGCTGTCCTTTATCAGGCACGACAATGACGCCTACAAGTAGACCTCCATAGCTATATCGGCATTTTACCGCATGAATAGGTTCTGGTTAGTGTCGCCCTGTCCATCGCGAGCCTTCGTGGGTCATCGCGTTAAATACTAAGAGCTACAAAGGTAAACTGGATAATATGAACAGGCTAATGTCACTGAGAGTGGTCAGCACGTACCGCACAGTGTCACGCGACGCGGTCTGCGTCTTATCTTTTTTTATGTAGAATTCTTCGAACAACGTGACACAAGAGGTATTCGGAAGACCACTAGAGAGCATTTCCATTGACACAGATCTCCTGTCAGGCCATGATTGTTTTAGACAGTACCCGTGGAAGTACGAGCACGCCAAGTCCTCTGCGTATCCATGTGTTTTCGCATAGGACACAACCCCGGATAATCTTGCCCAGAGGATGCGCGAACACCGGGACAACTTGGATGCTGTAAGTGTCCAAGATGATGGCGCAACGACCACCGGCAGGTCTGAAACTGAAGTCCAAAGTAGTGAGACACAGCGGGTCTCAAAGCACAATAGACCCCCGCCAAAGTTATCGAGCGGTTCCCACACCCTCAACCCCACACCCTGAGTTCTTCAGGAGTCTGGTTGCAACAAACAAGTCAACTATGCATGTTTTAAGGCGAAATAACAACGAATAGCAGTGTACCAAGCAAAGCAGCAGCAAGAGACGTCTTCTGACTAGTGTTTCCTTATCGATACTGAGGTATGAGGGTCCAGCCTGGGATTGAGCGCAGAGCCGAGCGAAGTTAAATAGGACGTATCATCTCATGGCTATGCGAGTCGTGAGCGCTTGCATGATCATCTCGTTGGAAGCAAAATTTCAATCGCCGCAATGGTATCTATCGGCATTACCTAAGCGGAGGACAACCAGGACTACAAGCGGAAGGAAATTAGAGAAATTTGGAAAATCGTGCGAGCGGTTTCGATGGCGAGGTGGAGAGGAACATAACGGAGAACGGCAGGTGGACACACAGGCTGATACTGGCTCTGTCGTCCTGGGTGGACAGAAAACATGGCGAGGCTAACTTTCACTTGACACAGTCCCTATCATGTCATGGCTTCTACAGGAAGTATCTGCACAGATTCGGACACATGGTCCGAGAGACACCGGAGCACGTGGTTTTTGACTGCCCACGCTACGGCTCAATGCGAAGCGCAAGGATCATCATCAGCGTGGCGGACACTAACCCAGACAATGTCGTCAACAGATTATGCCGGCTCTGCAGCAAAAATGGCGTGAAGATCAAGCGAGCGATTGAATGAGACCTTCGAGGAACTCTCCGTCGGTGTAGGACACATCCGCCCCAGTGGACTCCTCAAGTTACCTGCAGTGGAGATAAGAGTGAAATGGCTCACAATAATTCGGTTGCAGGTGAAATTCCACTGGCGGGAAATTCCCTGTCAGCGTAGGGTAGGTCCACCGTCGGGGATTACTCGAGTCGTTTGCAGCGCAGATAAGAGCTAAATTGCGCTCCGTGGCCAGCGGCGGAAATGGAGAGAAGACTAGCGGTCTATCAACGCTAGTTCATATGTCAGGAGCGGGTGTCCCACAAGGGTGGCTGTGAGAAAGAGACCGTCGACTACTCCATATCGGTACATGTCTCGATGGGTATACATAATGGCTTCTAGCAGCAGAAGGGTGCGTGCGATCAAAGTTGAGAGCTAAATAGAAGAGCATTAGCATAGCATTTAGTCACAAAATATTACAAGAATACACCATACTACTTCCAACAAGACTCTGATCCGTCCACTTGGTGAAATTTACATAGGATTGGTGTGAGGACAATTTTCCGGATTTTATTTAATCGAAAGGATGGCCTGCTTCTTCACCTGATTTGAATCCTATCGACTTCTTTGCATGGTGCTACATGGTGGGAAAACTGGGAAAAACTAAAGGAATAACCGTGGAAACTTTTAAGAAACGTTTGGTGAAAATATGGAATGATATGCCTCAAGATATTGCGCGTGCCAGCTGTTACACTTTCCAACAACGCATGCGGCTGGCGAAAGGGAGAAAGATTTGAACTGAACTAAATTAAGACAAATGTTGAACTTATACCAAATACATTGAAACTTATACCAAATACATTGAAAAAAAAACTTATACCAAATACATTGAAAATGAAAACTCGTGTAAGCTTCTCATTTGTTTGACCATATACTTCACTGACAGGAATTCCTACTCACCCTGTACTAAAGCAGAGTGTTATTCGTTTTGCTGAAATTGAATTGCAAGTGACATGTTGGTATGTCGTTGATGATAGCTCATAAAAGGATACCTTTCGGTTCATAGAAAACATGGAAAATTTGAATTAAAAAAAATGGACAACAAAATTAAACTATTTCAAAAATGTTACTTGGCATCGAAAGTGCTAAGTTAATAAGTACATTTTAAACACTAAGTTGAGAGCATGTTTCTGTCATTAGGTTCATAACAAGCAATCTAAAATAGCATATGGGGGCGACCCCGGCGTATTGGTTAACATCCTCCTCTTACGCCAAAGTGACTACGACGGGAAACGAGCCAGCCCGAGGCTGAAAATCGAGATATCGGTTACTATGATCGGTTATACTTTTTATATGGTAACTCATTGTACCACAAATAAAACTCAACTTGTTATACGCATGTTTAGATAATCTTAAAAAATGTTCGTTATTATGCACCTTTAAACATTGAAAACCTTTAATTAGAGTGAAAACATTCAAGAGATATGGATGAAGTAAGGGCCTATAGACTTCCTGAGGTCCATACATGGATACAACTGTGACGAGGATCAAAATGTCTCATTAAAAGCCATTTTTGTAAGGTTTTATTTTTATAATTTTTGAGATATTTTATTGTGAGAGATATTTCCATCTCTGAACACAAAATTGAAAAACAAAAAATAAACATTCTTTGAAACACTGCAATTACTTTTTAAAATATTCATTCGACCGCACAACATTCAAATCATTGTAATTCACATAATACTGGTTTGTTCGTATACTCTTTTTATTAGATATTCTATTCGTTATATATACAGTCGCATACTCATAAACCCTCGCTGCACATACACCAATTCCATTTTTAAACCATCTAATGAATATAATAGGCCATACTTACGAACATATAAGTAATTTGTCCCTTAAACTACGCCTACGATTTTCTAGTAAATTTGTAATTTTGTCAGTAGAACATTTAATTTGGCTCTTGTGACTATTGTCTGCCAATCTAGTGTGTATTACAACAGGTATCGATCGAATTTAGCCAAATTTAAGAAATTTGAAGATCATGAAGATTATATGCCAGCTTAACCAGTGAAGCCATGGCGGCAATGAAGTAAGCGAACTCGTAAATTTCAACTATCGAAAAAAATAGTTAATTACTTGAGACTAGATCGTATTAATGTCATCGTGGATTTGTCTACTATCGCTGAATTTATGGCATGTTTTGTACATAATAAAAGGGCTAGGCTAACATTACATACTCTCAAAGTCATCCGGAAACTCGAACCTCGAAATGCTCTCAAACCCACGAAGCGGCTTAAGCAATTGCTCCAAAAAATCCATGTTGTTCCTGGTTGAGAATTTTCCGATTAAATTTGGAAAAAAAATTATCGAATAAACAAAAGTTCGTCAAAAGTGTACATGCTCTATGTTATGTATCTTGAGCATTGCTCCCATCTGGTAAGATTTAATGTTTTTAAAACACAACTTAGTTACAGTTACAAAAGAAATCCACAGTTTCTTGATTCGAACTTAACCTTGCTTGAATTTCCCGATCACCACAAACAAGCTTGCATAAAATTTTGCACTCAGCAACATTCCTGCCAAGTTCTTGTCGATCCTTGCCTAATGAGAAGCGAGCATCAATAGTCGATTTTATGGTTAAATTCCTCACATCAGTGCTCTGTCAATTATCGTTCCCTTGCGTGCCAATAATTAAAACGAGTTCAGAACAATCACGATCAATTGCACTTGTCCATAAATCTTGCCCAATTGGTAGCCAATCTAAAGCAAAGCAGACTCGTTGGTAATAATTTCCATAAAATCACTCCAGTCCCCTAGAAACACATTGCATCGGAACTGGTAGGCTGGAACACGTGCTTCACCCTCCCCCAAGCTGCGATATTATATCATTAACAGCTACATTATGCAAATTAACACCCATCCTTATTTTACCTCCACTGAGATTGATCTCTGGTGGGACATTATTTTATTTTATTAAGAATGGTTCAGCTTTAACTTTTTTTTATTACTTCTTGTATTCATTTTCCCCGGAGCGAAGCCATGGTTATATTGATTCCCGATCGACCACAGTTGTTGTAGGTATTGGCCAAATTAATATTCATGAGCTTCTGTTCTGCCCGGGCCTGGCCTTATACAGGAAATGCTGCCCAGACCAGAAGCAAAGAGTAAGGCTTGTGCCATGGCCATAATCGGAACCAGTAGTTTGTCCCGTCCCTTGGTTCATAAAACCGTAAAGTATCGGTGTATAAATAAGGCAGCCTGGTCCCGGTGTTAATCACCGTCCTAAACAACCGATCGATTGAACCTGAGGCAATAAAACTTCAATATCCTGTAAGGTCGTTAATGTTTCCGCTGGATGGACGAGAAGGAAGACAACGGATAATTTTGTGATAACCGAAAACTACCTGGAATTCGCCCTTTCGCCATGCTGCCAGCCAAGTTCAACTCTCTTTTTTACTCACCTTGATGCGAATTATTGAACCAGCGGTTTGGAGCAAAGAATAAGATATAATCGAGATCGGAATCGACCATCTTGAAACGTCCCAAGCAAAAACGGCAATAACCAAAACAAACAAGCGCGAAGAAAAGACATAAAAGTGTTAAACTCCAATCGCTTTTGTTTCATTAGAATCATAAATTACACGCTAATTGACGTTGACCAGAACGCGCGTTTGTTGTAGGCTGCAATCGTACCTGCCTATACACAATCGCGTTCTGCTGCTGGCTTTCCAATGTCCACTTTCCAACCGAATCGACCCCAACCTCTGTGAGTAGCAAGCGCAACCCTCCTCAACCATTATCGTCTTTGGTTGTCCGCTCGCCAAAGATGCGAGAAAAAGATGGAAACGACCAAATCGATTGCATATCTTTGTTCAATTGGCAATGCGCATCCACCATTTTTCCCATTTCGTTTTATGCTATTATATATTTAGGCTCAAAAGATGATGCAAAAACCTGTGAAAAACAATAATACTGGCAACATGTAATGAGCTGTGAAGTGAAGTGTGAAGCATTAGTTATAATGCTCCTAACACCAGATAGCAGCACAGAGCCTATTTCCTATACACAAACTTTTTACAGACCCCTCTAGTGGTAATAGTTTGAACTAATTATGATTTAAGAACGAGGGGAGGGAAAATGGGAAAAAAACCCACAAAAAATGTGATGACTTTATATGTTGAACAGTTGACAGTTGAAAACCGGAATAAATCACACCCGACAATCGGTTTTCTCCTGTTCTATATTCGTTAAACCTACACGGAAGAAGAAAAGTACCCATTTGAGCAGTTGCGCATGGGAAGCCAATAGTTGTGTTAACGTACCCGTTGTGTATAAACAACTAACTTTTGGGTGAAATTGCAATTGAAGACTGCAATGATTTTTGTCTAAAATTATGAATTATTTTGTTAGACATTTCTTCTAGAGTCTCAACGTTTGAAATTCTATGTAATTCAATAGTACTGAACAAGGGTGGCAGCTTCAAAATCATTTTCGGAACTTTGTTCTGAATCCTTTGAAGTGCTTTTTTCCTAGTAGCACAACAACTAGACCATATTGGCAAAGCATAAAGCATTTGTTTGAATATTAGAAGTTTGTTCTTCAAACAAAGTTTGGATTTTCTGTTTATAAGAGGATATAAACATTTTGTATATTTATTACATTTGGCTTGAATGCCCTCAATGTGATCTTTAAAAGTTAATTTTTGATCAAGTATCAGTCCAAGATATTTTACTTGATTTGACCAAAAAATTGGAACTCCGTTCATAGTGACCATATGACTATTACTTGGTTTCAAAAATGCAGCTTTAGGCTTGTGTGGGAATATTATAAGTTGAGTTTTGGAAGCATTAGGAGAAATCTTCCATTTTTGAAAATAATCTGTAAAAATGTAAAAGCTTTTTTGTAGCCTCCTGGATATAACACGAAGACTTTTTCCTTTAGCGAAAATGCCTGTGTCATCAGCAAAGCAAGATTTTCGACAGCCCTGAGGTAAATCAGGGAGATAAAGTATTGGCCCAAGAATGCTACCTTGAGGAACACCAGCTCTGACAGGCAATTGATCAGATTTAGAATTCTGATAATTTACTTGCAAAGTTCTATCAGTTAAGTAGTTTTGAACTAATTTCATGATATAAAGCGAAAAATTGAACTTTTTCAGTTTCGCAATCAAACTTTCATGCCAAACACTGTCGAACTGCCAAACACTGTATTTCTAGAAGAGCAACTCCAGTGGAGCAGCCTTCAGCTGCTGTTTGAACGAATTAAATTTGTAACTCTCAAAAGTTGATGCGTAGTTGAATGCCCATGGCGAAATCCAAACTGTTCATCAGCAAAAATTGAGTTTGTATTGATGTGAAGCATCATTCTATTCAAAATTATTTTTTCAAAAAGCTTACTTATTGAAGAAAGCAAACTGATTGGTCGGTAGCTAAAAGCTTCAGCCGGATTTTTGTCTGGCTTCAAGATAGGTACGACTTTTGCATTTTTCCATTTATCTGGAAAGTATGCCAGATGAAAACATCTGTTAAATAGTTTAACCAAGAAAGACAAAGTACTCTCGGGGAGTTTTGATGAGGATATGGAAAATTCCATCATCACCTGATGCTTTGAAATTTTTTAGTTATAGTTTTTACTTCATCCAATTCAGTTCCCCAAGAATCCTCAAAAATATTTTCTTGTGAGAAAATATTCAGATACTCCCTGGAAACTTGATCCTCAATAGAACTTGTAAGACCCAAACTGAAATTATGGGAGCTTTCAAACTGCTTAACAAGTTTTTGAGCTTTTTCCGCATTTGTGAGCAAAATTCTATCACCTTCCTTAAGCGCATTATTTTCAAAATGTTTGTTCCTCAGGGCAGAGAAGCGTTTTTTAATTTGTTTTTGAAAATCTCGCCATATGACTTTCATAGCGGGATCACGTGTTCTTTGATATTGACGCCTACGTACATTTTTCAGACGAATCAAGAGCTGAAGATTGTAATCAAGTATAACTGAATCGAATTTAACCTCGCATTTTGGCACTGAAGCAGCTCTTGCTCTATTTATTGAGAAAGCCAGAGATTCAAGAGCATTATTAATTTCATTTTTTGTTTGCAATGGAACATTAGGATCAAAGTTGTATTCCATAAATGTTCGATATTGATTCCAATTAGTTCTATGGTAGTTGAAAGTAGAACTGATGGAATTAGAAATGATTTCTTGAGATATTTCAAATGTAACTGGAAGGTGATCAGAACCAAAGTCAGCATGGGTAATCAATTGACTACAAAGTTGACATGAATCAGTTAGGACCAAATCAATAGTTGAGGGATTTCTGGCAGAAGAAAAGCAAGTTGGGCTGTTTGGGTATTGAATAGTGTAGTAGCCTGTGGAACAATGATCAAAAAGTATATTACCATTGGCATTGCTTTGCGAATTATTCCATGAGCGGTGTTTTGCATTGAACTCACCAATAACGAAGAATTTAGACCTATGACGGGTAAGTTTCTGGAGATCACCCTTGAGCCAGTTCTTTTGCTGGCCAGTGCATTGGAAAGGCAAATAGGCAGCTATAAAAGTAAATTGGCCAAATTTTGTTTCAACTGAAACCTCCAAAATTTCAAAAACTTTGGTTTCAAATGTAGAAAGAATGTGATGTTTGATTCGCCTACGGACAATGATGGCAACGCCACCACCAGCTCCATTTAGGCGATCATTTCGGTAGACAAAATAATTTGGATCTCTTTTGACCTTATGGGCAGGTTTGAGATAAGTCTCAGTTATAACAGCAATATGCACCTTATGCACTCTTAAAAAATTAAATAGCTCATCCTCGTTATCTCTGATGGATCGAGCATTCCAATTCAAAATGTTTAATGACTTAAAATCCATTACTGAACTTCAATGTCATGACAATATTATTGGCAAATTTAATACCAGTTTGGATAGCTTCAAACATGGAATTAGTTTTTAGCATATCGGTTATAATGTCGATTAACGATTGCTGTAAAAATAAATAATTTAGGAGCGGATATGTTACCTAAATCAAATTCATCAGAAGTCCCGTGGGAATTTTGGTTTTGGTTTCTTTTCATTTCAATTCGTAAAAAGTGGATCTACTCATAAATAAAAATCCACTTTTTTAGAGACAAAAAGATAGTATACAATTGAAATCAAAAATTGAGTAAAATGAAACGGGAGTGTACAGAGTTATAACAGCGGGTGGATACCCGGATAAAAATAACCATACACAGAGAGGAATTTGATGGTCAATTTTACCATTATTGGGGGGTAGGGTGATTATTGGGGTGTAGTGACTATAGTGAGAGGCGACTATGATCATGGTCAAAACAATCATAAAAAATAGTTGGGGCAAAATTTTTCATATTGGGGGAATAGTCCTTGTTACCATGATAGTAGTCAAAAAACCCAAGGGGGGGGGGAATTCTACCTTTTTTTTGGTTTTTTAAAAAATTTTGTGAGATATTCTTCCTGTGCGTTTTTTTTTTGTGGGTGCAACAATGTGATTTTTTTCGGGGATAATTACAATACACTGTAACCAGCCAGTACCCATTAATGGGTAAAACTGTACCCATTTTTCGATAGAATATAAAACTGTCAAAAAATGGGTACTATTAAAATTAAAATAATGCATACTAACTACCCATTTTTTATATTCAATGAGAGACCAAAAGATGGGTATTTATCTACCCATTGATGGGTACAACATATCTTAGCATTCTCCTGGTTCGCTTTGTATAGTTGAAAGTACGCTGTTCGAAAAATACAAAAAAAAACTTCGCGTTTGAATCCAGTCCACGAAAACGCGTAGAATATGGAAGAACTGAAGACTAAATTGGATGGCGAAATCTTCCAAAAACTGAGAGGTAGGGTTACTGCCCCCGTATTAAATCTAATTGTTCCTATATTCATCCTACGATTAATCAAACAATTGGGCAGTTGAAGGATCGGTTTCGTTTTTTAATGTTTGCTTACGTTAAATAACAACAATAAACATTACTAACTAATCCTGTCACGTGTATATCGTTTTATTTCAAGTAGGATGAATTGCAAAGTGATGAGATTAATATAGGTACATCTTCCCTACGTTAATAATTTAATAAAATAATATCAAATGCCTCAATTTCATCAGTAGAATGGAACTTCCGAGTATCTGCGCGGAACATTGATGTTTAAACCAAAGCTTCCGGTAGTTAGGTTAATTGTTAGACGCATCGTTTGAAGTAATCATGTAATCAAGAAATAATAATGTAAATGCTAAAAGGTTGTCTCGTTACGAATACAAAAATACAAATACAGATACAGTAATTGCGATCGATTATGATTGTGCTAATGCTCATTGTTCAATATCACAATTAAAAACAAATCACGAAAAATTGGTATTTCATACCCATTTCACAAATAACAAACATGTTGAATAATGGGTATTTCATACCCATTTCCAAAATAACAAACAACAATGGGTAAAAAATACCCGATAGCCTGGCGTACAGGCTCTTTGCCCATTAATGGGTAAAATCGTTTTACCCTTTTAAGGAGTTAACCCATTTAATTTCGAAATGGGTGATATTTTACTCATTAATGGGTACTGGCCGGTTTCAGTGTACAATAAAATAAAATTACATTAAAACCTTTTTGCGACCATTAATCGTAATGTTTGTGTGTCAGATGAATTAAAAATGCATATTGTCATTACAATAGATTTACTATTCACTCCACATGCTAGAATGTTCACAAATTGTGAAACAATACAATTAATAGTAATTGACACAAATTTGTTCGGAAAAAAATTATTTTTTCTATAGTTAAGATACGTAACAACCCCCTTATCTATTGTCGATGGCTCAATTTACAGAAGATTCTATTGTGGAAACAATAACTCCTATTGTCATCTTATCGTTGGAAACAATACTATGAACAATACATTCTATATTGTATGCCCTAATATTGTATGCCCTAATAAATTTCTTGTATGCCCTAATAAATTTCTTATAATAATTTTGCTTAACGTCTTATCCGGGTTAACATCCAAACCATATACGGTGTAGTTCAACCATTCGAGTTATTGTTCGTTTAAAGTAAATTTTTATTAGGGTGGTTACAATACATTTAATTGTAAGCCTATGAGATTTTTTTCGGGTAGTCATGAAGAAAACGAATTTTTTTTTGGCTCAGGAAGTACTAGCACACCGGTCCCAAGCTTAATGATTCGCCCCTAAGACCGTAACTCACACCAATACACTCTCAAATATTCTGTCAAAATAACATAGTGAATCAAAACAAAAACAAAGACACTTGTACCAAAAGGTACTGAAAAGCGCAAGATTGCATGACAAGGAGCAGACTGCAAGGTGTACTTCGGAATTAGGGGTTCTACAACAGTGAACCAATTTCAAATCACTAGTTGCACATTGATTGTTAGTTATAACGTGTTATAATAATAATAATCAACAAGAGAAATGTCATCAAGATAGATCTACAACATGTTATACCTGATCAGTTTGACCAGCGTTTATAACAATGGCCAGACTAAGCAGTTATAGCAACAATCAATGTGCGGGAAAATGTGTTTACCATGCTCAGCAGATTTTGCTGAATAACGGGCTATCTGCTCTCCTAGAAAGTGCTGTATAGGTCATCAGATACGCTACACAACGCAATACATACGATTTTAGGTTTGAAGTATAGAATAGGAGAAAAATTCATTGTCTGGAGTGACTTATACCAACAATCAATATGCAACTAGCAATTTGAAATTGATTCACTGTTGTAGAACCCCTTGGTCCGAAGTACACCTTGAAGCCAGCACATAACTATACATATTTGCGCCTTTGTTTTGATTTGCTGTGTTATTTTGACAGAATATTTGAGAGTGTGTTCGTGTGAGTTCATTATTAGGGGCGTATTATTAAGCTTGGGACCGATGTGCTAGTACTGACTGAGCGAAGAAAAAAATCGTATTTTTTCGGGACCTACTGGTCCTAGAGTTAGTCCATGCTTATACCTAGTTTCTTATGAATTGAATTTTTGCAATGTGATCAACAAATGAAAGCTATATACTCCATTTACTCCATATACTCCATTTGTGTACCCATAATCACTATATGTGGCCACACTTACTTTTCATTCGTCACATAAGCTTCATTTGTGTTTCTCAGAAGGTTCTGTTTATGTGTGAACACATCAGTATTATGAGAATTTTTCCATGGTATTTTGTCAATAAATATGTGTGGATTATTTCCCGTGTAAAAACAACGTTTAAAAAAGCTAACATCATTGAACCGTTCAATTGCCGAATAGTGGCATGCATGCTCCCTGCGACTTTTTTCTATTTGGTTGACACAAGAAACCGCTCCAGGGAACGCATTTTAGCAGCCGAGATAAGATCATGGAAAAATCGAAGATGGCTCTCATGGCAATACCGTAATTTGAATAATAAAAATGTTTCGAGGATTGGATCAAGCGCTGGCATAACGGCGTTGCAGTCGATGGAGACTACTTTGAAGGCGACAATATCGATTTTGATGTATAATCTTCTATTTTTTATTTCCTGAATTGTTTCGGGGGATTTTTTGTTTAAGATAGTGGGGTGTGCACGCAAAGGTGGGGGGTGCGGGGGGGGGGAAATAATTTTAATACTTTATGGGGGGGGGGGTTCCCTGCGCCGGGTGGTTGTGTTTTTGTGGGGGGGGGGGGGGTTTTTTTGTTTTTACGTTTTTGTCAATATTTAAAAAAAAAAAAAAAGGCTTACGGGTAAGTGTGGATTTTTTTTTGTTTGTGTCCGCGCATTTTGTGTGGGGGGGGGAAACAAAGCGACGTGGTGGGGGGAAGTTGTAAAATACTTAAACAATAAATAAAAAAAAAAAAAAAGATAAAAAAAAAAAAAGCAGAACGGTGGGTGGTTGTTGGCGGGGTTTAGCATTATTTTTTTATTTTCAGTGGGGGGGGGGGGGAAACAAAACAGTGAGAAAACAAACAATCGATTCGTGTAAGTGGTGCCAGAAATGAATTTATCTTTAATGTGGTGGCGAGTGTGTTTGAAGTGAGGCAGATTGTGTTTTTGAGGGTGTTACCACATGGTTGCCGAAAGTCTTAACCCCTGATTTAGTGTGAAAACTTGCAAATAAAGAAAATCCAATGGAGTGGATCCAGTGTGTGGAGACTTGCAAGTACTATACTGTTGATTTCATTTCATTGTGTGTACGTTTCATTTAAAGTCATCAAAAGCAATCTAGTTTGCCCAATTTTTTTTATATTGGATAACATCTCTCGGCAACATATAGGGGTGCAAATTGTAAAATAAAATATTGGGAACAAAGGCGCCTGATTGGGTGGTGACCAATAGACAAAAAAAAATGTGAAAATTGAGATTTGAGGGCCTTTTCTTCAATGCCTGCACAATCAACGTGCACAGCTCTCACCTAGGAAGTGACGATGGCGATAAAGACAATTTATGATTTTACGCGCAGCTGCAACGAGAAGAAAAAAAATCAGACCAGTTATAGGAAAGTTCAGTGCATACTAGCATACAAACGGAAACGACCTCAGACTCATTCATTTCGCCACCTCCAAAAAAGCAGCCTTTCACAACAACAAAAATCGACGGAATGACTGGTTCGACGAGGCTTGTCAGACGGTTTTAGACGAGAAGAATGCTGCGCATGTGATAATGCTTCAGCAAGCAACCCGTCAAAATGTGCAGCAATACAAACGAGCAAAGTATGATTTAGATAACTATAATTCACTCAAAGACATATACGCTACTAAAAATGTAAATGTACTCAAAAATTTCACTCGGTCCTAAAAAGAGATTCAAAAAGCATTGTAACACGGAGAAACCCGAAATTGCGAACGGTGATTCGCGAATGGGAACGTCGTGAATATCAAACTCGACTGCGAAGTTTGACAGATCGAAAACAAACAAGCGAAGGAAAAAAATCAAGAAGTCCAAAGGACTCAAAAGAGTATGGGTGGCTTTCTAGCTCGACTGCTGTGCCAAAAAAAAGTGGAGGAATATCCACACAGAGAGAAGAAGAAGGAAAATAACATATAATTTTGAAACATTGGCTAACCCTGCTTCTGATTAACTAACCCTGCTTCTGATTAACATGTAAGATTTTCAGGCATCATTGAGCTGTTTTCAATGGTCGTGTTCTTTCTGGTTGTTCTCGCCCCTTTTATAGATTGACGATTTTTATAGATTCGTTGTGCATCACCCTTTCCCGTCATCGCATCATCACCTGACAGATTTGGCTCGGTACATCGTACAAAAATCTACGCACACCAATCTTCTAATGTCAAAATCATCGTTCTACTTTTGAGTCCGTCAGTCCGTTTTCGAACATTTTACGCGACGGCAATAATTATTGCTAGAAAAGTGAAAAGTTTCGGATCAAAGAAAATCTCTCACCTCTGGTATAATACTGCGATCAACATTATAAAAAATAATACGAAAAGTGTTCGTTAGGATTATCGAGAGCTCGCCGCAAGTGGGCTGCTCCGTAAGAAAAACAATGGCTCCGGAGTAGCAAATGTGAAAGTTTTTTTTTTTCTTATCCACTATCTTGCTCTTGAAAGAAGAAAAAATATAAGTTCCTTTTCATCTTAAAGAAGGAAAAGAGAAGGCGGTGTGAGGAAGAATAAAATCAGTGTCGTGGCCCTGAAGATACAGAAAAAATTGGAGCAAACCACGGCAGGAGAGTCGATTCTTCCGGAAGGTTTTCTCAAGGATACGCGAGTTAGTAGCTTGCAGAATGTCAGTAGTACGCACCAAAGTCCTTGGGCTGGTCGACGTCATAATGCGCGTCCCCAGCCTGTTCATAATCGACGAAATCCTCAAAATTAGTATGGGATTGCCGAATTCTTCAACCGGATCAAGCAGTGCGGCGAATCCTTCGTTTAGCTCGGCCACAGTTGAGTCGGTATCGGAACCGGAGTCGCTGGTCAATGCAACTTTGAATGCCACCATGAATGCAGCGACGGCTGCTGCAGCTGATTTCCTGCGGACTGCTGCGGAAATGGGTTCGGACGAGTCCCTCCGTGATGATATAGAATCCTGGCATTACTCGCTAATGACACTGCTCAAATTTCTGCTGTGTCTTTTCGGTGAGTAGACAATACGCTTCGCTAATATTTAAGTCATTAAAATTGAGAAAATGCTAGCAGTATAGCAAGCTTCCGAGTCGAAGTGATTGTGAGCATAATGTGTCTTTTTATGTTGAAACGTATCACCGGGGTTTGTTTGGCAATTTTAATATCGAGCCATAGGAACTTGTTTCTTTTTAAATGAGATTCTGCTTTGCATTGAGTAGTTATGCACGAGAGAGGAAACGGGTAATGGAGAGTTTTGTGCCATGTAATAGTGTGACAGCAATAATAGCCTTGAATACAGTCGGTCTGTCTGTCAGTACGTACGGCTATTCTTTCTTAGGTCTACTACGCGAGCCAGTGCGATCGAATTCACCTTTATGAACTTGTTGCGTTTCTTCACTCATCTATATCTAACGGGAGGTCTTTTAATTGCATATAGTTATTTACATTATTTTGGATAAACTTTGAATGGAAAAACGTTGGAAATAATTTGCCCTAGAGTAATTGTTTTCTTATTGGATCTTTTCAATTTGTGAGTATTGTTCGATCTATTTGTATTCAAACGATTACAATGAAAGCAGTTTCCAGGTGAATCGATCTAGAATACAACAATGCTCGATTCGCATATTTAAAGGCACAAAGCTCCATCAATATTCGGCTAGCGTGCCTCCCCTTTATATTCGATTTGCTATTAATGTCTTAAGTTCGCTGTTGTTTGTAACTTTCTTGTTCGAATATGTCTTTCTGAATCCGGAAATATTAATGTGAGACATTGGATTCTAAGCCGTTTCTTAAAAGTTCACACCGTTAACTAATTTGAACAGGCTTGAATAAAGTTTCTTGACTGAAACATTTGGCAAATATGTGTTCTTAAACATGGCTGAGGTAAATCAAATAATTTGTATTGACCGCTGGAAAAACATGCTTGTTTCTCATCCGAGAAGATAATCGAAAAACAAAGAGTAGAATCGAAGTCAGTAACTTTTGATTTGATGTTCACTGATTCATGTCAACTTTGTAACCAATTGGTTACCCATGCTGACTTCGATTTTACTAACTGTTGAGCTACAGGGTGCGGCAGAAAATAATGCGAAAATTTGTTCTATTTCTTTCAAATCCCATTTTCAACTAATTCAAGCAATAATATCAGCATTTTCGAGTGCAGTTATCTTTATAAAGCCTTTTAAACAAATTTATTCAATGTGTCCTCCATTTTATTAATAACATCCTCGAGCCAACTCGTGCTTCAACATATGCCCAAATCGAATAATCCAACGGATTAAGATCTGGACTGCTAGGGGGCCACAAATCCTTCGGCCAAAACTTCATGTTATCGTTCAACCATAGTTGGGTTCGATTGGACGTGTGACACGGCGCTCCATCCTGCTGTAGGACAACGTTTTGGTCCTTGGAGGAGTTGGCCTTCACCCAAGGATGTACTTGGTCCTTTAAAATACCGATATACACTGCGGTATTGATTTTAACTCCAGCATAAATGAAAACAGGCGGCATTTTCAAACCGTTGGACGCCACCAAGCCAAACATCATGACACCAGCCAGATGTTTGGTTTGAAATTTGAATTTCACTTTTTCCGGGACGTTCTCCATTTTCGGCGGTGAAATGGACCGGTCCGTGCGGCTGTTGGCCACAGCATCGATGCTGAAAAGCTTTTCGTCGGAGAACAGGATTATCATTTTTTTCCTTCTTCAACAAGGAAAGCAATCTCTTGGAACGAGTCACTCGTAGTTCCTTGACCCGGTCCGTAATCAAGTGGCGTTTCACTCTGACTCTGGAAGATGCATGCAGGTCTTCTTTGATTATTCTTCGCATGGATTTATCCGAAATATTGGCTTCCATTGCAAGTTTTCTTATGGAACGAACCGGGTTGCGAGCAATTTTTGCACGGACCGATTTGATCACGTTCGGCGTGCGTGCAAAGCGCAGACGACCGCTTCCCGGCTTCCACTGCTTAGGACCATCCTGCAGGCACTTTTTTATGCGGTAAACTGTTGCCAAATGGCACCCTACCACCTTGGCAATCTCTTTCGGCTTCTTCTGGGCGAGCAACAAACTGGTGATCTCTTCTTTCGCGAACATTTTGACGAATTTGCAATAAAACAAATAGAATGTTTGGATGCAGCACTTGAAAGTAAACATAAACAAATACACTTTCGTCTAAAATTAGTCGCTAGCTACACGAATTAACCCAATACTCAAGTTTGAACATTTTCGCATTATTTTCTGCCGCACCCTGTATTTCTGACTGAAGTTGTGGCTGTTGGACTGTTTGGACATCGAATAGTGTAATATCCTACACAGAACAGAGGTCTAATAATATCTAGCTATTGGCATTGCCTTGGGACGGTTCTAAGACGGTGTTTTGCATTAAAATCATCAATAATATGGAACTTAGACCTGTTGCGGGTGAGTTTCTAGAGTTCATTAAAAGTAAGTTGGCTAAATTTTGTTTCTACAAAAACCTCCAACGTTCTAAAAACTGTAGTTTGAAACGAAGATAGAATTTGAAGCTTTGTGCGCCTATGAATAATGATGGTAACGCCAACACCCACTCCGTCGAGACGATTATTGGGTAAATAAGATGGTTTGGATCTCTTTTAACCTTGAGGGCAGGTGCAAACTCATCCCGGTAATAATGACAATTCGCACGATACGAATTCTGGAAAAATAAAATCTTTCCATTATTAAATTTTGGAGTCATGACGATGTTATTTGCAAATTTCATTCCTTTGAATTGCATCAAACGTTGACTTTTGTTTTTAGCATATCAGTAGTCATATCGATTAAGGATAGCTGTGAAAATCTAATCTCGGAACGGTAATGGTACCTAAGTCAATTTCACCAAAATTTTCGATGAAATTTTGATTTTGAAAACTATTTGCTGCAACCACAGCATAGGTATTCCCTTACTAAACATTGATAGCAGCACGGTTTACAAAGACTGGACTCGGACAAAATAAGACACACAAAATGATCACCAAAAATTCATTTTAAATCGGATACTTCTCAAATTTTCAGGGATTAAATAACTATATATTAGCTATGTTTTGGCCTAATTTATTTATTGAATTTCCTCCCCCAAGCTGAATGCTCGTACATTTCTCTCAACACTGCTCATGAGATCTTGGGCGAGGCTTTGTCCATCTTCCTTACACAATATCTCCCAGTTTTTCTTCAAAGCTTCATCGGTTTTGAATGTTTTTTCGCTTTTCTTCAACTCCTTCTTCATTATCGCCCAAAACTTTTCGATCGGACGAAGTTTTGGTGTATTTGGCGGTTTCGCCTCCTTCGGGACCACATTAACGCCCTTCGCTTCGTACCAATCCATTACAGGCTTGGCGTAATGGCACGAAGCGAGATCCGGCCAGAACAGCGTGGAACCACGGTGAGAGCAGAGGAAAGGCAGCAAGCGCTTCTGCAAGCATTCTTCTCGATAAATCTGCCCGTTTATGGTGCCGGTTGTAACGAACGGCTTGCTGTACCGTCCGCACTCGCAGATCTTTCTCTTCCGGAACTTTTCCGGAACCTCCATGCGGGACGTACCGAAAAAAAAAACTCGAGGCCGGGGTTTTGTTTGGTGTCCGCCTTGATATATGTCTCGTCGTCCATGACGAGACAGCCTGGCTTGACCAGCCACTCACGGTACAGCTTCCGCGCACACAATTTAGCCACCGTGTTTTGCTTATCGGTCCGGTTTGACGCCTTCCTGACCTTAAAAACGCGTAGCCCAGCTCGCTTCATGGTCTGCTGGACGAACCACTTTGACGAATTGACCTTTTTGGCTACGTCTCGGGTGGAAAGGTTCGGGTTATTCTTAAAGTACTCCCTTATCTTCCGCGCCTTCTCTGGGTATTCCGTTTTCGGGTTTCGGCCGCTTCCAGCCTTTCAGCGCGCCGCTCGATGGTCTTCGTCTCCTGGAACATCTTCACGGGGACACAGTGGAATGGTGGATTCCAAGCCTTTTGCCGATCCATCTGTGCGACTGACCAGGATTATCGATCACCGCGCCCAAGATTTGCTTGCGTAGCTCTTCTTGTTTCGAATGCATCTTGAAAACTACTTGACAAATCGCGATAAAATTAAAATTGCACACATAAACATAACACTCTAAACTAGGATTACCCAAAATTTCATTTATTTTTACCCACGCGATAAAAAGTTACACCCAAAACAAAGTGTCACATTTTTTTCCGAGTCCAATCCTTAAGGAAGCGATCAAAGGATTTGACATTTGGCTTGTGTCGACTAGTAAGTAGACGATCGAATGAAACAAGACAAACGTCAAATCGTTCGCTACCTACCAGAAACTGAGCATGATTGTGGCGGCCATTAGCGCTCGTAAAAACCTGGATGGATTTCTTCTCCGACTTCATATTGACGCATTTGCTCAAAATTCCACGCGGTGTACCTCTGTTTACTCCATCCTTATGGGAGATTACATTGCGACGTTTCGTGAGACGTGGTGGTTCGTTTAGCGCCGCGTGGAATTTCGTGAAAATGTGCATTTGGGAACTTTACAACAGCCACGCGATGTATCATGTTCAAGGAATCCGTCAATATCTGTTGCGAAAACTGTGTCAGAAATCACATCTTTGCGACAGATTTGGAGGATACAACTTGTATTGACCTTTTTTGTCATAGCTAAAAAGGAACTAAATCGATTTTGTTTGTTGCATTGTTGTCCCAAGTTCTTCAAAGCTTTTTTCGTTGTTTTGATTCTCGACTCGCTTTGACAGGCAGTGACAGCCAAATATCGGCTCGTTTTGACTTTCACATGTTTTGTATCTGTTTCTTCCTCCCAGGTGCCGATGTCTTCGCCACTCTTATTCATCTTACATCAAAGAGTAAGTGCAATGAATATTAGTGACGTTTACTGCACGCACACTGGCGTCTTGCCGATACAGTGCAAGCACCCTTTTGTTTTCCGTAAAATTCTAATACATACCAACAATGTACACATCAATTCGTATTGTTCAAAACCTTGTATGTAAATTCACATATTACCCAATATTCATTGCGAGCGTGGACGCTTAACGTTTAGTTTTAAAGGAAAACATTGGAGAGGATCACTACCACATCTACACAACAAATACTAATACATTTGAACGTAATAACCTCAATAAACGCTTGCACCTTGACTGTCAGCACTTTTTATCTACCTCTTTCACTCTTTTGGTACGCCCTATCTAGCCATCGCCTGGCCCTCAGAAAGTGTCAGTTATTTGCGGGCATTGTTTACATTTTTTTTTGTATGAGATTAATTTAGGTCGCTTAATCGTCTATAACGCTGTAGCACAAGTACACATAAAACAATGGGTCTGTTTAATGACCAACTCGAACTAACTCGGAGTATCATGCTAACTCTTTTTGGCATCAATCCCTGAACGAATGCTGAAAAGAGACAAAAAAGAGGTTGCGAGTCATCGCGAGCTGGTTATTAAAGGGTGTCCACGATGAAATTGCCACACTATGAAATTGCTCTAACTTTTTAACCGTTGGGTAGAATTTAATGAAAATTTGGGTGGATTTAGTTCATAGTGCATTATGCACATCCTGCAAGTTTTAAAGTCCTGTGATCAAAACTCGCGGAAATGGAGTCGAAAGAACAGCTCGTGCCTGATAAAATCTTGCGCATTCATCACGAGAACAAGGATCTCTCGCATCGTTCCATCGCTAAAACGTTGGGAATCGCGAATTCCACGGTGTCGCGAGTGATTAAGCGGTTCGAGGAACGGTTGACCACCGATCGGAAGCCCAGAAGTGAAGGAAAAAGTATTCCGTACAACACCAAAAATCACAACCGCGTAGTTGGGGCCTTCAACCGAAATCCGAACGCCTCCGTTCGGGATGTGGCTAAGAAGCTGCACCTAAGCCGAAGTTTTGTCCAGAAGGCCAAAACTAAGGCTGGGCTTCGAACGTTCAAGGTACAAAAGGCCCCTAATCGCGACGAGAAGCAGAACAAGTCCGCCAAAACCTGTGCCAGGAAGTTGTACCTCAACATGCTGACGAAAGTTGAATGCTGCATCATGGACGACGAAACATATGTGAAGGCCGACTTCAAACAGATCCCCGGCAACCTGTTTTTCACGGCCAAGGATAAGTTCAGTGTTCCGGAGCATGTCCGCACTCAGAAGATGTCCAAATTTGCGAAGAAAGCCATCTGCACGTGCGGGAAGCGGAGTGCACCTTTCGTGACCCAGGACACGATGAACGGACAGGTGTACATAAAAGAGCTCCTCCAGAAGCGGCTGCTTCCTCTCCTGAAGGCCCACAACGTCCCAACAATCTTCTGGCCGGATTTGGCCTCATGCCACTACTCCAAGGACGTGCTGAAGTGGTATGCGGACAATAAGGTCAATTTCGTGCAGAAAATGTTCAACCCTCCCAACACTCCGGAGGTCCGCCCCATCGAGAAGTACTGGGCGATTATGAAGCAGCACCTTCTTAAACGACCTAAGGTAGTGAAGACAGTCGAGGAACTGAAGAAAGTATGGGTTTACATGCAAAAAACGGTTGATTCACAGGTTTGCAGAATCTTATGGCCGGGGTTAAAAAGGGGGGTTGCGGGGGGAAAAAAAAAAGACGAAAAAAAGGAAATGGGCATAAAAGAGTTTCGGGCCAATACCCGCGAAAAACAACCGGGAAGGGCCAAAGGACAACCAAGGCCCGGGCGGGGGAGAGGCGAGCGCGAGGTGTGTGTGGGGGGGCGTGCAGGGCAAAAGAAGGGGGAGAGGTAGGGGGTGGGGTTGACGGGGCGGGGGGGGGGGGGGCGGGAAGAGGCGGGTGGGGAGTGGTAGTGGGGAGGGCTTGGGGATTAAATTTGTCACGTTGCCAGGGTGTACCGATAACATAACATTAATCTGGATAATGATTCATTAACACATGGAAAAAAGTATTCGTAGTATTGAAATCATTTTGGAATATGTTGGAAAAAAACGGCAACACTGCATCTTAACTGTAGGTGGATTCTGTATCACCTGTTAAAGAATGCTACTGTTATCATTTGCTGGTCTTCAACTCCTCCGACGGTTAAGTACAATTTCGAACAAAAAGGTGATGCTATATATCGCTATTTCCGATAATATGCCAAAGTAACATCCTTTCGAGGATTTTTTTGGGTCTATTGAGCTCCACCGTATACAAGGGCAATTGGAAAGCACAAGTACACGAAGCAACTCATCAACAGGATCAGATACAGCATCCGGAAAATTGATGTGGCAGCCGTCCAGCGGTCATGTGCTACCATCAGGAATAAGCTGCGCAGCACGGCGGACCACGGGTCATATGCCACTACTATTTATTAAGCTAAGCTTGCAGACTAAAAAGTCAACCCTTTCTATAAAATAAATCAGATTGAACTGTGTTTCCCCTTGTTGTTTTTTTTTCCGAGCCATTCTTTCCATTCCCGCTATTTGGTGGCCACCCATTAATGGACGAATGGAACCGAACGGCACCTCGAAACACCACCAAAATTCCCGCTCTCAGATCTCACGCGCATGCATCATACTAGTTGTTTTAACACACAAAAAAGTAGTGCAGTCTAACGCGTGTTCTTTTTTTTTTTGTTTCCTATCTGATTTCAGCGTGTATTTATGGTTTATTGATAGCACTTGTAAGTACCATCATGCATTCTTATTCAACTTAGATCTAATTTTAAAATTTGATTTGTAAATTAGATAAAATAATTATGTCCCTCCCCTCGGATATGTGATCTGGTCGCGATGGGTGGGCCTACGCCATCAGCACTGAGATGGCAACCAAAGACATATCCTGTCGTGGTGGTATCACATGTTGACTATTATATGCACTGATTTTACAGATGTGATCCAACGGACGTCCTGTCTTGAAGCGTTGAATGCTGTTGCAGTCTGGGGGGATTTCTTCTTGGCTGCAATACTCTTTTTTTTTTTTTTTTTTTTTATGCGTTCCCTGAGATGATGAGCCGTAGCCACGCTTAAAACTAGCTCGACAGGTATATATTAGATAGACAATGTGTTCAAGATTATCGACATTCGTAGGGAATCGACTGATTCACTGAGTTGAAGTTTTATTAAAACTAGGAACGTGACGCCAGTCTTATTTTGTTATGTCTCAATTCAAAGAGCCATAATAAAAATACTACACATTATAACAATGGTATACAAAAAATCATATAACGGCTTCATTCTCGGTCATTTTATAATAATAGATTGGGAATAGGCGTGATGAAGTTTTACTTTGCCACCAAAAGGTGAATCTTCTAGCTGACCACGACTCAAATAATTATTGTTAGGCTACACATGCATGTAGGACTTTGAAGCGATTAAACGAGAAGACAAGAACTGACTAAGACGGACAAAGTGATAGGTTAATCAAAAGAGGTAAGACGAGGAATGCACCGATGATTTTCAGAGCACATAAGAACTAGACATCAATTGACTAAATTATAAAAGACCGAAGAAGTTACGAAATGCCCTCTTGAACTTATAAACGTAACACTGACTGACTAATTAAATAACATAAAGAGACGCAACGACCTCCCAAACTCTTTTAAATGAAACTTCTCTCTCATGAGTTCCATATTGTTGGGACTACTAAGACTTGTAACATCAGGCACACTATACAACTGGTAGAATTCAAATATCTCGACGACATAACGACAACTTAAGAAACAACGACATAAGAAAAATGCCTTATTACACTTGTAAACGTGACACACAAATAACAAACTAAATAACAAATATACAACAAGACGAAACGACACCATACAAAACAGTGGACATGAACATGACGGAGAGAAGAGGAAAGCAAATTTGAAAATGTAACTCCTTTTGAGGCTGTTACAACAGCGTCTCTATGGACGTATCCTTGTACGGCTGGTGAAATGCGTCCAAAGGAGTTAAGTTTTATCATTCTAACGCACAAGGAACAATACTAACGACTGTTCCAGAAAGTATAAGCACACCTTATTTTAACGGTCACTTTGAATGAAATATTTCAACATTTTTTGGTTGCGTCCCTTTGTTTGCACATTTCTGAATGACATAGCATCAAAAAAGTGCTCAGTTTTGTGTTACCTATCAAAATGCGCGGTCTTACTCCGGAACAACGAAAAAGTATCGTGCATCAAATGGTGCACTGTGAGCGCAATTTCCTTGAGAAAATTGGCCAAGGAAGAGGGTGTAAGCGTCGGAGCGGTAATGATCTGCGATTAGAAAAATATAGAGAACAGTGTACGCTTGAAGATGCGCCGAAGAGTGGCCGGAAATCCGGTTCTGTGAGACACGATCAGGGATGCCTACAAGCGAAAACCAGCGACTTCCGTCCGGGATGTTGCGAAAAAACTAGGGACCTCGTCGAGTAACGTCATGCGTGCCAAAGAAAGACTTGGGCTAAAAACAAACCGGAAGCACAAAAAACCCAAAACAGGCCGATGAAACGTATGTGAAACTAGATTACAAAACGCTTCCCTGAGCAATACTACTATACTGTAAGCGATGACAATGACATCCCCGAAACGGAGAGCGCAATTTATGGTTTGGTAGGCAATATGCGAGTGTGGTAAAACATCTAGTCCGTACATCACAACGGAGACGATGAACAACTGTGAAAGACGTTAAAGTATGTCTCCAGAAGCGATTATTGCCGATGATCAGGCAGCAATGAAGGTCAAGTAGTGTTTTGGCCTGATTTGGCGTTGCTTAAGGAATAGGGTAAAAAGTCAGTGTGGGAAAGGAGAGGTTAGGGAGAAAAATTTAAAAAGTGGGGGGGAGGAGTGGGGGAGGGAGAGGGTATTTGTGAGAGTAAATATTATAAAAAAAATAAAAGTGAATAAATTTAAAAATATTGTTTTGTGCGGGTATGATGTAGAAGGAGATGTTTCGCTCATCGCCATGAGGCACCAAGAGTAGACAGTCATGTTTGCTAGAATGAAAGATATGAAGAGAAAGTGTTGAAAGTTCCGTTAGCGTACGGTAGGTTGGAAATGGAATAGAAGTATTGAAAATTGAGCGAAAGAGCAAGTGGCAAGTAGTACTAAATTTAAGGACGTTATCATTGCCAAACATCCCACTGCGGGGTAGGTTGAGGCACAGATACATCTGCCACCTCAACCGGCAATAATAACGTGATGGAACTCGCTCATGTACCACTGATCGCTTGTGATAGTTTCTAGTGGTAGTTTGTACACACTCTGTTTTGATGCGTACATGGGAGAGGAAAACTCTCTCCTTTTTTTGGGTTTTTTTTTTTTTTCGGAGGCTCACGGTTAAAAAAAACTTTGATGACACTACTATCAGAGAAAAGAAACGCCACCCACAAAAATTGAAAAAAAAGAAACAAAAAAGAAATTGCTAATTATAATTATAAATCTAAAAGTGACACTGATAAACAAAGTGTGAGAAATAAAAAACAAAAAAAAGACAGAAACACACTAATTAAAAAAGGCTGCTTAGGAGGGAGTTTGCAACAGCGTCTTCTTGGATGACATGTTCCCTGTACGGCTTGCAACATGATTCGAAAGGATTTCCGCACCGATATCATCGAAGGCCTGGCGTAGAGGTTTCTTCTTTTTTCAGGGTCCCGCCTGTAAACCTTCATAAAAAAAACTTACAGTAGGTATTATTTTCTGTTTTTTTGCCTCGCTTGACGTGTTTTTTTTTTCAAAGTTCGTTCCATTCGAGGTTTAAACAGATGATTTTTTGATGAACAACAGTAAAGGGTGTTTCGATCAAAATTTGGTCGACTTAAACTTGATGCATTTCCTTTCATCGTGCATTAAACAATTTTGGACACCCCTCATTTTGAAGATGTGTTCGTGTAGCATCATGCTTCTATTTTGATTTTGAGATTAGCACTTCAGTTATCAAAATGTTGTCGAAGGAAGAGAAGCAACGCATCAATATTTTGCACGTGCATGGTGAAAATCCAAACTACTCTCACGCCAAGTTGGCGAACTTGTTGAATGTGGCTAAATCAACTGTTACCAACGTATTAAAAGTGTTCGGTGAACGTTTGTCGACAGCCAGGAACGCTGGATCCGGGGGAAATCGAAAGCCGGAGGCCACAGCGACGACAAAAAGAGTTGCCCGCTGTTTCGAGCGGAACCCCAACCTCTCCGTCCGAGATGTCGCAAAGAAGCTGGGAGTGGCGCCTTCAACCGTGAACAGAGCTAAAAAACGAGCTGGACTGTCGCCTTACAATCAAGTGGTGACTCCAAATCGCGACGATAAACAAAACACGTCGGTCAACGCACGATCGCGAAAGTTGTACACGACGATGCTGGCAAAGTTTGATTGCGTGGTACAGGACGATGAAACTTACGTCAAGGCAGACTTTAAACAGCTTCCTGGACAGGAATTTTATACGGCAACCGGACGGGGAAAGGTGGCAGATATTTTCAAGCACATTAAACTGTCGAAGTTCGCGAAGAAATATCTGGTGTGGCAGGCCATCTGTACCTGTGGCTTGAAGAGCAACGTTTACATTATGACCGGAACCGTCAACCAAGAAATTTATCTGAGCTAGTGCCTACAAAAACGTCTACTGCCTTTCCTGAGGCGACACAATTGTCCCGTTCTATTTTGGCCGGATTTGGCATCTTGCCATTACGGAAAAAAGGCCATGGAGTGGTATGCTGCCAACAACGTTCAAGTGGTGCCCAAGGACAAGAACCCTCCCAATCACGCCAGAGCTCCACCCAATCGAACAATATTGGGCCATCGTCAAGCGGAACCTTAAGAAGACTCAAAAAGCTGTTGTGAGCGAGAAACAGTTCAAGGCAAACTGGCGTTCTGCGGCGAATAAAGTGGACAAGGAGACTGTACAAAATCTTATGACAGGTGTTAAACGAAAGACTCGGCAATTCGCATTCGGTAAAAAGGAAGCTTAGCTGAATATTTCTCCTGTGTTCTGTATTAATTGAACTTGCAAAAGAAAAAGAATTTGACTTATTAGTAAAAACTTTGATCGACTCACACACATTACTGTTTGACCAAATTTTGATCGGTACACCATTTATACACCTGGTGGAAATCAAATATTTCGACGACATAATGACAACCTAAGAAACAAAAACATAAGAAAACCGCCTTATTATACTTGTAAACGTGACACTGACAAACTAGAAAACAAAAAGATAAAAAAGATGAAATGACACCATACAAAACAGTGGACATGAACATGACTGAGAGAAAGGGAAAGCATTTGTTACATTTGAAAATGTAACAACTTTTGAGGCTTTTACAACAGCGTCTCTATGGACGACATGATCCTAGCACGGCTGGTGAAATACTTCAAAAGGAGTTAAGTTATATCCTTCTAACGCACAATACTATAACTTCTTATTTTCGGTTCGAGAAAACTGCTTCGGAAGACTCTCAGGGCACATAAATGACACACCAACGGACTAAACTAGAAAAGACTGAAGGCATTACGAAACGCCTTGTTAAACTTGTAAACGTAACACTGACTAACAAAATATGAAACGTGGCTCCTTCCGAGTCATTTGCAACAGCGTCTTCTTGGATGATATGTTCTGTGTACGGCTGGTAAAAATGTTTGGAAGGGTTTCCCGAAAGGTTGGCCAAGGGCTGGGTTGGGGGGTTTCTTCTTTTTTGAGAGCCACCAGTGTACATTTTTATAAAAGGGGAGAAGGTAAAAGGTAATGTTTTTTTGTTTTTTGCCTCCCTTGTGGGGTTTTTTTTTTTTTTTTTTTTTTCTTTTTTTTCGTGGGGGGAGAAGAGGTTTTTTTTGTGGTGAACGAGAATATACGTATATTTGAATTATAGGTGGGGGGGGGGTTGTGTACCGGAGAATGAGACAACTGGTTAGATACATAATGGTTAGGCGGGGAGGAGAAAAGCATCAACTAAAGGGCGAACACGAAATTATTGCGACACCGAAAATGTTATGCCAATTTTCTTATAATGTTTAGAATCAAACCAAAATTTTAGGGTAGTTTTATACATATATTTACTTCAAAAAATCAAAAGAAAAGTTAATCGATGGAGCCTTGAGTGTAAAATTGAACGCATTTTCGCTTGATGCCCTCCATCAAAGTCTTTACAGTGTCATCCGGTACCAGTTTCTCAGTTTTTTTTTTTCATTTTCTTAACATGTCCTTCTCGTCTTTGACTGTCTTCTTGCTCTTCCGAAGTTCCCGCTTCATCATTGCCCAGTACTGCTCCACCGGGCGCAGCTCCGGACAGTTTGGCGGATTCATGTCCTTTGGAACAAAATGGACAGAATTGGCCTCATACCACTCCAGGACACTTTTAGAATAGTGGCATGATGCCAAATCTGGCCAAAATAGCGGAGCTTCGTCGTGCTGCTGCAAGAACGGCAAAAGGCGCTTCTCGAGGCACTCAGATTTGTAGATCTCGCCATTTACTGTGCCCTTTGTCACGAAAGGCTCACTCCTCAGTCCGCAAGAGCAGATGGCCTGCCAAATGAGATATTTGGAGGCGAACTTCGACATTTTCTTCTTCTTAAATTTGTCGTCCACATAGAACTTGCTCTTGCCGGTGAAAAACTCCAACCCCGGAATTTGCTTAAAATCGGCTTTTATATACGTTTCGTCGTCCATCACACAGCAGCCATATTTTGTCAGCATCTTCTCGTAGAGCTTCCGTGCCCGAGTTTTAGCCGTCGATTGTTGCCGCTCATCGCGGTTTGGGAAGTTCTGTACCTTGTATGTATGTAGTCCAGCTCTCTTCTTTGCATTCTGGACGTAGCTCTGCGACATGCCGATCTTTTTAGCCAAATCACGGCTTGAGACGTTGGGATTTGCTTTAATCATCCGCTTCACCTTTCCTCCGTCTTTTTGTTCTCCGGTCCCGGTTTTCTTCCAGCTCCTTTGCCGTGGTCCAACGTCAACCGCTCCTGGAACCGCTTCAACACTCTGGAGACGGTTGAATGGTGAATGTTCAACATTTTTCCCAACTGCCGGTGCGACAGGTCAGGAAATTCCAGGTGTTTGGAAAGAATTTGTTCTCTCGACTCGCGTTGGTTCACCTCCATTTTCGTTGAATCGAAAAACACGACTTCGAGTTTGACAGCATGTAAACAATACACATCAATGAGAAAGTGTGCAAAATTTGGTTGATTTTTACCCAATGGTAAAAAAGTTATGCCCTGTTGAATGTGTCGCAATAATTTCGTGTTCGCCCTTTAGTCGAGTCCTTCACTTTATTGTTTAAATTTACATTTAGATCATTTACTTTGGCTAATTCACGGTTGAAAAAGGCCATTTAAAAAAAACGATAAGCAGGAGGTTCCAGAGAGTTTCTTTCAATACCATTTAAGATGTACCCAACATACTTCAATGCTGAATAACTGCTTGTTTAAAAAAATTTGGAGAAGTTGTTCAGCGTCATCTTCTAGAAAACTGAATAACTTCTCCAAATTTGTTTGAACAAGCGGTTATTCGACACTGATGTTTGTTGGGTATGTATCCATTCAGAGTTACTCAGAAACCTCTCAAGGCCTCTCGATACCTTCAAAAACTGATGCTCCTATATTTTCTGGTAAGACATTTAAAGAGCATCAAATATTGCTGATACTATATGAACTTCGAAGTGACGCCTCGAAAATTCCAAAAGTCTTCTTGCTCTCTAGTTGGTCTCTTTTTTCAGGCATATGGTCTATGATGTTCCTATTTGTTAGACACTCAGTCGCTACCAGCCTTACTTAGGTGGCAACATAAGTGCACATTCATTTTTATCAAATCCACGCCACTGACTTTCATTATTCTGTTTCGCAGCTATGTTGCATATGTGTGCTACTTCAGAATACACGTGTTAATCAGTGGATATTAATGTGCTGTATTTTGATGTATGCACGTTGGAGTAATATCAAAGCAACCCTTTAATTTTTCCATGGCATTAGAATGCGCATTAGAATCAAAACGTCAAATCCCATAGAAACCAGACTGTCCAAATCGAAGAAACAAGAATGTCTCAATCAAAAAGTCAAACGGGGTGTAAATTGAACATTGTCTTGATAACTATAGAACATCCATTTGGCAAGATAAGATCCTATTCTAGTGCATCCACGATAAAGGAATACAACCTTGTGGAGCTTTTCCCCGAAACATGACCTGCTTTGTCGCTGTCGTCGAGCTTAATCAATTGCTTCTTGGAAGAGCATGTATTAACTTCCATCGAACGGTCATCGTTAGTCCAATCTGCCGGAGAAGGAAGTCAGGTCCAATTAATTGATATAAGGTAATGAATACTTTGCCATTTATTATAGGTGGGTGTTGGCCAAATTTGGATTTTTCAGATATAATCCTAAATAGGCTATAGAGTATGTTTCATACATCTAGTAACCTAACGTCCGTGCTCCATCACAATATTTTCTATTGTGATGTGTCCAACTCAATGGGTAAATTGAACTGAAGGTGAGTTTGAAAGAAGGGAAACTTGGAGTAGAGCACACGTACCCACTGGTTGACACTAAATATTGGCCAACGTGCTTTTGCACATTTGTTTGAGGATTTGTTAAGCGACTTAAATTTCCAAATCCTAAGTTTTTGCAAAGTCCTAGCATGCAGTTATGTGCTTCTAAATTTATCATAATATCATATTAGCGTTAAACCTGAGAGGGTTGATTCATCGATTTCTGTTACAATTCCAAGTTGTAACATTCTGCCCATTTGCATGTTAGGCGGCGGGAATTTCTCTCGTGCTTTGGAATCGGTGGATTGTGAGTTAGGTTGTTACAGGAAGCGGAGGGACTGATTAGGGAAGTATACATTGAGAGTAGCTGAGCGGAGGAGATGAATAGAAATTAGCTTTCAGATGATTTGTTTATAGATCAAACCAATAATTAATCTTCAAACATTATAGGGAAACTGCCCCCATATTAATCTCATTGTTCCTATATTCATCCTACGATCAAAGGATCAAATCAAAGAATTGGGCAGTTGAAGGATCGGTTTCGTTTTGTTATAATGTTTGCCTTCATCAAATAACTACAACAAACATTACTAACTAATCCTGTCACGTGTATATCGTTTTATATAAAATAGGATGAATTGCAAAATGATGAGATTATTATAGGTACATCTTCCCTATGTACTCACTAACAATAGAGGGTGACAGTAACAGTATAGACTAGTAACATTACAGGATTAAGGGGCTATTAAGTAGAACAGCCGACTGAGGTCATCAGATATAGCGTTTCATTAAAAAGGTTTGGGTATGATGAAGTGTTGGGTTTGGATGGTTAAGGGGAATGCTTGAAGGAGAATTTATTGTTGGCCAATGCAAAGCACCTTCATTTGTTTGTTGGAATAAATATTTAATAATATGGGTTTATAGAATGTTACTAAATGTTACCGTTTTACACACGGGTTTTCTCAATACTTTTAAGTAAGTATAATTCAGTTAGGCATAAAGATTACTACCACAGAGCAATAAAGACTTAACTTGTAGGTCAATAGGTTAATAAAACTCATAACGTTAATATGTTTGTCTCTGAGAACAATTTAGCTAAATCAGAGTATTTGGAATACAATTTAATAGGATCACAGGGGTCGATAATAATCACACATCTCAACTCATTAATATAAGCATGAAATGCCTTTTTATCATAAACGGTCTGTTTAATAATATTTAGTTATATCAGCTATTAATGATATGACGGGCCACCAATCCGAGGAGTAGTCCGGTTTGTTTAGTCTCTATTTGCAGGATAACCACTTGTAAAAGAGCATGCCGTCGCTCAGGAAAATATTCACTGGAAAAAATATCACCTGTGCAACCGAGGGAACCAGGAAGGGAATCGCCAGCCAACGAAACATGAAAGCATCCGATTCCGACCTTTTGTAGTTGTTTCGTCAATTTGTGTCAACATATTTTATTTTTATTCTTATTCTTATTTATTTCCAGGAAAGCATTTGGATGTGATGAAGTGTTGGGTTTGGAAGTATAAGGGAAGGGTTGTACAGAGAATTTGTTGGCTAATACAGGGCACCTTCCACGCTGCCATCTGGTTGTTCAGAGAGACATTTAATGAGAAAAGTTCATGTAATGTTACTAATAATCCAAAATCTAAAAGGTACAAATATGGACATTAGTCCACTCTCAAAAGTTTGAAATATTTTCAAGAGGTCGGAATAAAATCTTCATTATAATGGCCTATTGAGCGCAATACCAATTACTACTAGTTAGTTGTTTTCACACGGGTTTTCTTATAACTTTTTAAGCATTAGTACTTCATTCAGGCATAAAAAATAGATAATTAATGTACCAGGAACTGGACGGACACTTGTGCCTACCCAGTGGAGGACCCGGATACGACCACCCATGTGAGTCTATAGTATCGCACGAGCTGACAAGTGCAACGGGAAGGACTATAGGTGTATAGACCTGGGGGTGAGTCCCCGGATACGCAATCTTAGCAGGAAAGCACGGACTATACACTGAACAATTACAATTACAATGAATACTTTGCCATTTATTATACGATTATTTCAACGAATTATTTATATACTGTTTTGTTTTGAAATCGAACAAAAGAGTATAGGGTGGTGTATTCTATATTTAGCGTTGTGTCCTAAATTGCAAGTAATTTTTTTGTATTTTGATTGTTTCTTGTACAAGTATTTCCTGCTATATGCTGTACATCAAGATTCAAATTACTCCCCTTGGCAGGTGGTTATTTTTTCGATTTTATTTTCAAATGGGGTTTTTTTTTTTTGTGGGGTTAAGTGAAAAAGGGGGAGAGCTTATGGGGGCGAGCCCCCTATTTGTAACGTAGTTGCGGTGGTGCTCTGTTTTCTCGGGGCAATGACTTCTAGATCCACCGGTTGGCAATCAACGCGCTACGTACTTAAAAAAGAATCCGGTTTCCATTTCATGTCGTTGCTCAATCCCTCACTAGTGCTTCTGACGTGTGTTAATTTATTTACTATTCCATAAGGCTTGCTTCTATACGATTAACTATTCTTGGTCGTGACAAGTGTCCTTGTTATTGAAAACCCAAGCATTAGTCAAAACGTTGTTCACCTGGCATTGTAGCTGTTAACTTAACATGCCGAAGAAAAGAAAACACTCCGGCTTTTTTTGACCAATCCTCTAGTATCAGTTTCGTATTAGCTATTTGTTTGTTTTTGTTTTTGTTTCACTTTTGCCTTCGCATCTTTCTAGTCGTGTTTTGCTGTTGTCCACTCACACAGAGGCAGCAAACTGCAGAAAATTTGAAAGTGGCCTCATATGATTAACCATCACATCATCAGTGGCAAAGTAAACAACATAGTCGGGCTAGATCGGACTAGACGAAACACATGCTCACTCAATGTAGCTATACGAGCAGACATCGCACCAAGTAGTAAACGGCCGGCCTCCGGTTTACCGCACTACCGTCCGCTCGCTTCCTGTCCTTCATTGGTGCACAAGTGCACAAGACATTCTACCAACAGTGCACCCTTTGCTGCTGCTAAAAGTAGGAGATTTTGGGGTTCATCGGTGCTAGTAGTACAATCAAAGTAATTATAATCAAAGCTTGTAGGATTTGAAGTAAGTTCAAAACCAATGATCATATTGTGTAAAACTTTAAGAAGCATTGCAGCTATAATTATATTATTGTTTGGTAAAATTATGTCTCATGTAATCTATTACATTCAGAACTATCAAATGCTATTTTGAACGATACAAGAACACCTGAATTCGGACGGTTCTTTGAAATAACCCACTGTATGATAAGTTCAAAGTTACGTCAAATTGTAATCACACATCTATCTAAATAGACCAAACTTTTCAATTATGTGATCTAAAATTAGCCCCGATTCTGCTATGCTCAATATACGACAATGATAGCGCATTATACCAATGTCAGTGCAGTGGACCGAATGCAACTCTCTTGTAGCAGCTACTACGCCAGTGGTTTTCAAGTGGCGGTCTACGAGCCTTTCTATAAAAGATGATTTATACAATACGACACTAACGGGATCTCCAGTTATATCTTGTAAGGTGCGCCAGTAGATTGTTAACTGTCCTTCCTGTAAACCATTAAATTGTGCTCAATATTTTTTTGTCTTTTGTCAAGTAAAAAAAACTTCATAGGCTTCATAAGCACGACGACGAAGACGCACGAGACGTTGATGAGAAAATTTCATGAAATTTGGTTAAGATTTAACCAATTAACTGCGATTTGAATTACAAAAAGGGGGGTGCGGAAATTGCGTGTGTCGCATAAGGTTTCCCAAAAAGTATAAGTAAGATTGAAAATCAAGATAAAAACAATTTTTATTGGAGGAAATGTTATTTTGGTTTCATCAAACATTTCTTTATAATGTTCTCTCTCAGTAGCATATATATTTTTTTATTATCGTTAACCCTAAACCAAGGAACGCACTTTTGCCCTAACGCTGCTCACCAGTCTCTCACAAACTCCTTTGCAATTGTTTTACACACTTTTGTCCAGTCTTTCGATTTTTGTTTCGACGGTATCTATTCCTTTAACATGCTTCCTTAATTATGCGTATTTCAGAGCCCAAAATGGCTCGATTGGTGGGGCTTGAGGACAGTTCGGAGGATTCATAAGTTTTGTCACGTACTGAACTTGACTGGCGTCGTACCATGCTTCCTGATCATTGGCGGAAAACGCCGATTCAAGCATTCCCGGATGAACGTATCAGTCTTCATTTTCTCTGATGTCACAGACGGATCTGACTAGCTTGCCAAACGATTGCCTTTTAACCGAATTTCTCGGTAAAATTTGACTTACCGGCATCATCGACGCCCTGGCCTTCACGCACGGTGTAACATTGATCTTCCGGAAACGTTTTACAGTAAAATTTTAAATATGTTCCATCATCCATGACAATACACGCCGATATTCCATCCTGCCTCTGAACCTGCGGTTTAACAGTTGAAGCATGCTTTCACTCCTCTGTTTTAGCATCATCGGCTTCTTGAAGGTTTTTAAACTTTCAGAAGTACTTAGCTTTTTGGTGACATCTCGAACATAACTGCTTTTTTTATTCGAAAAAAAAGTCATGATTTCCCGGTCTATTTTTCGGTCCATTGGCGCTGGATTTCGACCATATTTCGCTGCGTCCGCAGAGCTACAATCCTAACCAGACTTCCAAATGGCATTTTGAATGGCAAAGGGTAAATGCACCCTTCTTTTTGGGGAAATGCTCCTTAAACTTTGGAAAAATGCTCCTTAGATGCGTTTGCCCGGTATAATGCAATCGAAGGTATTAACCTTCTGGTTAGCGCTTGCTGGGTGTTTTGACGGGTCTTCAATTTCTTCAAGATTGTATAGTTTTGACGGGTTTTAAGTTTCTGAATTTAAGACCGTCAAAACGAAATTAAGACTCGTCGAAATGAAATTAAGACTCGTCCAAATGAAATTTAAACCCGTCAAAACTACCTCGCTATACAATCTTGAAGAAACTTAAGACCCGTCAAAACAACCGGCAAGCGCTAACCAGAAGGTAAATACCTCCGATTGCATTATACCGGGCAAACGCATCTAAGGAGCATTTTTCCAAAGTTTAAGGAGTATTTCCCCAAAAAGAAGGGTGCATTTACCCTGCTGCCATTTTGAATAGCTCCGATACTCACACTTTCCAGTTTCGCCAGTTGACTAAGGGTACGTAGAGCACCATCTGTGCACAATCTGTTTACACTTATCGGAACAAATGCCTCGCATTTTGATGACTTTGTTGCAAAAATCCAATTCCGATACAGCAATTTGTTTTTTTAGAATGGTAACAAAGACACACAGTGAATATCATCTGTCTTACGTCATCCGGTTGCGTACAGTTTCGTGTAGAAATCGTGCTTATACTTTCTGGGTCACCCCATAATTGTAACTATGTAACATGCCACAAGAACTTAGTATTCAGTACATAGTTGCCGTTTGGCTTAATTTCCAATATTATGATAGCACAGCATAGGAGCTACGTTCATGAATAACTTGTTGAAGACAGGCATGTCACCATGAAACGGAACCAGTTACTGATACGTTTCTTTGCGCAATAATCTCCATGAAGACACATCTCGATTGCTCACCTGGCCACGTCCATGAAACCGTTGGAGATAGGAAGGATTTTGTATCTACCTTTAAGAAGACAGGGGACTCACGTAGCCTTCAGTAGACATAAAAGGAAAGGGGAAATGAATAGTCGGTGGTGTTGGGTAGAAGATTTATTGGATTGCAGCAACAACATTGCGTTAATATAATATACAACTTTATGTATCATTATATGTTTCTAGTTTCGCTATCTGAATCAATAGATTCAGCTTTATCTTAAATTTCTTCAATTTTTAACTTTACTTTTTTTGTATCCATCGCTCCGAAAAAAAATTCTCACACATTTACAATTAAATATATTGTAACCATTAAATAGAATCTAAAGTATGTACAATTAATAGTATTGTTGACAACGATAAGATGGCAATAGGAGTTATTGTTTCTACAATAGAATCTATTGTAAATTAAGACATCGACAATTGAAAAAGAGGGTTGTTGTGTATGTTGTTATGTTATTTATTTTCCTCAAGCAAATTCCTTAACATCTCCGCTATCAAACATTTAAATTTCATCTTTACTTGCAAACTTACTGGCTTTTGATTTAACTCCTGCCATTAATCTTTAGACACACTTTTCTCTCCTGGCCTGGTTAGCCTTTGTCTACTTCTTTTTGTCCTCTTGAACTAATTTTGATTCTCCTACTATTTTCTGACAATAAATTTTCACCCAAAATCGCTCGATTGGTCGTAGTTTGGAGGATTTATGTCACGCGGTACAACAACGATCTTATTATCCTCGTACCGTATATAAGTCGCTTTTGAATAGTGGTAAGATGCCAAGTCTGGCCAAAACAGGATTGCTTGAGAATGTTGTCTCGAAGAGGTAACAGACGCTTATTAAGACACTCT
This sequence comes from Aedes koreicus, assembly GCA_024533555.2. Classification (NCBI taxonomy): domain Eukaryota; kingdom Metazoa; phylum Arthropoda; class Insecta; order Diptera; family Culicidae; genus Aedes; species Aedes koreicus. Next base: position 180,360 of record JAHHFK020004874.1, read on the forward strand.
TGGATGTACATGGTATGTGACTGATTGTTCCGCATGTATAGATGGCTTGTCGCACTAGATCACTTTTCCGATCAATTTTTGTCCCTTTAACTTGAGCTCCAGGTTTCCTTTATCCTCGGTGGTGTAGAATTTTAGTCTGCAGAAACTTGTTGATTACATTCGAGACTGTTTTCAAAATTGTTCCAACCATCCACTACGAATCATCCCACTCGTTGTCGAATCCCGCCATTGCTAGCCAGCATCCTACACACCACACACTACACAAAAATTATGAGTAAAATATAGTAAAGAAGTGATAAAAGCTAATTGAAGCTTTAGGATTTCCAATCCTGAGGCGAATGTAGCCCACCCCAGACGATCTCTGTGACTTAGACCTCAGAATGAGATCCCTTTGACTAGATGAACAAGAAACACTCTTGTTCAATATAAGAACCGGATTTTTCATACGTCAATAGGTGTTGTTAGCAAAACGAGCATCCAGGTCCGTCCAGTGTATTCCGTATTTCAAATCTGTAACTAGAAAATAAGAAGAATGATTAGTGGGGGCGACGCTGGCGTAGTGGTTAACATCCATACCTCTCACGCCAAAGTCACGAGTTCGAATCTCACCTCCGAACAAGTTAGGAAAATACCCAAAAAGGGAATTTGAGTAACTACGACGGGAGATGAACCAGCCCAAGGCTGAAAATCTCGATAATCAAGACAAAAAAAAAAAAAGAATGATTAGTAATTTCCATTTAATTCCAACTACCTTTATTGCTTATCTTGACAGATACGCGTATTTCGTCTACAATGTGCAGACTTCTTCAGTGTCGTGTACTAATACTCGAGTAATAGTCGAGTATTAGTACACGACACTGAAGAAGTCTGCACATTGTAGACGAAAATACGTGTATCTGTCAAGATAAGGCAATAAAGGTAGTTGGAATTAAATGGAAATTACTAATCATTCTTCTTATTTTCTAGTTACAGGTATTCCACTAAACAGCTCACACTCTCCATAATTTTTCAAATCTGGTTATTTCAAGGCTGGTAGCGAGTAACTTTTAAGTGACTTGGTCACTATTTTCGAGCCGGTTACTATAAAGTCTCTGATTTCGAGGCATTTTAACTAAACTAACTTTTTCTTGTTACTATTTTCCACTATTTTACTCTCAAAACCAAATTTAATTATACACTTTTCTGTGTGTACAAGATGAAAATTGGTCTCGAATCGGCTTTTTTTGGATTTTCGAACCGTTTGTGCAAGAAGAAACAGCGATACGTCGAGACGATATATTCCCACGACGTTTTCAGTTACGTAAAACGAACACACATGAAATAACCATTGACGGCACTGTTGAAAGACCATATGTTCCTCTTTTTAAGTAAAAATATCCGTTGGTGTGAGAAGATAGTACGTAGTCCGTAGAATCACACCGTTAACGCGGTAGATAACCACACGACTGAAAAATGTTCAATAGATCTTTTAAGATCTGCAAAACTTAGTAACACTGCTTGAAGTAAATTTATTGAGACGTAAGATGACGTCTGCTGATAGGTTTCCTTCCGTAAATATTTTGATTAACATCCCAAATCAAGAAGTGTTGTCACAAGACGTTCATCTTCTTTTTCTTGGTATTTTCATTCCTATTGCTTATCACAAATATGCTTGTTGTTGGCTCTCAACTTAGTGTAGCACTTCGCAGTTAATGGGTGTCTCACATCAAATTGCATCACAGAACAAACGCTGTAGAAAATATCCTAGTTTTCCGATCCTTTTCAAACTTGCAGACAATAAAAAATAACCCATTGGTAATATTTATTTCATTCAACATCAATATCATAACCGTACGCTCGCTCCTTACGCTTAACTCCACTCATTAGGTTCTGTACAACATCTGGCTGCAGCTTCTTCTGTACGGGAACCCACTTTTTCTTAATTTCTTCCCCAGATTTGAGTTTCTTGGGATGCTTTCGTAGTGCCCGCTTCATAATAGCCCAGTATTTTTCGATGGCCTTTAGTTCCGGTGCGTAGGAGGGGTTAATGTCCTTGGGTACGAAAGTGACCCCGTTGGCTTCGTACCACTCCAGGACCACATTTGGGCTTAGTGTCACGAAGCTAGGCCCTCACGTGTTGCTTCAACAGAGAAAGCCCCGATTACAGTCTCGGTAGTTGCGAACGGTGCACTCCGTTTGCCATATGAGCAGAACGATCGCTAAATCATGAATTTTTGGCCAACTTTGAAAGTTTCTGCTCCCTTGTTTCCTCCGGAACATCAACCTTGTGCTGGGCGATGAAGAACAGTAGCCCCCGCAAGCTGCCGGAAGTCCTCCTTGACGTAAGTCTCATCATCCATGATGAGACAATGAGGCTTCTTCAGCATCTGGATGTACATTTTCCGGGCCCGTGACTTTCCCACCGTATTTTGCCGTTCGTCACGATTTGGAGCCTCCTGCACTTTGCACGTATGCAGTCCCTCCCGGTCTTTGGCTCTCTGAACGAAAGACTTGAGACAGATTCAATTTTTTGGCCACATCCCTAATCGAAGCATCGGGATTCCGCTTGAACGCTTTCACGATACGCTTGTGATCCTGATCACTAATAGAACATCCATTCTGACCGCATTTCTCCTTCCGTTCGATGCTCAGAATGTTGGTAGTAACGTTTAATCACACGACTCATCGTTGACTGCACGATTCCAAGTTGTTTTCCGATGTCCCGAAGAGTGAGTTGAGGATTTTCCAGGTGCTTGCGCAAAATTAATTCGCGACGTTGCTTTTCGGGTAACGCCATTTTCAAGAGAAAATACCCAATGCTTAATTTTCTACAGTGTTTTTTTCCGTGATGCAATTTGATGTAGGACACTTTTTAATCAGCTGAATCTTATATTCCTATTTTCACACGAATTACATTCTCATATGAGTGCCATAAATTTATACCTATTTCCGTTTTCGTACGAATCCGTTTCTTTATGCAAAGATTCGAGCGAACACGGTCGTTGGGATGAATACTTAAGAGTGTTCGATGCTAACTTTACATTGAGTGATTGTGTGGCAACAGCCTCCTTACTCCTCTATACCGTCCCGGAAATTCCACCCCACAAGTGTTGCTTTGTAGATGCACTTTTGCAATTGATCTATAGGAAGTTCTGATAAGGTTCTCTGTCTTATTTTATGCTTCATTGAAAGACAATTTGTATTCCATTTTTTGCAACTGTGGCCACTTTTTATTTGGTCGCATAATTCAGCAAGGTAGTCACTAAAATCTCTCTTTTGATATCACCAGCCCTGAAACTTGAACTGGCTACTTTTGGTGGAAAAGTTCCATATGATAAAATCAGCAAATTCTGCTCCAAGCCATGGGTAACAAGGCATTGGCAGTCTGGTCACCACCTTCAAAACCAAAACCACTGAATTCGGATTTTTTTATGAATTCATTTATTTATACAGGCTCAATCGAATCAACTTTACAGAGCCAAGTTTTCATGTTTATATACATCAGTTATCTTAGAACTAAGGTTAAGGGGGTGGAACCGATTACTCGCGGCCGTCTCGAGGTTAATAGGAATTACAATTTTATGGATGGGAAAATTGCGGTGGAAATTTTAAACAAAGCATGAGGAACAATGGTTTTCTTATATCTAGAATTTCAAATTACAATTTTTTAATTGAACGTTTTCAATTTAAAAAAAAAAAATCACTCACTCACACACACAACAACACTCACACACACAACCACAATCACACACCGATGCACACAATCCTCAAAAATTTAACCTAAACAAGTAAGTTAATCAAACTACAATCTAAGGCTAATGTTAGTCAAAAACACATAAATGAGTTTCATAAACTCCAGATCGCGTGCAGCCAAAATGTCTCGAATCGGTACATTGGGTTGTCTACCTCGAGCCCGAAGGGAATCATAAAGCTCAGATCTGACTCCACGATGCTCAGCACAAAACCAAATAACGTGATCTGCGTCCTGGTAACCTTGTCCACATTCACAGAGATTGCTGTCTCCCAGCCCAACACGGAACAAATGAGCGTTTAAAGAATAATGATTGGACATGAGGCGAGACATCACACGAATGAAGTCTCGACCCACATCCAATCCCCTGAACCAACATTTCTTAGACACCTTAGGAGTGATAGAATGTAGCCATCGCCCCAAATCTCCTTTACTCCATTTATACTGCCAGCTATCGAGTGATATCTGACGAAAAATATAGAAAAATTCGTTGAAGGCGATTTGTCGGTCATAAATATCGCCTTCCATAGCGCCCACCCTTGCAAGCGAGTCCGCTTTCTCATTGTCAGGAATCGAACAATGAGAAGGGACCCACACAAAGGTGATAATAAAAGAACGTGAAGATAAAGCACTTAGAAGACCTCGTATTTTCATAAGAAAATAAGAGGTGTGCTTTACCGGCCTCAAGGAGCGAATAGCCTCTATAGAACTAAGACTATCCGTGAAAATGAAGTATTGATCCGGTGTAAAAGAGGCAACAGTTTCTAAAGAAAAATGAATTGCTGCCAATTCCGCGACAAAAACAGAACAAGGTGCTTGAAGTTTACGAGCGACGCTATAATTTTCATTGTATACACCAAAGCCAGCGGAGTCCTCTATCAAAGACCCGTCAGTGAAAAACGTTTTGGTGGAATCAACTAGGCCAAACTTTGCAGCAAATATCACCGGAGCAATCATAGGACGATGATGCTCTGGGATTCCACGAAGCTCCTGTTTCATGGATAAATCAAAATGAACCGAATTTCCGAAGTCGGAGAAGCAAACACGATTGGGAATATTCAGCGAAGGGCTGACATCCTGTGTTATGTACAAATGGTACAAAGTCATGAAGCGGGTTTGAGGATTCAACTCAAGGAGCTTCTCAAAATTTTCGATCACCTGGGGGTTCATAACTTCACACCTGGTGAGGAGCCGGAGAGATAATTCTGAAAACCGATCCGAGAGTGGCAACATGCCAGCCAGCACTTCAAGACTCATGGTATGAGTCGAGTGCATACAACCTAACGCGATACGAAGACACCGATACTGAATACGTTCCAGTTTGATGATGTGCGACCGAGCCGCTGACTGAAAACAAAAACTACCGTATTCTATAATCGACAAAATCGTTGTCCGGTACAACGTTAGAAGATCTTGCGGATGCGCTCCCCACCAGGTCCCGGTAATTGTGCAGAGAAAGTTGATCCTTTGTTGGCACTTTCGCTTCAGATACTCAATGTGGGATCTCCAGGTGCACTTTGAATCGAACCAGACCCCAAGATATTTAAATGACATAGAATGAGTTATCGGTGTACCCAAAATTTGAAGCTTCGGTTGTGCAGGGTTATGCTTCTTAGAAAAAACTACCAACTCAGTTTTCTCCGTAGAGAATTCGATACCTAGCTCGAGAGCCCAAGTAGACAAATTGTCTAAGGTATCCTGTAAGGGTCCTTGCAGATCGACCCTATTGGGTCCCGTGACAGACACTACACCGTCATCTGCAAGTTGTCTCAACGTACAATTCTCACTCAGACAACCGTCAATGTCTTTGACATAAAAATTATACAAAAGGGGGCTTAAACATGATCCCTGGGGGAGACCCATGTAGCTAAATCGAAAAGCTGTAGAGTTTCCATGAGAAAAGCTCATATGTTTCTCTGACAGCAAATTGTACAAAAAATTGTTCATTAATGGTGAAAAACCACAAGCGTGGAGTTTATCTGAGAGAACTTCAACAGATACTGAATCAAAAGCCCCCTTGATATCCAAGAAAACAGAAGCCATTTGCTCTTTTTTAGCAAAAGCTAACTGAATCTCTGTGGAAAGCAACGCGAGGCAGTCGTTCGTTCCCTTACCCCTACGGAAACCATATTGAGTATCTGAAAGCAGGTTATTCGTCTCAACCCATTTGTCCAGACGGAAAAGGATCATTTTCTCCAACAACTTTCGAATACAAGATAACATCGCGATGGGTCGATAGGAGTTGTGGTCGGACGCGGGTTTACCAGGTTTTTGAATGGCAATAACTCTCACCCGTCTCCAGTCATCCGGTACAATGTTGAGAGCCAGAAACTGATTAAACAAGTGCAACATGCGCCTCTTAGCGACGTCTGGAAGGTTCTTAAGCAAGTTGAACTTGATTCTATCAGCCCCTGGAGCCGTATTGCCACACGAAAGGAGTGCGAGAGAGAGTTCTACCATTGAAAAAGGTTGGCTGATCTCATCTATCGAATTCGTGGTTTCGCGAGGAAACATTTGTGCTGGCACAGAATCTGGACAAACTTTTCGCGCGAACTTGAGGATCCATTGGTCCGAATACTCCTCGTTCTCGTTGTTCGTAATTCTGTTACGCAATCTTCGCGCCGTATTCCAAAGGGTATTCATCGACGTTTCACGCGATAGCCCGTCCACGAATTGTCGCCAGTAACCGCGTTTCTTGGCCTTGATGAGGCTCTTAAATTCTCGTTCGAGAGCCGTGTACCTTTCGAAGTGCTCAGGTGTTCCACGTCTACGAAAAACTTTGAACGCGTCGGACTTTTTGCGGTAAACCTCGGTGCATTGCTGATCCCACCATGGGGAAGGAGGTTTCCTGCGAAATGACGTTCCTGGAACTGGTCGAGTTTGAGCTTGAAGCGCGCTTTCCAAAATCAGGTTGGAGAGGAAGTTATATTCCTCCAGCGGTGGAAGCCCTTCTACCGTTGTTACGGCTTCATCTATTGCTGTCTTGAACCTTGTCCAATCGATATTACGAGTTAGATCATACGTGACGTTGATGGATTCCGGCGGAGTGAGCCCGGTGGCAACCGAAATTTTAATAGGCAAATGATCACTACCGTGGGGATCCTGGATCACATTCCACGTGCAGTCCAACGATAATGAATTCGAGCAAAGTGTGAGGTCTAACCTACTGCCAAGTGAGGATGGACCAGCCAAGCGTGTAATTTCTCCATTGTTGAGAACGGTCATATTGAAGTTGTCACAGAGGTCATATATCAAAGAAGACCGGTTGTCATCGTACAGTTCTCCCCAGCCTGTACCGTGAGAGTTAAAATCTCCCATGACCAACCGCGGAGCAGGAAGAACCGAACAAATATCTGAAAGTTGTTTCTGGTTTATTGAGGCTCTAGGAGGAATATAAACGGAAGCAATGCAAAGGCTTTTATTTTTAATAACAGCCTGACATGCGACAACTTCAATACCTGGAATAGGAGGAAAATTCACTCTATAGAAGGAGTAGCACTTTTTGATCCCCAAAAGTACTCCTCCTCCACGTGAATCCTCACGATCAAGCCGAATAATGTTGAAATCGTGAATCGGAAGATCGATTTCGGGTGAAAGCCATGTTTCACAAAGAGCAAATGCATCACAACCGATATTGTGAGCTAAAAATTTAAATGATTCCAATTTAGGAATAAGACTTCGACAATTCCACTGCAGAACAGTGATCAAATCCCCGACCTCTTTTGGCAAATTATCCATCGAAGGAAATGATAGCTGCAAGGAGGGGCCACTTTAATGTTAATTTCTTCAAAAAAGTTTTCACAGTGGGAAGCATTGCCATAACAATGCTTTTAAGAGGGTCAGACATTTCGAGGTACTTGAAAATACCTTCCACAATATCATCAAATGAGAACAGCCCAGATGAAGAGGGGGCTTCTGTTCTTAAAATCGGGGCATCAGGGGTTTTGGATGTCCCCGGGAGAGATGGGAAATCCTGTGTGTAGTTGGCACTTCGAAAACCAGGAGGATTTGGATTATCCTTATTTCCACTGCTCTTTGAATTGGGCATGTTGATTTGGGGCTTCTGTTCAGCTACTTTCCCTGCTCGGATGCGTCTTCGCTTCCGTGAAGCACCTTCCGGAAAACTGAAAGATGTCCCCTCCTCAACCAAGTCCGAATCAGACTCGTCATCTGACAGAGGAGCAAAAGGATTTGTATTGATATCGGGTGGCGAGGCTTTCTTAAGCATTTCTGCAAAAGATTGCCTTGAACGTTGTTTCAGAGAACGTTCCAATTTTTCCCCGCGTTGTTTGTACGCCGGGCATGACGAGAGAGCATGGGGAGGAGTTCCCTTGCAGAAAACGCATTTTAGTGTGTTATCTGCACAGGGACCAGCCTCATGTTTCTCCCCGCAAGTTGAGCAGCGTGCCTTATTGCCGCAATGAGAGGCCGTATGCCCCATCTGCTGGAAGTTTTGGCAGATCATTACCCGGGGTACAAATAACCGCACAGGTAGCCGAAGTTTTCTTACTTCCAGTATCTGAACTGGGGGGAGCAGAGGGTTCTTGAATCGGCCAACCGCCCGCTTCTCCAAAATTTCAGGGCACAGACTATAATCCAACGGATTAAGATCTGGACTGCTAGGGGGCCACAAATCCTTCGGCCAAAACTTCATGTTATCGTTCAACCATTGTTGGGTTCGATTGGACGTGTGACACGGCGCTCCATCGTGCTGTAGGACAACTTTTTGGTCCTCGAAGAAGTTGGCCTTCACCCAGGGAAGCACGTGGTCCTTTAAAATACCGATATACACTTCGGTATTGATTTTAACTCCAGCATCAATGAAAACAGGCGGCATTTTCAAACCGTTGGACGCCACCAAGCCAAACATCATGACACCAGCCGGATGTTTGGTTTGAGATTTGAATTTCACTTTTTCCGGAACGCTCTCCATTTTCTGCGGTGAAATGAACCGGTTCGTGCGGCTGTTAGCCACAGTATCGATGCGGAAAAGCTTTTCGTCGGAGAACAGGATTATCATTTTTTCCTTCTTCAACAAGAAAAGCAATCTCTTGGAACGAGTCACTCGTAGTTCCTTGACCCGGTCCGTAATTAAGTGGCGTTTCACTCTGGCTCTGGAAGATGCATGCAGGTCTTGTTTGATGATTCTCCGCATGGATTTCTCCGAAATATTGGCTTCCTTTGCAAGTTTTCTTATGGAACGCACCGAGTTGCGAGCAATTTTTGCACGGACCGATTTGATCACGTTCGGCGTGCGTGCAAAGCGCGAACGTCCGCTTCCCGGCTTCCGCTGCTTAGGACCATCCTGCAGGGACTTTTTTATGCGGTAAACTGTTGCCAAATGGCACCCTACCACCTTGGCAATCTCTTTCGGCTTCTTCTGGGCGAGCAACAATCTGGTAATCACTCCTTTCGCGAACATTTTGACGAATTTGCAATAAAACAAATAGAATGTTTGGACGCAGTACTTGAAAGTAAATATAAACAAATACACTTTCTACAGAAATTAGTCACTAGCTACACGAATTAACCCAATACTCAAGTTTGAACATTTTCGCATTACTGTACGCAACAGTATTGTCAGAAAAGCTTCAAGAAGACAAACTGATCCGATACATAACGAAAACGGAATACAGAAGAACACAGATGATCATAATCGAGAACGTTCAGCAGCAGAATTTACTTTGACCATGCATTTGTCACTGAAGACTAGCGAAAAAAAACCCTTCTTGTTCCCTTCTGTGCGGTGATTCGTAGCATGTGGGAATAGACAAGTCTCACGGGAGTAAATGATTTATCTTTTATCATTCAGGAACAAAAAGCATGTGAACCATTCGGTGATGTACGAAATGGACAAATACTGAGCTCTTCGTGCAATTTCAACTGTTTCTATTCAATTTTCATTTCCATCAATATGCTTCATATTTTCGGTTCTAATGGAAATTGCTGTGCGCTCCCAAGGTCTCATGTTGATATTTACTTCAGAATAATAATTATAAATTTCAAAGCCCTAGTCAGCTAATGGAAGTTCTGGGAGGAACGTAAACTGAAGCTATGCAAAGGTCTTTATTCTTTGCCAGTTAGACAACGCCATTAATGTCCACATCTCGCGAGGGCACGGATACTCAATATTCGATGTTGAATACTTCGTGGTCAGCAATCTCATAGGCTATTTCATAATTCGCTCCTACACGCAGTCTATTTAATGTCTCTTTGTGTATCGAGAACCCAGGATATTAACGCAGCAATTCTCTCAAAATGTCGAGAGTTTTCAACGGTTCATCTTTGAGTCGAAAAAGGCAACCCAAGGTCTATTTGAGAACGGATGGTAATGCCTGATGCGTTTTACTTTTGACATCCGGATAAGGTCATAATTACTTTTGACCTCCGGATTAGGTCAACAAGAAAAAATACAATCAACAAAAAATCCTTCAGCAATCAATTAAATTAAATGATAGTAAAAAAAATGCTGCAAATACCATGCAGAATGAAAAAAAAAAAAGAGAGAAAACAAAAACACGCTGCGGGACCAAATTTTACAACAATTGCTATTCACTTGGCGATATCTACAACCTCGTCCGTTCGGTCGTGCAACAACCCACTTGCTTGCACAACAGCTGTAGCTGTTTGAGATCGATGATTTGTTGCGATGATTAATGTTTTATGCTGTACTCTATAAGTTCTATGACTTTATGGTGAGCTTTCTTTTCTGGCACTTATCTCCTCTATCATTGCGTTAACTAACCCAAAGACCAACACGAGGGGAAAAATGACTCGTTAAAAATGACTCGTCAGCGCTCGATTCGAAATTTAGAAAAAAGTTCTTGATCATTTTGGTAGTAATAAGGTACGCACATTTTGTTATAAACTTTTGGGATGACACTGCACTTAATTGCACGCTGTGTGCAATGTTGGGACCCGAAACTTCATTTATTTTCCACCACTGAATGAAGGAGGTCCAATGGTGCAGTTCCCATTTAAGACAAACTTGTCAAATTCAAACCCCTCTCTTGTCATCTGAAAGATTTAAAATGACAAATGCATACATGCACACAGGTACAAACACATCTGCTATATTCCCTATATCTACTGCGATTTTCTCTTCAAGCTGAGTTCTCGGCACTGAAGAAGTCTGTATGTCGCATACAAAATAGGCCCTTCTGTCAAAGGATAAGCTTTTTCTAGTGGAATCAAAACAAATCGGTTCAAATGTAACTATGAGAAAAACTCAATATGAGCTAAAAAGAAAACAGGGAATTGAATGATGCAAGTTGCATTCTAGATAAGCCGCAAAAATGCCCCATACAGATCCTTTTTCTTCGAGAATTCTTACTATGACATACGAAATAATTCTAAATCGAACGTTTTGATGTATGCTTGCAACACAACGAAACCGAAATCAATCTTGAAGCACGATCTTTAATATTTATGTAACAGTTTCTCCATAGGAGTAAATTTAGTCCAAATCAGTAGACCTTCATGAAGCAAACACGCACTCATTCCGATACTCAATCGACCTGTAAGTTTACGGTATGCAGTGGTAATTCATAACCACTTGAATCCAACTTGAAGGGTTTATTTCCCTGCATGGAAGGAAATCTCGTCCCCTGTTGATGTTTCAGTTTTATCACGTGTGGCGAAAGGTGTAAAAGCTTATAAATCGGAACTTTGATGGTTTGGGTTAGTTCCTGGGTTATTTCATCGGCTTTCTGTTGCTAAATAACTTCCAGCACAAGTCACACGATGAGGATGAATCTTCAGACTTTCTCCACCACCAGTGAGATGTATACATTTTATGACTCTTTTATGGGGCGAACACAGGATTCTTGGACAGGGGTGTGGTCACTTTCGAGCCTGAATCAGCAAACTTATGACGGTCAAGGAGCAGAGGAGATATGTACCTCAGCACATGTACGTACATCTTGGACGCCAATTCATACACGTATCTTCTTTGCTTTGCTGGCAAAATTGTATCACATGAAATTGAATTTCAGTTTTGTGCTAAAGTTTGTTGCTAAGCTGATTTCTCCACTGCAGTAGGATTAACTTTTTACGATTTGAATAAGTAAATGGCAAAGTTCATATAACTCATTGATCACTCTTTAGGTCAACTAACGCATGTATGTGTATTGCTGACCGGTTGATGATACAGGGTGCGGCAGGAAAAAATGTGAAAATGTTTAAACTTTAATATTCAGTAAATTTGAGTAACTATTGACCCATTTCTGTTCGGAGTGTATTTGTTTATGTATGCCAAAAAGGGGATTACGAGTTTGCTGGTCGCCCAGAACACTCCAAAGGAGGTAGTAGGACGACATTTGGCCACATTTTATCTTATCAAAAAGTTTCTATAGGATGATCCTAAACAGCAGAAGCTGGAAAGTGGAGGTCCACGGTTTGCACGTACACCAAACGTGATCAAATCGGTCAGTGCAAAGATTGCTCGCAACCCGGCTCACGTTCCATCAGGAAACTTGCCAAGTCAGCTAACATTTCTGAACAATCCACGCGAATAGTCACGCATTTTCCAGAGCTAGAGTGAAACGCCACTTGATAACGGAGCGGGAAAAGGAACTACGAGTGACCTGTTCGAAGAGATTGCTTTCTTTGTTCAAGAAGGAAACATGATAATCCTGTTCGCTGATGAAATGCTGTTCAGCATCGAAGCTGTACCAACAGCCGCACAGACCCGGTCATTTCACCGAAGAAACTTGTGGATATTTCGGAGAATATGAACTGGTGTTCAGCGGTTTGAAAATGAAGCCTGTTTTCAATTATGCTGGTGTTCGAATCGATATAGAAGTGTAAATCGGTATTTTGAAGGACCGTGTGCTTCCTTGGGTGAAGACCAACTTCTCTGAGGGTCAATACGTTGTCCTACAACTGGATGGAGTGCCATGTCACCAGTCAAATCGGACCCAACGATGTCTTATGGAAAAAATAAATATTTGGCCAGCAGATTTGTGACCTCCTAACAGCCTGGAAGTCTGTCATAACGCACACGTGGCAGTCAATGTCGGAGGAATACATTCAACTAGGTTAGTCAAAAAGTTTAGAAAGCGACATCAATGGAGCAGTAGAAAAACCAAAATTTCTACGCCATTTTAATATGTAATCTTTCATAAGAACGTAATCAAAATTTCATTTTGATCTGTCAATTCATTCTTTGTTTACAAGCCATTTGAAGTTGACATGTCAGTGTGCTTTTTAACAATGGAAAAATCCGAATATGAAAGGTAATTAAATTCTTTGTTTTTGCAGGTTAATCGGCTAATGAGATCCAGGCAAAGATGGTGAAAGTATTAAAGGAGTCTTCTCCTTCATTTCCATCTGCCCACCGATGGTTTTTGGAGTATAAGCGTGGCCGTATAAGAGTTCAAGACGATCCTCAGGACGACCAAAAAGTGCATCAACACCAGAAATCATAGCGAAAATACAGGATATGGTTTTGGAAGATCATCGATCGATTGTGGCACCATAGCCATCTCCCGTGGAACAACATAGCATATTTTGGCTGATGTTTTTTATTTCAAAAAACTGTATGAGCAGTGGGCGCCACATTTGCTAACAATGCAACAAAAACACGTTCGAATGCGACTTTCTGAGCAACATTATGGATGATACTTGGGTCTACTACTATGATCTTGAATCAAAACAAGAGGCTAAGGAGTGGTGTGGACCAGGCGCTTTGGCTCCGAAGAGAGTTCGGGTCCGGAAATCGACCAGGAAGGTGTTAGCGTCATCAAGAAATAAAAAGTATAAATTATAAAGTTATGAAGCCAAGAAATTGGTTTTATATTGGGGGAGGGATAGTTAATTTTTGTTATATATTAATTTTTAAATTTTTTTTTAGTTTTTAAAATGGTTATTTTTTGATATATACTTTGATTTCTTGCAATCGCCATATTGAAATATATGAATAATTGAAATGTGAAAAAATAAATACACCAAATTTTAAATGTAATACAATTGAACTGTAGATCTGAGACAATTTGGCATTCGTTTGGATAACCTTATTGATTGTATCAATTTTAGGAGTTTCATGATTAATTTACGATATATTTCTTTCAATTTTGCTTTTGTTGTTGTAAACTCGATATTTGGCGCATTAATTTTCAGTTTATCGTGCCAATATTCACCATAAATTTAATGCGATATGATTTGGAGCATGATACGTTACAAAAACTCATTTTTTGTATTTTGTATCAATCATAATTTCGCAACAGTAGACTTTTTTTAGCCATTATTTACTGTTGAATGAATCAGAAGAGCAAAAAGAAACAAAAACCAACGATATCGCCGTGAAGTTTGACAGCTGTGGCCATTCAGCCCTATGCTGGTTTTGATGGCGGATGGTTTGGCATTTTATTTTTGAAAGTTATTTGTTTTCACAACCGTCTATAGAGTGGGCCACTTTGTCACATTTCGGCTTTAAAGATGCATAGAGGAGGTGTTGGTAGACAAAACAGTTTTGATTGTAGTTTTATCAACAAATCCGGGAGGAGTGCTATACGGCTGGAATAGAACTGAAATTGTTACTTGGGATTTTTTGGGATGCAAAAGGAATTTTATTGATAGATTGTCTCCAAACTGGTAAGACAACTTACTCTGATTATTATTGTGACCTTTTTGGCCAGCTGTGTGTGTGTGTGTGTGTGTGTGTGTGTGTGTGTGTGTGTGTGTGTGTGTGTGTGTGTGTGTGTGTGTGTGTGTGTGTGTGTGTGTGTGTGTGTGTGTGTGTGTCCAATCTAACACCCATCGGCCGGCAATGGTATTATGGAAGAAATCTGTTTACAACAATCATTCAAGTGACCATTGGAAGCAGCTTTAATCCGGGAGCTAGAAAGTGATAGCTCTATTGCAGATCCAGCAACCCATTTCAGAATGTCTGGAGAGTCACGCCCATTCCGAGGTTACTTTCACATACAATAAGCCCCGCATGTAAACATTACCGATATCATTTGGATAAGGGCACTGCAACACACTTCCAGATTTGGAAATTTTAAATTTCCAAACCAGGCACGTATGTAGTATTATTTGAAAATAAGATTATTGTTATATAGTTTTAATAAGATAGATCTCACCGATGGCCGCATCCTTCATCACACTATCTTGTTCATTCATAAAAATAAAAATTTTCGACGTTGATTCGTAATTAATTTCATGCACTCGTGATTAAATAAGCGCAAAAAATAACATTTCTAAGCAGCCCGCTAGATATGCAACCTGCATAACAAAACTCTGTACACCCCGTGGTGAATGCACCTAAAATTATGTGCAAGCTTTTCATCCGCCCATGCGCGTTGTTTTCGTTTGCTGTTTCTGACCAGCAAATGGCTGTTCTCTACATTGCACTCGTCTTCTTTTTTTTTCACTCCACACACTGCCAATAATGCAAATCCCCGCAATGAGGCGACTCTATTTCGAGCTTCAAAACTGCTAATAATCATCGATTCACTCGCGACAAAGCGGAAAAACACTCTAAACTAATAAATTATACCCGAGTGTCACAATATTACCACTAATAACCAAAACTAAGCTGATGTAACTCTTCTTCCGGGTGCGGGGGCGAAGCACAAAAACAAAAAAAAAAACGGGGAAATACTACCGACACTCACACATTTTGATAGGCAATCGATTGTATTCGCGATGGCTTACACAATGCACGCGGAGATTTTATGATTTCACTGTTAGTTCAAGTAAAATTACGAATTATTGTTTGATTTTTTTTTTTCGCGAAAACGACGCAGCAAAAACAAAATACGTCAGTTTCGAAGCACGGCTTGCTGCGATCGTCATTATTGTGACCTTTTTGGCCAGCTGGATGAAAAAAAAAAATGTGAAAAACGACCTGGTTTGCAGAAGATTTTTTTTTTTCATTAGGACAATGCTCACACAGCTCAAAAAACAATCGCGAAAATCAGTGAATTGGGGGTACGAATTGTTGTCAGCATTCACCCTGTTCGCCAGATTTAGCTTAGATGGTTGTTCTCAAAGCTCAAAAAATTCCTTCGTGGATAGCATTTTTCATCAAACGAAGAGGTTAAAGCCGCTGAAGAGGAGTATTTTGCAGGCCTTCCAGAAATTCACTTCCGTGGTGGGACAACACGATCCTCAGGATGACAAGTTGGAAGATCGTTGGACCAAGTGTATTGATCTCATGGGTGACTATACTGAGAAATAAAGGGTGTCCACGATGAAATTGCCACACTATGAAATTGCTCTAACTATCCACGGGGGGGAATGAATAAGGGGGGGGGCTACACAATACTCTCCACCGGAAGCGGTGACACCCGCCGCGGGGACGGGAGAGGAACGCCCGCGCGGGGAAAAACCCCCCTCTCCCCACAACGACCACGCCCCCCCCCCCCCCACGAGGGGGGGGGACGCCCGGCGGGGGCGGGAGAAGCCGGGGCCGGCGACCGCCGACCGGCGCCCGGACGCGAAGGAAAAAGAAACCGGCCCCCCCCCACACCCAAACCCCCCAGCGGGGGGGCCCCACCCGGCCCCCCCCCCGGGGGGGGGGGGGGCACGGCCCACCGGGGGGGGGGGGCGACCCCAACGGGGCGCGCGCGGGACAAGACACCCCGCCGCGCGCGCGACGAGGCGGACAACCCCCGCGCCACCCGGGGGACGGGCCCCCGCCGGGGGGGGGGGGGCGGGGGCGCGAACGGGGGGCGGCTGCCAACCCCCGCCGGCGGGGCGGGGGGGAGCGGGCGGCGCGGGGGGGGGGGGGGGGGGGGGGGGGGGCGGGGGGGGGGGGAAGGGGCCGGCGGGCGGGCGCCGCGGCCACGCGGGGGGGGGGGGGGGGGGGGGGGGGGGCCCCCCCGGGGGGGCACCTCTTTAGGGGGGGAGGGGGGAGGAGAGTGGAAAGGTGGGTGGGGGGGATTTGCGTATGGACTGTAAATAAAATACGAGTAAAATGGTAAAATGAAGTTTAATAGTTATTTCTCAATCCCTGAAAATTTGATGGCAATCGGATGAAAACTCGAATTTTGCGAATCAATTTTGTGTGTGGCAATTCCATCGTGGACACCCTTTAAAAGTGATTTCTCCCCCAAAAAAATCCGCTCCATTTCCGCTTTCAAAACTTCTCGACTAACCTAGTATTGGCGTGTTCTAGTTTCAAGCGCCATATCGAGGATGTCATTGATAAAAATGAATGACACATCGAATATTGTTTTTAAGAAAGGACTTAATAAAGATAACTGAACGTGAAAAAGTTAATATTACTGCTTAAAGTAATAGAAAATGAGATTGAAAGAAATACCATAAATTTCCACATTTTTCCTGCAGCACCCTGTACGCAGCATGAATACATTTTGTGCTCATATCACACCCTCCCATATAATTTATTTCTTAATGATTTCAATATTTTCTTACTAGGGTGGTACACTCCATCGATTCAGCTCCACCTCACAAGATCGGTTCCAAAACAAGTTCTGACTCTTCTCCCATTAATTGAGCTCAATTGATTGCTTACTTGTACTGTTGTGGCCCATTAAAGTTACTTTGGGAATAACTATGTGGAAAATGTTAGTTCTCATCTTTCTAGCTCCTGGGCATTGCTAGGCATGGTATTGTTTGCAATCTGTGTGTACGAGAAATTTCGCTTGGTTTTGAGCAAGCACTTTTTAACGTCATTCGACCGAAGAGCGAGAACGATGAAAACGAAAAGTTTCGTTCTGGGGGCAACCCCGGCGTAGTGGTTAACATCCATACCTCTCACGCCAAAGTCACAAGCTCGAATCTAACCCCCGGACAAGTTACAAAAAATACCCAAAATGTATTTGAGTGACTATGACGGGAGATGAATCAGCCCAAGGCTGAAAATCTCGATATAAAGGAACAAAAAAAAAGGTCTCGTTTTCTCATAAAGGGTGATACGGTCAAAATTTGGTCAAGGGAAAACGCGTGTAAATCGGTGAAATCGTTTATTTAAAAAATCAAATTAAATTTCGTTTTTCAAGTTCAATTAGTATAAAATTCAGGAAAAATATTCAGTTAGGCTTCCGCTTTTCCAAATCCGAATTGCCGGGCCTTACGCTTGACCCCTGCCATCAGATTTTGTACAGCCACCTTGTCCACCTTCTTCGCCGCAGAAAGCCAGTTTGCCTTGAACTGCTGCTCGTCCTTAGCAGTTTTTTTGGTCTTCTTTAGGTTCCGCTTGACAATAGCCCAGTATTTCTCAATTGGGCGGAGCTCTGGCGTGTTGGGAGGGTTCTTGTCCTTGGGAACCACCTGCACGTTGTTGGCGGCGTACCACTCCATGGCCTTTTTACCGTAATGGTAAGATGCCAAATCCGGCCAAAACAGTACGGAACAACCGTGTTTCTTCAGGAAAGGCAGCAGACGTTTATTCAAACACTCTTTCACGTAAATTTCTTGGTTGACAGTCCCGAAAGCTATGAAAATGATGCTTTTCAAGCCACAGGTACAGATGGCTTGCCAAACCAGATATTTCTTTGCGAACTTTGACAGTTTCGTGTGCTTGAAAATATCTGCTACCTTTCCCCTTCCTTTTGCCGTATAAAACTCCTGTCCCGGAAGCTGCTTGTAGTCGGCTTTGACGTAGGCTTCGTCGTCCATTACCACGCAGTCAAACTTCGTCAGCATCGTCGTGTGCAGCCTCCGGGATCGCGCTTTGGCCGTCGTATTTTGTTTATCATCGCGATTTGAAGTCACTACCTTCTTGTAAGTCGATAGTCCGGCTCGTTTTTTGGCTCGATGCACGGTTGTAGACGATACACCCAGCTTATTTGCGGCATCTCGGAGAGATAGGTTAGGGTTTCGCTTGAAACTACCGGCAACTCTCTTTGTCGTCTCAGCGGCTTCCGGTTTTCGATTTCCCCCCGATCCAGACTTCCTGGCTGTCGACAAACGTTACCCCAACAATTTAATTACATTTGTAACGGTTGATTTGGCAACTTTTAGCGATTTTGCCAACTTTGCGTGCGAGTAGCTCGGATTTTCGCGATGCGCGAGCAAAATTTTGATACGCTGCTCTTCTTGCTTGGACGGCATTTTGACAACTGAAGAGTGAATTGCAAAATCAAAATAGGAGCAACATTCTACACACACACACCTTCAAAATGAGGGGTGTTCAGGTTTTTTAAATGCAAAATTGAAAGAAATACGTCAAGTTGATATTGACCAAATTTTGACCGTATCGCCCTTTAGTAATTTCAAACTATTTTTTAATTGCATCGCTCTAACCCTTATTCGAGTATACATGGTAGTGGTAATTCCTGTCAGTGTATTTTAAACATGTGCGTTTTTGGATAGATTAATCACTTACATGTTTACACATTTCTCTTTTAGAGTGTAATCAAATGTCAACACGGCTTGCAAGTTTGTTTTGAATTTTCATTCGTTTGAGACTCGTGGTAAACACGTACGCGAAAAGGGAGTTCGTGATAAGTCTGTTTTGAAACATTTTAGACAATGTAATATTTTAATGAAATTGAAACAACTCGAAAAAACGAAAGATTCATCCTTCGCACTACCAAACGCTACAAAGAAACCGGTTCTTGGAAAATACCTCGCAGACCTGGCCGTCAACGCACTGAGAGAGTGAATTCGTCGGCGTCCTGGTAAGTCTGGCCGAAAGATGGCCGAAGAACTGGGAACGTCGCAGTAAATGATCAGGAGTATTTTGAAAGACGACCTTAGACTGAATCCATACAAAAAACAACGAGTGCATGGCTTGACTGAAAAGCATTGCAGGAGTCAAAAGATGTCGGAAGCTGCTCAAGCGGCACGGTGATTGTGAAATTCTGTATTCAGACGAAAAAATGTCCCTGATCCAGGATCACCACAGCCAGAAAAATAATTGGGTGTATGCAGCACATCTTTCTATATTGCATCGATAATTTTACCATTTGCTTCCCTTCGCCAAGAAACACTACAGGAATGCACCACACTGCTTTCAACAAGACTCTGCACTGTCTCATCAGGCGAAAGCTACACAGGCTTGGTGTGAGGAGAATTTTCCGGATTTTATTTCGTCGAAAGAATGGACTGCCTCATCATTTGATTTGAATCATCTTGACTTATATGCATGGGGAATCAAGCTGAGCAAACTGGGGAATACCAAAGGACTAACCGTGAAAAATCTTAAGAAACGTATGGTGAAAATATGGAGATATGCCTCAATATATCGTGTGTGCCAGCTGTGACGCTTTCCAACAACGCATGTGGCTGGCCATTAAAGCAAAGAGAGAGCAAGATGTGATCTGAATTTAAGTAAGACAAATGTGAAAGATATACCAAACAGGAAATACATGGAAAATTAAAATTCATGCAAGCTTCTCATTTTTTTGACCATATACTTCACTGAAAGGAATTTCTACTCACCCTGTTTATGGCATTAGAGTATTTACACAACACAATAAAGAGACACACAAAAATGGTCGCCAAACATTCTGTTTTAGTCGGATTTTCTTGAAACTTTCAGGGTTTAATCCACAATTGTATGGTTAGGTTTCGATTTAATTCGTTTATTTGATCTTTTTCCATGACCGAATGCCCACTTTGCCCTTGACACCACTCAAAAGGTTTTGGGAAACAGTGCAGCCGCCTTTTGCTGATATTTTCACCCTCCTGGTTAATCGACGCCAGCTCGTGCTCGATTATTTTAGTTTTTTTTATGATTGCCCAAAACTTCTCAATCGGATAAAGTTCGGTAGGTAGAAGTCTTTTGGTTCAAAAACAACATTGTTATATCTGTACCAGTCTAACATCGGCCCCACGTAGTAGCAGGATGCCAAAATCCATTCAAATTAACATCTCATCTCCGTGTGACCGCTACTGGAGGCACTCATCTCGGTAGATTTGCCTATTCATGATAT
This sequence comes from Aedes koreicus, assembly GCA_024533555.2. NCBI lineage: Eukaryota > Metazoa > Arthropoda > Insecta > Diptera > Culicidae > Aedes > Aedes koreicus. Next base: position 200,940 of record JAHHFK020004874.1, read on the forward strand.
CCGTCGTAACTGTGTCTCATATTTTTCGAGTAAAGTTTTTATTCTATTTTGAAAATCAATCGATTTGTTGACTGCATATTGCAATCAATATACGTTTTAACACCGTTGATATCAGAATCAGCGCAATGCCAAGATCTAGTTTTAGGATTCATCAAGTTTTCATCATACCCCAAGTAACATTGCCAAAACCATCCTGCTTTATTAAGTTTTATTAAGGTTTTATGAAAGCCACTAGAAATCAATTTGGTTTTATTATGACACCAAGAGGTGCCAATAGGTTTCATATTTTAGTCAGGTTTATGATAACCTACACAGCTTGTTTACAACGATCTTAAAACCTTGTTTCTCAAATTCCTTTTACTCCTATCAAAGGTTTTATTTCGACTTTATGAACTCGTAAAATGCTGTATTGAAATGCTGTTTTAGGACTCATTGATTCTATCTTATGATGGTCAGTTGAAAAAGCATTTTAAAACCACTTTGCCTCCAGTAAATGCATTAAACGGCAAATTGGCATTGAAGGAAGTCGCCATAAGACCAAATAGTTTTATAATAGTCATTGGGAAGAAAAATTGGCTTTATGGCAAAACTGTGATTTTATTCCAATCGCCATATTGAAGTGTAAGAAATAATTGAAATGTGGAGAAATAAATGCATCAAATTGTCAATGGTTTGCAAATAAACTGTTAATCAGAGACTACTTTCGGTATTCTTTTAATCATCTCATCCTATTCTAAGCCTTTTTCAGGAAATTCATAACTAATTTATCGAAAATATTTGTTTAAATTTGATTTATGTTGTTGTTAATTCACATAATTTCCGAGGCGCATTAATTTTTGGCTCTTATCGAGCCAATATTCACCATAAAAATAGTTGCGCATATAATTTGGATCATAATACGCTGTAGAAAACATAATTTGTTTTGGATATTTTGCTATCAACCCAAATTTCTTACAACACTAGACCTTTTTATTGACTGCTAAATGAATCAGAAGAGCAGAGAATCGAACAAAGCAGAACAACAAAAACCAACCTCGATTTCACAGTGAAGTTTGACAGCTGTGGCCATTTAGCCACATTCTGGTTTTAATGGCAGCCAATAGGTTTTATGAAGGTTCTCAAGTGGTCATAACATCTATGACTAGAACATTTTCAAAATCTTTATTTTCTTAGAAAGGTTTTATTAACTTGTTATCACAACCGTCTATAGAGTGGGCCATTTGGTACAAATTTTGGCTTTAAAAAAGAGGAAGGGGGGGTTGGGAAAAAAAAATTTGTTTTTGTTTTTTTTTTTAAAAACGGGGGGGGGGGTACGGCTGGGGGGAAAAAAAAAAATAATTTTGTTTTGACATCATATTTTGAAATTCAGCCTCTGCAACAAGTTATGGGAATCAAATTAAATCAAAATGAGCGTGACACTGTTTGTGTCATTTGTTCATGGTGTCTTAAAAATAATTGATATTTATAGAACTATACTACAAATAATTTATCAATGTATCCAAATAAAACTCAATTAGTTGACTTTAATTACATTATTAATAGTGTATATGTGTTGACTCCAGCTCAACAACATTTTCGATTACATTGATATGTATCAGCTACCTGCTTGAATCAAGTGGTTCACCTGTCGAAATTATGATACACAGTTTGAAACTAACATGTAACTTTCTGCGTTATCCAATGCACATAAATGGAATGCTAGGTTTGGAATAAGTTCATGGGATATTTCTCCTACATTTAAACCAAATAACGCAGAATCTAGTCTGTTGTATGAAAGATTGCAAAGGATTTTGTTGTTTAATCTTGTTTTGGCTTACAAGTGAACGTGGGTAAATTTTACGCCTCTGTTAAAATTCATATTTTTTCTGTGTAGCACATCAATACCAACCTTGAATCGGTCATAAGTCAATAGATGGAAGTAACGAAAGTTCTTAACCTGATTAGAACATTTACTGTAATAAGCAGGTCAGATCTGATTTAATCAACAATCAGTAGGACACTAGCAATTTAGAAGTAGCTCACTGCTTAAGAACCCCATTAGTCCAAAGTACACCATCGAGTACCCAATTTTTTCACTTTGGGGTATTTGAATCTTTGTTTTTGTTTTGATTCATTCTGTTATATTGACAGAATATTTGAAGGGTAATTCGTTGGGAGTTGTGTTTTAAGGGATGATTCATAAAGCTTGGGACAGATGCAGTGGTATTTAATGAACCAAAATCTATATTTATTTTCTTCCTGACCATCCAGCCCCCAGATCAACATCATGTGTACATAAAGAATTCTATTCTCAGCCCCAGGTTCAGGAGATTTGCTATCGTGGTTCATTCAAACGGATTGTTGTTTGGGCGCCTTTCGAGTAGCGTGCCAGCCCCTAATTACCGAAGTGTCATAGCACCTACACTAACAATAGTCGCATGTCCAGCACTGGAGACTGTGATCAGCCGGAGCAAACATTTCGTAGTGATTTACCGCATGATAAACATGCATAATTATAGGCGATGGCACCGTTCCTGCTCTGTTTTGGACAGCAGATAGCATAGTGGAACAGGGGTGTCAAAACGCGTGTTTTATCATATAACCTGAAATTATTGGTTATAGAAGATTGCATACTCTTTGGTTTTCGCTTAGCATTGATAATTTGTCCTTTTACAAAAATGTTCATAATAATATGACGTATGTTTTATTTTCTTTTGATTATTGAGATTTTCAGCTTCGGGCTGGTTCATCCCCCGTCGTAGTTACTCAAACACTTGTCCGGGGGTGATATTCGAACTCGTGACTTTGGTGGATGTTAATAACTATGCATAATGTTTTTTTATGAATTCATTAATTTGTACAGGCTCAATCGAATCAACTTTACCGAGCCAAGTTTTCATGTTTATATACATCAGTTATCTTAGAACTAAGGTTAAGGGGGTGGAACCGATTACTCGCGGCCGTCTCGAGGTTAATAGGAATTACAATTTTATGGATGGGAAAATTGCGGTGAAAATTTTAAACAAAGCATGAGGAACAATGATTTTCTTTTATCTAGAATTTCAAATAACAATTTTTTAATTGAACGTTTTCAATTAAAAAAAAATCACTCACACACACAACAACACTCACACACCGATGCACACAATCCTTAAACAAGTAAGTAAATCAAACTACAATCTAAGGCTAATGTTAGTCAAAAACACATAAATGAGTTTCACAAACTCCAGATCGCGTGCAGCCAAAATGTCTCAAATCGGTACATTGGATTGTCTATCTCGAGCCCGAAGGGAATCATAAAGCTCAGATCTGACTCCACTATGCTCAGCACAAAACCAAATAACGTGATCTGCGTCCTGGTAACCTTGTCCGCATTCACAGAGATTGCCCTCTCCCAGCGGAACAAATGAGCGTTCAAAGAATAATGATTGGACATGATTGGACATTTGAGCTTGAAGTGCGCTTTCCAAAATCAGGTTGGAGAGGAAGTTATATTCCTCCAGCGGTGGAAGCTCTTCTACCGTTGTTACGGCTTCATCTATTTCTGTCTTGAACCTTGTCCAATCGATATTACGAGTTCGATCATACGTGGCGTTGATGGATTCCGGCGGAGTGAGCCCGGTGGCAACCGAAATTTTAATAGGCGAATGATCACTACCGTGGGGATCCTGGATCACATTCCACGTGCAGTCCAACGATAATGAATTCGAGCAAATTATGAGGTCTAACCTACTGCCAAGTGAGGATGGACCAGCCAAGCGTGTAATTTCTCCATTGTTGAGAACGGTCATATTGAAGTTGTCACAGAGGTCATATATCAAGGAAGACCAGTTGTCATCGTACAGTTCTCCCCAGCCAGTACCATGAGAGTTAAAATCTCCCATGACCAAACGCGGAGCAGGAAGAACCGAACAAATATCTGAAAGTTGTTTCTGGTTTATTGGGGCTCTAGGAGGAATATCAACGGAAGCAATGCAAAGGCTTTTATTTTTAATAACAGCCTGATATGCGACAACTTCAATACCTGGGATAGGAGGAAAATTCACTCTATAGAAGGAGTAGCACTTTTTGATCCCCAAAAGTACTCCTCCTCCACGTGAATCCTCACGATCAAGCCGAATAATGATGAAATCGTGAATCGGAAGATCGATTTCGGGCGAAAGCCATGTTTCACAAAGAGTAAATGCATCACAACCAATTAAGGACCAAATTAAGGAATAAGACTTCGACAATTACACTGCAGAACAGTGATCAAATCCCCGACCTCTTTTGGCAAATTATCCATCGAAGGAAATGATAGCTGCAAGGAGGGGCCACTTTAATGTTAATTTCTTCAAAAAAGTTTTCACAGTGGGAAGCATTGCCATAACAATGCTTTTAAGAGGGTCAGACATTTCGAGGTACTTGAAAATACCTTCCACAATAACAGCCCAGATGAAGAGGGGGCTTCTGTTCTTAAAATCGGGGCATCGGGGGTTTTGGATGTCCCCGGGAGAGATGGGAAATCCTGTGTGTAGTTGGCACTTCGAAAACCAGTAGGATTTGGATTATCCTTATATCCACTGCTCTTTGAATTGGGCATGTTGATTTGGGGTCTCTGTTCAGCTGGTCAGTCCATCGTAGAACCTCAACGTAGTTTATGAACTTTTGATTATTCATATGAAAATTGTCTCTAACGTTATGATTTAAAAGTCTCTGGTTTATATTTTGTATTGGATGAAAAATTACGGAATTTTTTTTCGGTATAAAAGATACCAATAGAGGATAAATGGCTTGTAAAATGAAGCAGCGCCACTTTTGACATTCACAGCGGCAACACTATCGCGCTGTCAGTGAATGGATCGCGCTGGAGTGAATACACTCATTCGATTTAGCTCTTCCAGGTTTCATCGTTCGAAAGTGTTGGCATAATTAAAACAGCAATTATTTCTTCTGCTTATTTCGAAAAAGGCCATATTTTTTTCTTGATGGCTATAAATAATCAGTTCCTTGAACAAAGTTGAGAAACATTTTAGTTCCTCTTTCGAGAGCTGTCTTTGGATCCGCCAGAAAATAAAATTATACATGTTACATGCAAAAAACGGATCGTGTTCCATCTTACAAGCCATTTATTGAAATTGCAGTTTTTCGATTGATTTCGAAAATGAGCCAGCAAAGGTTTTTTTTTTGATTTACTATATGTAAATCAGTTCCAAAAACCTTCCAATAATCAACCAAAAAGATACAGCAAGATGTCCACCGTCAATTGAATCGAAAACGTTGTTAGAATATTCGATGGAAAATCGAGAAAACATCGAAGTATCATCCGAATCCTAACCACCCAGGATAAAGGCTTCTACTCCACCACTCCAGTGTTTGAGGAAGTTTGGCATAAAGATGCCTTGGAAGAGAGGATCAAAGCAAAAGTTGTTTGAACGAGTGAAGAATACGAAAACTTAGCAGGCAGCTATTTAAGTCAATTATTTATTATTTTAGAAATGTTTCATCAAGGTAAGCAATATCAGATGTTTGTGCGGGAACATTTCGTGAGTCCGGAGTGATTTAGTGTAGGTTATGATACAACATATGAACATATTTGCATTAAGGAACCGTACACCCTGTATAATGTATTTTACAACAAAGTAGCCAAAATACATACATGTTCAAAATATATTCGTTCCCGTACACTGCACAGTGGTCAAAAAGTCGATTTTAACGCTTTAAACTGATAGCTCCTTAAATAGTGGAGCTAGAGCGATAGCGTCTTTGGCAAAAGTTGATGGATATGACAAGTGTCTAATTTTTTTTTTTTTTTTTACAAAATCAATCGAATCCGCTCTCGAGTTAATAAGAATAAAAATTTAACGGATGGGAAGATAGGTGGGAATTTTAAGTGTGGTTTACATAACACGTTTATATTAAATTCTAAATTGTCTAATCAAAACTTATAACTATACAACTTTGGTTTTTCTTTTGACTTGAACATTTTTGAGAAAAAAAAAAGCACACACAAACACAGATAAAAACACCTAGTAATATACATACAGATTATGTTAGTCAAAAACACATCAATGAGTTTCATTTCACATTCACTGAGAGTGCTGTCGCTTAGCCCTACACGGTATAAATGAGCGTACAAAGAATAATGATTGGATATGAGGTGAGACATCACACGAATGATGTCTCGACCCGCATCCATTCCCCTAAACCAAGATTTCTTCGACACCTTTGGTATGATAGAACGTTGCCATCGCCCCAAATCTCCTTTACTCCATTTATACTGCCAGCTAACGAGTGACTGTTGACGAAAAATAGCAAAAACTTCGTTGAAGGCGATTTGTCGATCATAAATACCGCCTTCCATAGCGCCCACCTTTGCAAGCGAGTCCGCTCTCTCATTGCCCAGAATTAAAAAAGAGGATGGGACCCATACAATGAAGATGATGATAAAAAATACGCGGATAAACATTTAGGCTCCTGCTTTTCATAAGAAAATACGGGACCGCCTCGGGCGTGTATGGGCATGTGGCGGGTAGGGGGACATTTCTTATTGCGTATACGGCGGGAGGTAGATATCTTTATTAGTAGGGCTTTGGGTGGCTGGTTCACCTTTTATGAGTTTATGATTTAGGCGCTATAATTTATTAAATATACCGCCTGCTGACCCTCTATCAATTATTCGTAGTGACGTTAAGTGGACACTGCCTGGAACGGGACCGGGGCTTGGGATTCCATGAAGCTTCTGCCTCATAGATAAATCAAAATGAACCAAATGGTCGAAGATGGAGAAGCAAACACGATTGGGAATATTCGGCGAAGGGCTGTCATCCTGTATTATGTACAAATGATACAAAGTCATGAAGCGAGTTTGAGGATTCAACTCGAGAAGCTTCTCAAAGTGTTCGATTACCTGGGGATTCATAACGTCACACCTGGTGAGGAGCCGGAGAGATAACTCTTTAAACCGATCCGAGAGTGGCAACATGCCAGCCAGCACTTCAAGACTCATGGTGTGAGTCGAGTGCGTGTAACCTAACGCGATACGAGGACACCGATACTGAATACGTTCCAGTTTTATGATGTGCGACCGAGCCGCTGACTGAAAACAAAAACTACCGTATTCGATAACCGACAAAACCGTTGTCCGGTACAACGTTAGAAGATCTTGTGGATGCGCTCCCCACCAGGTCCCGGTAATTGTTCGAAGAAAGTTTATCCTTTGTTGGTATTTTCGCTTCAGATACTCAATGTGGGATCTCCAAGTGTATTTTGTATCGAACCAGACCCCAAGATATTTAAAGGACATAGAATGAGTTATCGGCTTACCCCGAATTTGAAGCTTCGGTTGTGCAGGGTTACCGCCCAAACACAATGAAAACGGAAACGGAACGGAAAAACGCAAGTTAGACAGTTGTTGCAAATGACTTCGATATGTCCAATTAGAATCAGCTTGGATTTAGCCTGGTTTCTTTCCGGCAAGCAGGCTTACTCTGATCGGGCTTTGCCGTTTTCCGTTGCCGCTATCATTGTGTTTAGGCCATTATGCTTCTTAGAAAAAACTACCAACTCAGTTTTCTCCGTAGAGAATTCGATACCTAGCTCGAGAGCCCAAGTAGACAAATTGTTTAAGGTATCCTGTAAGGGAAGATCGACCCCATTGGGTCCCGTGACAGATACTACGCCGTCATCTGCAAGTTGTCTCAACGCACAGTTGTCACTTAGAGTTAATCTGAAAGAACCTCAACAGATACTGAATCAGAAGCCATTTGCTCTTTTTTTAGCAAAAGCTAACTGAATATCTGTGGAAAGCAATGCGAGACAGTCGTTCGTTCCCTTTCCCCTACGGAAACCATATTGAGTATCTGAAGGCAGGTTGTTCGTCTCAACCCATTTGTCCAGACGGAAAAAAATCATTTTCTCCAACAAGTTTCGAATACAAGATAACATCGCGATGGTTCGATAGAAATTGTGATCGGACGCGGGTTTACCAGGTTTTTGAATGGCAAAAACTCTCACCCGCCTCCAATCATGCGGTACAATGTTTAGTTCCAGAAACTGACTAAACAAGATCAACATGCGCCTCTTTTTATCAGCCCCTGGAGCCGTATTACCACACAAAAGGAGTGCGAGAAAGAACTCAACCATTGAAAAGGGTTGGCTGATCTCATCGGATCGAACTCTTGTTTTCGCAATGAATGATCCGTGCCGGCACAGAATCTGGACAAATGTTTATCGCGAACTTGAGGATCCATTAGTCCGAGTACAGTTAACTTAAGGAAAAGATATACATTACTAAAAATGGGAAATACGATCATTTCATGCGATTTTTCATAAATGTTACTAACACAGATTTCACAAATGAGTAGCAATCGTTTTGTACATGTCAAATGTGAAACGTAATTGTTAGATTTTATAAATACAGACAGAATACACGTCTACTCATATCCACAGCCTTCTGAGAGCCAGTAATCTTTGAGTAAGCTTGTGTCCAAAGGATGGGATTATATATAAAGAATAACTTTCAAATAAACTGAATTGAAATAAAACTACTAAGACTAATTTCAAAACCAAAAGTTATCCCTCGTGAAGATACACGTTAAAAGCTCATTATTTTAGAGTAACTAAGAGAAATAACCTATTCTCGGCCATTTGAGAGTAATCCACCTTTTAAAGGTGTTTTCTCAGCATCGTGCACAAATCTGACGTTTTGGTTTGTTTGAAATTTTTTTGTATTCGCTATCCTCTACCTATTGCACTCGACAAAATTAGCCACAATTACTTGAAAGTGTTTTTTTAAAGTACCAAACTTCTCAAGTGATTGTATCTATTGTCGGAAACCACTTAGTTGTTGTGTTCATGCATTTCTGCATTTAGTTTCACTTTTTAATAACTTGATTATAACCTATTGGTTATTGTGATGCTATAAACTACCTAGATAAGACATCGTTATGTCAAAAGCATATTATGCAGTGTATCTTTATGCACTTCTTATGCTATCTAAAAAGATGTTATAAAAAGATCGGTTAATTGCGCTGTTTTGGTCATATTTGAGGCCAAAATTAAGTCATATGTTCTAGAAAAATACATGAATGACTTAAGAATGGCAAATGATTTGCGACAACATTTTCTTTGCATATATATGACAAAAAGATGTTTTTCGTTTCATTCTTAAAACTCTTGTGTAACAAAATTTCAAGATAACTGACCAAAAAGATGTTTTAGTTGTTACTTGGGTATGCACAACGACAGTTTATAATTTGATTATAAATGCATAAATGAAAAAAAAATTGATCATCAAAACATATTCAGCACTTATTCAAAATGCAATCCAGATTAAATGATTGATAATACACATGTTTTAACACGCTGGAATCATCGAACCATTCTTGTTTTACTATCAGTGACCGTTACCAATAATGCCGAAAAATTGCTCATATGTATTAAAAGAAAAAGAAGTTTAAAATATCTCCATGTTCGATAAACCAACTATGCCAATTTGCTCTTGATCCAGAAAGAACTGCTTTTCAAAAGCCAGAATCGATGATTTCGATTGATAGCTCGGTCAGCTATGAACTTTTAGAAGAATCCTGTTTCATCTGTGAGTGCTACTTATTCAAAAATACCTCATTATGGGCAAAGACATCTGAAACTTAATTCATATTAAGTTCAATATTTCAACGTAGAATGGATAAGAAAATCTTAACTGGATGAAAGGAGAAATACTTACATTTCAGATCCTGTACCTGAATAATCGGCTCCCACAGATGCTCAGTCAAGAAATTCATGGAAAAACAGTGACAATCGTAAATTGAAATCACCCCAGTCTACAGTTATATTCATATATTCAAATATTCCCTGTCTGCTGGAATAGCAGAAAATGAATCTGCGAGAGAGCCAACTCGTTTAGACCCTGAAGAACAACCGAATTCGTAAGATTTGCTTTATTAGTTTTTCACATCAGTGATGAAAAATATAACACATTTCTTCTGAAGTGATTTTCACATGTTACTTCTTGAAATTTAAAGGTGTTTGAGTGAATGTTACACTATTTAGTTCTAGCTACTTCCATTAGATACTTAATGAAAATGAAATGGATCTTTTTCTATGCTTTATAAAAAATTCAACTAACGATTATTCTAAGGTAGTTTGGTTGAGTGTTGTGAGAACACGCAACCATACATTATGGTGGAATCAGACATAAGTTCAATACACTGCGAGTGCCATATCCAAATCATTCTAACAAATTCCATTTTCTACATCTCCCTTTTATTTCTGGTGACAATACGGCGGCAATATCGCGTCGGAAAACGAGTAGCGCCGGTGCCACCATTGCAGTGACCACACATCTGTCCTCGCTACTGCTGGACTGCCTCTACGTGGTACCAGGAGTGATAGCATCCTTCCAGCAAACGGCCAGGTTCCTGGCCCCAGAATGTGAATCAGCATCCTCCACTGTCGGCAGCCTTGTAGAAGGTTCCAAAGCAACCGAAAACAAGACCCAACTGTACAGTAGTTACTGTCGTCATCGTCGTCGTCTGTAGTTAGTAAGTTAAGGAAGTACGGTTCTCGAACAAATGAAATCGAGTCATACGAAAAACACACAAAAAATGTTTCTCCTCTGTCCCTGGACAGATTACCCAGGAAAATGCACCGAGGCGACCAGCGGCGAAGGGAAACAAATTTTGAGAACAATGTTTGGAAAAAAGTTTCATCCATGTTGGGCCAATTTTTCGAACACAACCCCTCCTTTTTAAGGTGTGACGACGAAAAGTAGGACGGCTTGATTTATGTCGCCAATCGAGAGATGATGGAACACGAATTGTAAATTTTCTGTTAGGCTACAAAAGCGGAAATTAAATTTAAAACTGTCACAACTTTCCGTAACAGGCGTCATTGGTGGATGGAACATATGGATTTTCTATTTGAAATAATATTCAGTGTTACCTTTCTGAATGAAGGAATGAAACAACGCCCACGTGATGAAGTCGTTTTGGTTTACAGCATTGTTTGTACGCAAGTTTGGTTCTAATTACAACACAACAAATATTTAGTTTGGGTGCCGAAACGAGTGCTGCTTTCAGGTTGATTAGGACGAATGTCAGTGGCACAGATGGTAGCACTCGAAGCTTACATACTTCGTTTTGCGATCAATTCAGAACATATTCTTTGCGATCTGCAAGATCGGGGAAAGTTAGACTAGAATAACTAAAATCCACTGATACCTTAGCTTACAGTAAAACCCAGTAGCAAATTCAATAGAATGCGATGACACAATCACAACAATAGAGAAGGAAAAAATGCATCGGGCCGATGTTTCCATGTATAGTACATACACACACAACAATTTTGCACTCTTGTGGATAAAAACATGCAAGCAAGCAGATGGAACAAACTTATCCACGTGAATGAACAACAACCGGAGAAATACAATTTCGAGCTTAAATTATTGAGGTCCATTCAAAACATACAAAAAAAAAGACCGTGATCGAAAAAACGGAATGGTCATGACCAAAACGGTGCAACTAACCGAAATCGATTGTTGTTGTTGTTTTAAACTGCCCTGGTCAATACAAATAATGATGGAAATGAGAAAGACGAAAATAGAGTTTCATTAAAATAGGAGGCAACTCAGTTCAAAAAAAAAAAAGAAAACATGGAAGTGAAAGTCTCCGCCGGTGATGCGATGTCGAAAATTAATTATCCATTCAATGGAGCCACTCATTCAGTATTCAACTAAACAGAACATCCAGCATATAAACGGCAAATAGAGTGGAAATTAAAACAAAGTTTCAGTCGAATCCAGGGTAATTGGGATGGCCCAGCTATCAGCCGTGGGGAACTCGAAAATTATTCTATCGACAACCAACGGTCGTGGGCCCATTGGAATTGATTGCAAATTGACGATATATGTGTACAATAGCGGTTATGTTTTGATCAATACTGATTTCATGATCAATAAGACAATCCATTTGAGTTAAACAATCTTATATTGACGTAATATTATGACCAATGACTTGTGAAAGGTTTTCCTCAAACTATCTCCAAGGACATAACCACTTCTAAGTTCTGAAACAGTTCACCGTGAACTTTAGTGAGCAGGTTCAATACTTAGAAGCTTGCCTAGAAATCCTAATAAGTGCCCCTTTTTTGGTTTATGGCTTGTCATGGGTGTACTACAGAACTTACTTTGAACTAAAAGTTACTACGGAGGTTGAGAATTTGTTGAAGTCTTAATTGTGCGTGTGCCTCTTTTTTATCTTTAACGTAGAACGGAGTCGACGGAATGATTGGTTTGACGAGGAGTGTAGAGAGATTTTGGAGGAGAAGGACGCAGCGCGGGCGGTAATGCTGCAGCAAGGGACCCGGCGAAGCATCTTGACGGACGGACGTGAGTTGATTGAAAGATGGAGGCAGAACTTCGACGAACACCTGAAGCGCGAAGAAAGTATTCAGTGAGGACCAAGACAGCGGAAGCAATGACTACATCAGTACGGCAGATGAGGCAGATGAACCCGCACCCACGCTGAGGGAAGTTAGGTATGCCATCCAACAGTTCAAAAATAATACGGCAGCTGGTAAGGATGGTGTCGGTGTTGAACTCATCATTTGTCTGCACCGGCTGATAGTCAGAATCTGGGAGACAGAACAGCTACCGTTGGAGTGTGAGAACTTCCGAGCGATCACCATTCTGAATGCCGCCTACAAAGTGCTATCCCAGATCATCTTCCGTCGTCTATCACCTATAACGAATGAGTTCGTGGGAAGTTATCAAGCCGGCTTCGTCAACGGCCGCTCGACAACGGACCAGATCTTTACCGTACGGCAAATCCTCCAGAAATGCCGTGAATTCCAGGTCCCTACGCACCACCTGTTCATCGATTTTAAGGCGGCGTACGACAGTATCGACCGCATAGAGCTATGGAAAATCATGGACGAGAACGGCTTCCCCGGGAAGCTCACAAGAATGATTAGAGCAACGATGGACGGTGTGCAAAGCTGCGTGAAGATTTCAGGCGAACAATCCAGTTCGTTTGAATCTCGCCGGGGACTTCGACAAGGTGATGGACTTTCCTGCCTTCTGTTCAATATCGCCCTAGAAGGTGTGACGTTGACGAGCCGGGTTTAACAGCCGGGGTACGATTTTCACGAGATCCAGCCAATTTGTTTGCTTCGCGGATGATATGGACATTGTCGGCCGAACATTTGGAACGGTGGCAGAACTGTACACCCACCTGAAACGTGAAGCAAGAAAAGTCGGACTGGTGGTGAATGCGTCGAAAACAAAGTACATGCTAATAGGCGGCAGCGAGCGCGACAGGGCTCGCCTAGGTAGCAGTGTTACGATAGACGGGGATACTTTCGAGGTGGTGGATGAATTCGTCTACCTTGGATCCTTGCTAACGGCAGACAACAACGTTAGTCGTGAAATACGAAGGCGCATCATCAGTGGAAGTCGTGCTTATTATGGGCTCCAGAAGAAACTGCGGTCAAAAAAGATTCACCCCCGCACCAAATGTACCATGTACAAAACGCTTATAAGACCGGTGGTTCTCTACGGACATGAGACTTGGACCATGCTCGAAGAGGACTTGCAAGCACTTGGTGTATTCGAGCGACGCGTGCTTAGGACCATCTTTGGCGGTGTGCAGGAGAACGGTGTGTGGCGGCGAAGAATGAATCACGAGCTCGCTCAACTCTATGGCGAACCAAGTATTCTGAAGGTGGCAAAAGCTGGAAGGATACGCTGGGCAGGGCATGTTGCGAGAATGCCGGATAACAACCCTGCAAAGATGGTGTTCGCTTCAAATCCGGCTGGTACAAGAAGGCGTGGAGCGCAGCGGGCTAGATGGGCAGACCAGGTACTCAACGATCTGGCGAGTGAGATTGCAAACAATTTCGATGTTTACGCCTCCTGTGGCTTGGAATTAAACGAGGGGAAATTTTACGCGCTCGTTAAAATTCATTATTTTTTCCTGTGCTGAGCGACATAGGATTGTGGGGTGTAGTGTCAGCTTAGGTTCTTTATACGGCCCATATACCAAATATTTTATGACTTCAGCTAAAATTAGCACAGTTATGTTAATATCTTGATGATCACTCCCCTTTAAAGCCATTAAGATATTATTCTTCGATTTACAGTTATACACTTTCGAGAGCTTCTCGATTTCTTAAGCTCTTTGGCCGCTATGACTTCGCAGGATAAGCTGAATAGATTACCATCACTATTTTCATATGACCCAAATGTGGCAAAGTTGACCCAATTTACCAAATTTACCCCGCTCCCCCAATGCATGAATCCAAGGTATTCAAAAAATAGTACAAAATTTGTCTTGACATTTTCTCGCATGCCAGTTTGCTCAAATTGGTGGGAATGGAAAATGCAAAGCGTAATGGAAATAATGTCAAAATACAGAATACATTTTACCACCACTGGTTTTATCATGCAAGCATCCGCTTCATAAGTACACAATATATTTTTACATTGGGTGAAATTGGGAGCAAAAAAGGGTAGATTCGGGTTATTGACGATAAAATTCACCGCCTTACTGATGCCACTGAGCACTTTCTCGCAACTACCCAGGTAACCTATGCAGTAAATCAACCCTTAATAAGCATTTCAGATGCTACAAGCATTATATTAGCATTATATCAGCATCTTGAATGCTATCTGTTGTAAAGCTGCATTTCAAATGCTATTTTAATGCTTGTAGTCAGTAATAAGCATTTCGAATGCAAAAAATAGAGTTAATGAAGCATTATCATAGCATTGCAGTAAAGTAGCCGTATATTGGGCCAAAAGTGCCATTTATGTTGCATTTAAGGCGACTTAATTGCTTGAAAGGTTGACATAAAGACGCTTTGGAACTGCTTATTGGTTACCTAGGTGGACAAATCAGGCCAAAACTTCCACGTCCTTTGAACGTTTTTATGAAAGATTGCACGCGTTTTCCGAGGCATTTTTCCTTGTACAACTTTCCGAGCAATCCCTTGGACGCGAACTCTCCTCGTGTCGTGAATTTTCAGTTTGATGATATCATATAACTATCGGCGATATCTAATGCATATATTTGGAACGCGGGAGATGGAATAAATTCAAGCGATATTTCACGTAAATTCGAGCGTGCTAGCTCTTGTACTTTTGTATGAAAGATTGCAAACAATTACGTTGTTTACGCTTATTTTGAAATTAAACAAATTTTATGCGACAGTAATTAATTTATTTTTTTCTGTGCAGATAAAATTGTTGCCCATAATGTTGTCCCTAAACCCGTTTCCACAATTGAAATTAAAACGATTCACTAATCTATTTTTCGTTTTCTGTAACGAATCTGATTTTTACTATACATGAAGTTCAGGTATATAGTAAATTACATAATTGCAATCGAAGAACTGTCAAACATACGAAAGCATTTGTTTACACAGAATGAAAAAATGGTACGAAATTGAACAAATAATTACATCAAACAGGACAATAGACAAACAGATTTGGACTTGCAAATTTTTAATCAATTTTGTAGTGCTCGAACTTCATGAAATATTATCTGATTTAATTTCGCCAAATCATTCGACTGGCAAATTAACATAGCTTTATATCTCGGTAATATAATTATAAGTACATCTGCCTGGCTGTTGGGAAGAGCGTGGAAGAATATTCGTCAGAATAGACTACTACAAAGCTGACTCAAAAAATCTCTAGTCCCGATCATTTTGTCTATCCTCTGTATCTTGTAATAAGTAAGAAATGTCTCTCTAGTTTACTTTCATTGACTCAAAATATAATTCGAAAAAAATTCTGCAACCCTAAGGAGTCGTTTGCCGTTTCTTAATGTTTCTGACTTTGTATTTGACTCGGTGTATTAGAAAAAAGCTATCATTGAATCCATGGTTGATCTCACTAGGCAAATAGGTGACTCCTGTGAAGTTGCGTGATTAATGAAGATGAACTCGCAGCTTTTATGTTCATTTCAGTGTTGACAAATGTCTTTTTCAGCAGAAATTCCAGTTTGTTCTTTTCTTTTCTCAAAATTCGTGTTTACGATATGAGAGCCACCTAATTTACGAAAAATATATTTTCAGTGCATGAAAGTGCGAATTTCGGTCACAAGACTCTGCTTCAATGTCCTGCTTGGTTGCTTACTTGCTTAAGAACGAAATACTGCTCTCAGACGGATTCTTCGAATGTTATCACGAGCAGCATCGTATTTCATTCCGACTTGTGTGACGAAACAGCCTCAGGCTGAATGTCAAGACAGTACAATAAGAAAAAAGCATTGTGACTTCATTATCTGACAGTCCCGAGTTTGCTTTGATGCTGCTCAACGCTTTCCAATTCTAGACAAAATAGTCAAAAGATCGAAATTAACATTTGTAAACAATGACTTCTAGCGTATTTTTCTGGGATCTGCTTGCTCCCACAAACAAAATAGCACCAGATACAGATACAGGGAATTATTACCTTCCCGTCGGTAGTGGATATATATGTTAGCAACCTGGCATTACCAGAAATTTACGTTTTTAGTCATTGTTTACAATTGTTACATTCGACCTTTTGACTATTTTGTCTAAAATTAAGCTAATCACGTTTGGGTGTGGCAGTGTGCCTTCCGGAAATGTGGTAGTGCGTTTGGGCGAAAACATAACAAACAGCTGTCAAAAAGATTAGAAATGATAAGATAACTTTTGGACTATCTGTGGAAAACAAATAACTTTTATACGACGATAGACACGATAGTGGTGGCGTGCGTTGCACGTCACGATGCTTAATTCAGCCCATAATCGTAAGCTCGACTTCAACGCTTCATTTGAGCCGCTTAGACTACGCTGTTCCATGCACATCACACACAGTATTTTTGGTGATATTCACCTATTTTTGCAATCTCGTAGGACTTTCGACAGATTGTGCAAGATTAATCTTATATTCTCATCCTCCATCCGGAAATACTGTGTTCGGAAATACTTGCTGCATTTAACTTTCAATACCACAAGAAGACTACTTAATCAACAAACTGCTGTCAACAAATTGCTGGAAGCTGCCAGCGTACCGCTAGAAAATATGCAACAGGTAAGGATTCTAAGTCTTTTAAAATTTTATTCACATTCTGTGCCAGTTACTGCAGAACCTATTTTTAGCACCTTTGTTCGATCATAGGTCAGTTTTTCAATGATTTAACGGCAAAAAAAGTAAATGTACATACTTTCAAATATTTGAAAAAAAAAATAACATCAACTCCAATAAGTGCAATCGTTCCAACGTATCTTTAGAAAACCTACGAGAGTTCCAGACTTCCAACCCAATCATTGAGGATAAACATAAAACCAACTGTACATAGAATAATTCATCCATGTCAGATTTTCCAAGAAATCTCAGAAAACGACTTATGTTATTCTGAAAAAAAAATACAATATTGTTACCCTCTAACCTTGAGAGAACTTAAAAAAAATTCAAAAATTCAAAATTTTTGTTAACAACATGTCTCCATGTGTGGAAGGTACTGTCCGTGAATGAATCGTTTATTTTTATAACTAGTCAAATTGTAAATAGTAAATCTTTGATCATTATGAGAAAAAAAAACATATAAAATCCGTTTTCTGTTACCTACAAAAAAAAATCAAGAAATCTTGTTAATAAGAACAAAAAAAGACACACAATTCAACTAACAATTGAAGAAAAAAAGACGAAACAAAAATAATACCAAACACTTGCAGAAGTGGTGATTGTAAAATAGTCAAGTCAACTAACACTGATGAATGAAATAAGAAATATGAACTAGAGAGAACACTCTAGTTTTAAAAACACGAACAGAGGCGCATTGACGTCACAGATTCGAAGGAATTTAGTGAATGATAAGTTAAACAAAAATCCGTAGGTAAATTGTGTAATCCAACATTAGAGATAAAAAGTACACTGAAGAAGGAATGAAAAGTAACGAAAAACTGAGCGATGCAGCGATACAATTTGCAATCCATGCTAGAAAAAGAATGTCGAAGATGTTTGCCTGTGAGAGTGGATATATCGTTTTTTAACGTTTTGTTCAACGATTGAAGAAAAAAAAAACACTAACTCTAACACAGGAAAATAGATCGGTGAGGAAGAGAATGTCCATAGCCGTTAAACTTAATGTAGTGGAAAATTGAAGAGACAAAAAAAAATCAAACTGATTAATGAATGAGAAAATATGTGAAAAATAAATACAGAGCGGCACGTCTACTAGAAAATGCAAGCAGTGAAGGCAGAGAAAGAATAAATAAAATTTCTTTTCGTAATAAAATTTTAATATGAGTTTCGTTTAAATATCACAATAATAGTATGATTTTAATAAATCCCAAAAAACATTATTTTGTGTTTAATTGCTTGCATCTCCGAAACTATTATGTCTCAAAACGATGTTTAACATGCTTACAAGGGAAATTAATCAAAAAATCCAGGAAAAATATAATTAAAGGGTGGCAATGTTGCCAACTATGCTTTTTTGGCATTTTTTAAGCGTTTTTTTTTTTGTGTGGAATTTGTCGTATATTAAACTTTTTCAAATAAAAACTTCCTATCTTTTCAAATACATAGCGTGGGTTAGGGGTGGGGCTACATCTTACAAGGATGCTTGCAGGCGATGCTGAAAATGACATTTAAAATAGCAACGAAAATATAGTGATGGGATGTTATGTTATACATGTCTACAGATTGTGGTCCTGCGGCAATTGTAGACGGACCCGCGCATCCACCATGAACCTGAAAGTTTAGACTATGTATCATAAAATGATTTGAAATTATTTTACAAAATTTGGGAACTCCATGAATGATCAGAAATTATATACCGTATAAAGAATAGCATATCTAAACCTTCTAAATATGTGCCGCTCCGCTTCCTTGCATCACACTTATCATTCGCAGTGTATCTCAGGTTCCACACGATTTATTTGGCAAAAAATCTGTTTACAGCATATAAAAATGAAGTAGCTATCCTATTACGTAGGGGGTAGGTGGTAGATGAAGAAATCCTCAAAGTCTGGTGCAAATCGGGGAAAGCCAAACACGTGCGATGTGGACACTTCGTGTGGAATGACCCATATTGAAAATAAACTGGCAGAAAAAAAGTTCTCATTGGATATAACTTGATTGCATCTTTGATACCAATCTTGTATCGGCACAAAAGATCAAGAAAGATCCATTCTGCGTGTTTGAAACTAAAATTATATTAGAATAAATGTAAATATGTTAAATTTTATGCAAGAGTACCATTTTTTGACTGGCGGAAAAAGTGCTCAAATGCCATATTTTTTTCTAGAGTGTACCTCGCTCTGTTATTGCTTCCTAACTGTCACAGTTTTGGTTGCCTCAAAAGGTGTCGTTACTGTTTCTGTTGTTTTTATTTCGTTTGAACGCTACAAAACGGATTCGTAAAATTTGGAAAAAGTTCCAAGAAACCGGATAAGTTGGGACGCGGGCGGAAACGGCTCACAACACCGCGTGAAGATGCAAACAAAATCCAACTATTACCAGCCGAGTCATCAAGGAAAACCTGCAGTTGAATAAATCAGAACGTACAGTGCGCTCCAGGAGGCTTCAAGAATCGGGCTTAAAAGCCAGCTGGCAGTGTGACGTCCGTTGATTCATAAAAGACGAATTTCACGCCAGCTCGTCTTCGTCATTGACAGCACCCTCTTAGAATCCAATGAATCTTTGTGGGTGGGTAGAATCTGTCTTTTCAAGCAACTTTGCATACTTTTTACAAATTTATCTAGACTACCATTTGAAAAGGTATTCGATTTTTTTTAAATCAACGTAACTCAAAAAGAAAAAGATTTACAAAAAAAGTAATACATATATGGGTGACTTTTAGAAAATCGTCCTAAGTTTTATGAAATTTTTTTTTAAAAATTGTGTAATCGATTCTTACACGCTTAATAAAAATATTTTAAAATTTAAAAACGATTTGCATAAAATGTCCATCTTGGAATTGGACGAAATTTTTTTCCAAAAAAGGCAATATAATTGTCTAAAATTCGCCATACATTGTAAGATGCGCACATTTAAGGAAAAAGTTTTTTCAAACAACAAATTTTTCATGTCAACATAACTCAATAAGGGAAAAGACTTACAAAAAAGTGATGTATAGGTGACTTTTGGAAAATCGTCTTAGCTTTTATGCAAAAAATTGTAAAAATTATAAAATCAATTATTACACGCTAAAAAAAAAATATTTTAAAATTTGAAGTCAATTTGCAATATATGGCTATCTTAGAATTGGACAAATTTTTTTCAATATAGGCGATATAATTGTGCAAAAGTTTGCCATACATCACGAGATGGGCATTTTTAAGGAAAAAAAATTCTAACAAAATTTTTTCATATCCAATTTTTACCGTGTATCGCGCCTACTCGTCTTATAATTTGGTCCTAAAACTACACAGAAGCCAATTAAATTTAATTTTAATAACAATTTGGATTTTTTAAGGGTCTTTGAATGTTTCAAAAATCAAAGCTACTATTTGGAAAGGGCTTATTTTTAAATTATTAATAATTTTAAATTAAGTGATAATTAGTGATGAGTGATAATACAATTAAATCTGGTGGTTGATCCTGTTTATTACCAATCCTTTGAAGTATATTACAAGAAGGACAATAAATTGGAAAACAAAAGCTTTATCATAATATCTGAAGTATTGACTCAATAGCAGTTCAGTTTTTTTTTTTTTTTTAATCTTTATTTTACGTCGGCCTATTTCCTCACATGGTGACAATCACCGACGCCAGGAAGACGACTCCACCACCTGGACCCTACCTAACGACTCATGAATATGAACCGGGACCAACGGCTTTACTTCCCTTCCGAAAGGAAGACGTGACCAGATTATTTCGCCTCAGAAAAACCACCGACGTCGACTGGGATTGAACCCAGACCCTACTGGGGTGCCAAGTAGCAGTCACGCTTACCACTACACCACCGACGCCGGCATTAGCAGTTCAGTTGTTTATATCAAAATTGCTAGATTTCATTAAACAAAATTCAATATATTGCTCAAAAATTATTTTCATGTCAGATGGAGCAGTGGCCCATTATAAGAACAAAAAGAACTTTGTCAGCGTGTGCAATTTCAAGTCCATGTATGGATTGGAACGTTTTATGTGAAAGTTCCGGGTAATGCTATTGGTGGTAATCTCAAGCGAATGGCAAAGAGAGCAAGCTTTGCTCAAGATTATGAAAACACAATCAAAACTCCTCGAGAACTATATGATTGGGCAGTTGAAGAGTCAAATAAAAGTATTACAAAACTGAATTTCTGCTTCATATCAGCTTAACAGTATGCAAAAATGTCAGAAGAACTTGAGGAGTTCTATAGCCACGTAAAGACAATACCTGGTACACAGGTTCATTGCTTTGTACCTATTTCAGCAAATCAAATTTCAGCTAAAAGTTTTTCTTATTCAAAGGATAATCCAAAGAAAATCACTTTGTTTGTGAAAGATTTATAAATTGAATATATGAAGCTATGTTATTCACTAATACGTGAGGATGTACGTATAAAAAATAAATAAAATAAAACCCTTACCAATAAACCTATGAGTTTTCATTGGCATAAACAGTATTTCGAAAATTCATATAACGTCATATTTGAATCGTCTTTAAATGGATATGCATCAACCATTTAAAGACGACTCAAATATGCTATTTTTTAGATTTATCAGCCCCCTTCTATCACAATTTTTCCCGTACTCTTTACACATTTTGTCACAAATCTTGACCTTCCTTCCACCTCCCCTGCCCAATGATATACGAAATCATATTTAATACCACTGAACCGATTGTTATGAAATTTTGTACATGTAAACAATTTATTCCAAGCTAGTTATACCCAGATTTTCGTCAATTTTTTCACACGGATAAACATGGTGCATTTTTTTCGAATACAGGCCTTAATATCTTAACCAGCGAAGTCATGGTGTCTAAAAAGTTAAGGAAATCGAACATTGCACGGATGTGAATAACTATAAATTGATTAATAATGTCTCAATTGCTTTAGAATTAATTGGTAATTCCGATAGCAATATGATTTTGATGATTGTGGCTGAATTAATAACTTATTTGGTACATAGGCCGAAGGAAGGAGCTAGGCTAACATTACATCCCGTTATCCTATATGTTAACAGTCTGATTCATTGCCCAGTGAACAAGCGAACGGTGCAGTTCGTTCGGTCCGCTCTCCTTTCTTTTGGAAGTTTTTACTAGGCGTTTCAAGTCTTCAGTTCTATTTTATTTTTTCTCGATCGCGAGTGAAGTTCAGTTTCTGAAGAAAGAAAACGTTGTGTGTTAAGATGTGCAACAATTGATTTCCTTGTCGAACGTTCGAGAGAGCAAGTTCATCTATTGTTAGCTCCCTAATCGAATTACGTTTTGGTTTTTTTTTCTCCGCGATCGTGGTTTTTTTTTCTGCTCTACAGCTGGTGTAACAGCTAGTTCAATAGTGCCACAGTGCGACGTTCGGAACGAAGGAAGTGGCCTTTACAGGCGAGCCTTGTGAAGGACCATCCAATGACCCGTCATCGACACAGAAAGTGATAAAAATATCGTTCTCCCCCACGACGACTATCATCATCATCATAATCATCATCACACAAGGTCGTCACCCGACAGCAGCAGCTGCAGCAGCGCAGCAGTAGCAGCTCAACAATACATATAAGATAAGTGTTTTGTTTTTCCTCTTCTCCCCTGAATAGATTGTATTTCCATTTTGTGTTTTCATTTGTGTTAAGCTTAATCTTTATTGTTTTGAATTGTATTGTAAAGTGTGTTTTTTGTAATTGCCTCAGTGGTTGAGCTTCATTAGCTCCTACGAATGTGACATGGATGATTTATCGGAAGATGATTCATCCATACCGCCAAGTAATGAGGTGTCTCAAACCGTCGCCCGGTCACGGGCCTATCCAGATGATTCAGCTGGTCCATGGGTTGTCTACTCTCAGCCC
The DNA here is from genome assembly GCA_024533555.2 of Aedes koreicus. Lineage (NCBI taxonomy): Eukaryota > Metazoa > Arthropoda > Insecta > Diptera > Culicidae > Aedes > Aedes koreicus. The sequence continues at coordinate 223,861 of JAHHFK020004874.1, forward strand.
AAAATGAAACCTCTGAATGTTTATCAGATTTCTAACGATCTGACGAAGCGTTTCTCGGCCGTGACTGAAATTATTAAAATAAGACCCAATAAACTCCGGGTCTTTGTGCCCAACCTGAAACAGGCTAACGAGATTGCTGTCTCTCAGTTCTTTACTCTCGAGCATAGAGTGTACATCCCAGTTCAAGGTATTGAGATAGAAGGTGTGGTCACCGAAGCGAGTTTGAACCCTGAGCTCCTTTTGAAGCAGGCGGTTGGTCGTTTCAAGAACCCTCTGCTTTCTCCAGTGAAGATACTGGATGTGCGAAAATTAGGCACAGTATCGATCACTAAAGATGAAAAAAAGTTCACACCATCAGACTCGTTTCGTGTGACCTTCTCTGGTTCAGCCCTCCCTCAATACGTCGAGTTGGGAAAACTTCGACTACCTGTGCGGTTGTTTGTACTTCGGGTCATGATCTGCCAAAAATGCCAGCAGATGGGACATACGACCTCCCATTGCGGCAATAAGGCACGGTGCTCCAACTGCGGGGAGAAACATGAGGATGGCGCCTGCGCAGACAGCACACCAAAATGCGCTTTCTGTAAGGGAACCCCTCCTCATGCTCTCTCGTCGTGCCCGGCGTACAAACAACGCGGGGAATCATTAGAACGCTCACTAAAACAGCGTTCCAGGCAATCTTTGCTGAAATGGTGAAAAAAGCCTCACCATCACCCAATGCCAATAAAAATCCCTTTGCTCCTCTGTCAGATGACGAGTCTGACTTTGATTTGGTTGAAAAGGGAACATCGGTCAGTTTTCCGGAAGGTGCTTCACGAAAACGAAGACGCGTTCGCCCACGGAAAGTTGCTGAGCCGGAGCCCAAAACCAGTTTGCCCATTTCAAGAAAAGGTGGAAAGAAGGAAAATCCATTTCCACCTGGTTTTCGTAGCACTAACTACTCCCAGGACTTTCCATCTCTTCCGGGGACATCCAAAACCCCTGACGTCCCTATTTTAGGAACAGAAGCCCCCTCCTGTCATTTGATGACATTTCCGAAGGTATCTTCAAGACCTTATCTCTGACCCTCTTAAGAGCATTGTTTTGGCAATGCTTCCCACAGTGAAGACTTTCTTGAAGCAATTAACATTAAAGTTGCCCCTCCTTGCAGCTATCATCTCCTTCGATGGATAATTTTCCAAATGAGGTCGATTTCAACATTATTCGGCTTGATCGTGAGGATTCACGTGGAGGAGGAGAACTTTTGGGGATCAAAAAGTGCTACTCCTTCTATAGAGTGAATTTTCCTCCAATTCCAGGTATTGAAGTTGTCGCATGTCAGGCTGTTATTAAAAATAAAAGCCTTTGCATTGCTTCTGTGTATATTCCTCCTAGAGCCTCAATAAACCAAAAACAACTTTCAGATATTTGTTCGGTTCTTCCTGCTCCGCGGTTGGTCATGGGAGATTTTAACTCTCACGGTACAGGCTGGGGAGAACTGTACGATGACAACCGGTCTTCCTTGATATATGACCTCTGCGACAACTTCAATATGACAGTTCTTAACAATGGAGAAGTAACACGTTTGGCTGGTCCATCCTCAGTTGGCAGTAGATTAGACCTCACACTTTGTTCGAATTCATTATCGTTGGATTGCACATGGGATGTGATTCAAGATCCCCACGGTAGTGATCACTTGCCCATAAAAATTTCGATTGCCACCGGGTTCAATCCGTCGGAATCTATCAACGTCGCGTATGATCTTACCCGTCACATCGATTGGACAAGGTTTAGGGCAGCAATAGATGAAGCCGTAACGACGGTAGAAGGGCTTCCTCCGCTGGAAGAATATAACTTCCTCTCCAATCTGATCTTAGACAGCGCGCTTCAAGCTCAAACTCGACCTGTTCCAGGAACGTCATTTCACAGGAAACCTCCTTCTCCATGGTGGGATCAGCAATGCACCGAGGTTTACCGTAAAAAGTCCGACGCGTTTAAAGTTTTTCGTAGACGTGGAACACCTGAGCACTTCGAAGTATACACGGCTCTCGAACGCGAACTTAAGAGCCTCATCAAGGCCAAGAAACGCGGATACTGGCGAAGATTCGTGGACGGGCTATCGCGCGAGACGTCGATGAGTACTCTTTGGAACACGGCGCGAAGATTGCGTAACCGAACTACGAACAACGAGAGCGAAGAGTACTCGGACCAATGGATCCTCAAGTTCGCGCGAAAAGTTTGCCCAGATTCTGTGCCGGCACGAATCATTCCTCGCGAAACCGAAAATCCGATAGATGAGATCAGCCAACCCTTTTCAATGGTAGAACTCTCTCTCGCACTCCTTTCGTGTGGCAATACGGCTCCAGGGGCTGATAGGATCAAGTTCAACTTGCTTAAGAACCTCCCAGACGTCGCTAAGAGGCGCATGTTGAACTTGTTTAATCAGTTTCTGGAACTAAACATTGTACCGGATGATTGGAGACGGGTGAGAGTTATTGCCATTCAAAAACCTGGTAAGCCCGCGTCCGACCACAACTCCTATCGACCCATCGCGATGTTATCTTGTATTCGAAAGTTGTTGGAGAAAATGATCCTCTTCCGTCTGGACAAATGGGTTGAGACGAACAACCTGCTTTCAGATACTCAATATGGTTTCCGTAGGGGTAAGGGAACGAACGACTGTCTCGCGTTACTTTCCACAGATATTCAGTTAGCTTTTGCTAAAAAAAGAGCAAATGGCTTCTGTATTCTTGGACATAAAGGGGGCTTTTGATTCAGTATCTGTTGAAGTTCTTTCAGATAAACTCCACGCTTGTGGCTTTTCACCATTAATGAATAATTTTTTGTACAATTTGCTGTCAGAGAAACATATGAGCTTCTCTCATGGAACCTCTACAGCTTCCCGATTTAGCTACATGGGTCTCCCCCAGGGATCATGTTTAAGCCCTCTTTTGTATAATTTTTATGTCAAAGACATTGACGGTTGTCTAAGTGACAACTGTACGTTGAGACAACTTGCAGATGACGGCGTAGTGTCTGTCACGGGACCCAATGGGGTCGATCTGCAAGGACCCTTACAGGATACCTTAGACAATTTGTCTACTTGGGCTCTCGAGCTAGGTATCGAATTCTCTACGGAGAAAACTGAGTTGGTAGTTTTTTCTAGGAAGCATAACCCAGCACAACCGAAGCTTCAAATTTGGGGTAAACCGATAACTCATTCTATGTCCTTTAAATATCTTGGGGTCTGGTTCGATTCTAAGTGCACCTGGAAATCCCATATTGAGTATCTGAAGCGAAAGTGCCAGGAAAGGATCAACTTTCTCTGCACAATTACCGGGACCTGGTGGGGAGCGCATTCGCAAGATCTTCTAACGTTGTACCGGACAACGGCTTTGTCGGTTATAGAATACGGTAGTTTTTGTTTTCAGTCAGCGGCTCGGTCGCACTTCATTAAACTGGAACGTATTCAGTATCGGTGTCTTCGTATTGCATTAGGTTGAATGCACTTGACTCACACCATGAGTCTTGAAGTGCTGGCTGGCATGTTGCCACTCTCGGATCGGTTTTCAGAATTATCTCTCCGGCTCCTCACCAGGTGTGAAGTTATGAACCCCCAGGTGATCGAAAATTTTGAGAAGCTCCTTGAGTTGAATACTCAAACCCGCTTCATGACTTTGTACCATTTGTACATAACACAGGATGTCAGTCCTTCGCCGAATATTCCCAATCGTGTTTGCTCCTCCGACTTCGGCAGTTTGGTTCATTTTGATTTATCGATGAAGCAGGAGCTTCATGGAATTCCAGAGCATCATCGTCCTATGATTGCCCCTGTGATTTTTGCTGCAAATTTTGGCCAAGTTGATACCACTAAAATGTTCTTCACTGTCGGATCATTGTTAGAGGAGTCAGCTGACTTTGATATACCAAAAGTAATAAAATGTATAGCGCCAATCGTAAACTTCAAGCTCATTGTTCCATATATGTCGCTGAATTAGCGGCAATACACTTTACGCTAGAAATTGTTGCCTCACTTACACCGGATCAGTATTTCATTTTCACGGATAGTCTCAGTTCTATAGAGGCTATTCGCGGTAAAGCACTCCACGTATTTTCTCATGAAAATTCAGGAGCTTCTAAGTGCTTTATCTTCGCGTTATTTTACCATCATCTTTGTATAGGTCCCTTCTCATTGTTCAATTCTGAGCAATGAGAAAGCGGACTCGCTTACAAAAGTGGGCGCTATGGAAGGCGATATTTATGATCGACAAATAGCCTTCAACGATTTTTTTGCTATTTTTCGTCAACAGTCACTCGTCAGCTGGCAGTATAAATGGAGTAAAGGAGATTTGAGGCGATGGCAACATTCTATCATCCCAAAGGTGTCGAAGAAATCTTGGTTTAGGGGGATGGATGTGGGTCGAGACTTCATTCGTGTGATGTCTCGCCTCATGTCCAATCATTATTCTTTGAACGCACATTTATACCGGGTTGGGATGAATGACAGCAATCTCTGCGAGTGTGGACAAGGCTATCAGCACGCAGATCACGTTATTTGGTCTTGTGTTGAACATCGTGCAGTCAGATCTGAGCTTTGTGATTTCCTTCGGGCTCGAGGTAGACAACCAATTTTAAAATTGGAGCCCTTTTCTCAATAATTTTATCGTTGGGCGCCAATAACGATACCAATAGTTATAGTAAAACTTGTATTAGATCTACACTTTTCACTGTTCGAAGTTATGAATTTCGTTACCCAACAAGAGATTAATCCATGGGTTCGTCCCTCTTTTATACCAGATCCAGTACTGGGGTGACATTGCGCAGCTCGAAACGAAGGACTTTTTGTACGAATGCTTGTGAGAAAAAGTTCTTCGTTTCGAGATCCATAATGCGACCCCTGGTTTTGAGGTCCAGGCTAGGCGATGTCGTGAATGTCAGATGTCGAGGCAATGGATGATGCTAGCCATTAGCTGGTGTCAGGGTTTTTGGGATTATAGCGAGTTCAACTTCAAATTTAAAAATTATAAATTGACGAAAATGGGCATCTAACAACAAGGGAATGGGAATGGAATAGGATGTAATGGAAATCCAATTGAAGTAAAATATACTTTTTAATTTATGATCGCAAGTTCAATGACTATTATCAATATCTATTAAATTATCTACAAAAACTCGAAAGACATTAGAAAATGGTGGTTGATAGGAACAAAATAATTATTGAAAGTTTTTGGGAGATTACAGTAACTACAACAATTTTTGACCGTTGTGTGCTGCTTGGGTTGTCTATTCTTTATCTGTGTTAAGGTATTATTAATGCTCTCTTTAAGAAAAATGAGGAAGCCTCAGTAGAAAAAAGAAACATTTCATGATTTTTATCGTGATTTAACTGAGTTTTTTTTTTCTTAGAATTTTCCTGAAAACACTTCTATGAAGCCATTGATATCGTTTAATTTATGGAAAAATTAAGTTCTCATTTCTTAATACGCCTCTTCGAAAAGTTACTCTAAATGGAAAAAAAAATTCCAATGCAAATAAAACCCTGAGTTGCACACGAAACAATTTCATTCCCATTAAACAATGGTCAAGAAACCCCGTTTTGGTATTTCAGCTGAAAATGCTCGTATATTGCGGGTGGTTCGTTTCAAAAGTACGCGACAGATTTTAATCCAAACCCCAAACATTTCAATAACATACTTTCAATTGCCGTAAAAAAACCCAAATTAATTAAAAGACTTCCTCGAGAGTAATCAATGCACCTGAATGCACATCCCACCCTCATCAAAAGTACTTGTACCAGACAGTTAATTGCAATTTTATGCAAGCCCATCCTTTACTGACCGGAAAACCGCACTGTCGCTCTTTCATTTGAAACAACTCCTTCCAGTTTTTTTATATTCAATTTTTACTTTCAATAACCTCCCGGTAGTACGATGTCCATATTGTTTTTATTGCAACATAAAAAGAGTGAAAATAATCAGAACCTGGAGGCGATTGGTTGTCGAGGACGAGTTGATGTAACCCATTATTCAACATTACCATCGAAGCGTAGATCAAAAATCACTTCAGCTCTCTTTGAAGTTGAATGAACCTCCCACTACTTTCGACCACTTTCCAGTGTAAATAATTGACACCAACGGTCCGAATGCAACGTGGGTGAAATTGAACATTGGACGCCATATTGACAAGTTGTCGAAAGTAGATCACGATTCGAATGAAAAAAAAAATCGAAATTTTTCGCTGCCGCAATTATTGTGATCGGGCCTTAAAAAAGGCGGAATATGGAAATCTAGGGGTTACAAACGCGAATGTCTGCCATAATCAGAGCTTATCACAATTAACCAGCTATTAATTATGCAAATCGGACAGCGAGGCTGGCTGTGAGTGGTAGTCATTCAGTCGTTTGCACATGTCCTCGGAATGATGGATTTTGATTAAGTTGACCTGTTTGCGCCTCTCCAACCTGATTTAACCCCGTCCCTGAGCTTCCCTCCACCTCCTCTTTGGGAACGTGTTAAATTCGATTTAATTTGTCGATGGGGAATGGTTGTTATTTTTTGCTCACATTCCAACGGTTGTTGATATTTTTTTATCGTTTACAAATTAAATACCGACGAAAAAATAAACTTTGAACCATTTGTGTGCGTCAATGTTGGGACGCGTGGTTGCCAATTGATTCACTGTTAATTAAGGTTGGGTGAGTAGGAGGAAGCCGATGAAAGGTGGATAAAATTAAACATACCCTTATTATTCATGCATTTCATCGAGTTTGACGGGATGTGTTTGTGGAAGTGAGAGCAATTGGATTGTTTGGAGGGGTCAACGAATATGTTTTGAATTCGTTCGAATATTACTGATTGCTGGACTTGAAATTGAATTCCATAGAAGCAAATGTGTCCGTTGTTTGTCACCCCTATCTGAGCCTTTCATTTTATCCACTGTGATTTTTGATTTATCGGAATTCCTCCAATTTCGAGCTATTTTTTAATGTGTAATTCTTTCAAACATTTCACTTCACAAAACGCCAGGAATTATTTCCTACTGATGTAAAAGTTACATCTATGGTGACTTTAATCAACGCCAGGCTGACTTCATTCTGGACTCTGAAAATCAAAGTATCTTACTCCCAGTCATTGGGGATAGCAAAACGGTGCAGTTAATTTTAGACAAAACGGCCAATTTTGGACTTAACCAAATTAATCAACAAAATTGCTGTTTGGACTTTTTATTTACGAATATTTAAGAGGATTTCTGTGTGATCGAATCATTAACTCCATTGTGGAAAAATGTAGCGTTCCACACAGCAATCGAATACTCTTTATTCGTACATGAATACCCAACGACTGTGAATACGAGGAAGTGCCGACGACATGAAGCTCTTTCTGGAGATTAAGAATGAAGAAGACATCAATATATTCGCAATAAAATACAATTATTCTACATAAGGTGTATTGGAATTGAATGTAAACATATGCAACTTAATATCATCAGAACATTATCAAACCTAACCATTGCATTAGGAAATCAGAATGTAGAAAAATGTGAGTCAGGCACTTTTTTCCTCTGTTCGGGACATAAACCACTGCGACCAGTAATTTGATCTATTGTAGTATATCCCGTATTCTTTGTTTAGTGCA
>JAHHFK020004875.1:0-23599 GCA_024533555.2 Aedes koreicus
GATGGACGTTGCTTTGGAAACTAAATTTTAAGAGATTTATCAAGCCTCGATAGCTTTAACCAGTTTATTTATTTGTAAGGCTCAATTGCTTTAGCTTTACGAAGCCATAGGCAATTTTTGTGGATTACACATAGAAAAACTATTTTTTTATACATATTTTGGTTCTTCGTCAGCGAGTGTAACATAGACTGCTCAGACTTAAACTTGACGAGAAGGGACTTTTCATCTGCTATCCTATATGCAGGTTCAATTTTATCAAGCTCCGCATCCAAGCCTTTGTCCAAATTGCCACTTCACTTAAGGCTTTTTATCCGCTCCATTGCCGAAGGTAAATCGCACAGTATTTTTCAACTCACACATTGCCACTACAACAAAATCGACCAGGCTGATGAAACAAGCACTATGCAAATTAATTACAATGCCGTAGAAAAGAAGGCTATCGCGCGGACTAACAAAACTATCAACCGTCCCAATGTAAAGCAGAAAGAGAACTGAAGACCTGATTTAGATATGTTTAGAAACTTCTGAACCGATATGGCTAAAATCGCATTAGTCTAACGCATGCCCGGAGAACTGATATGTTTAAGAAATTATTCTGGAATGTATAAGAAATTATATTAAAATTCTGAATGAGGCTTTCACTTTCGACAGCACATTACACCTTTAAAATGTCCAAGCCTAGTAGCTTTGAGCATCACCAACAGGGTGATAAGGAAATATGCATAGTACGGTTGTTGTTCCGGTGTGATATTTGCTATAATGCTTACGTTAGCATAGAAGGCATTTTGAATCACCTGGATGTGCATGAGGTAAGGAACAGATCAACGATTTAACTGCCGTGGTCTAACTGAACTGAAATGTTTCATTTTTCGAAAGATTACAGGTGGAAGTAAGGAGTTACACTACCAGGAAATAAAAGCTAATGCAAAATTATATCAATGCAAATTGTGCAAAGATCACCGGGCTTACACGGAGAGTCACTACAGGAACCACTTGCATGTAAGTGTTAGGTTTGTAATGAGTAATGTTTCGACATCTAATTACATTACAGGACGTTCACGATGATTGTGATGAATATTTATGTTCCGAAAAGCTGAAATCCAGTAATTACCAGGCGGGAGATCTATCGAGCTGTAGTGGCTTGAAAGTGGAACGAAAGCATAGAACATCAACTGAATCCGTAAATCAGTTAGCTGATGGACAAAATGAGGAATCACAAGAACAAAATCAGTCTAACGGTTACAAATTAGGACGAAACATAAAGGAATCATCGATAATTCCTTCTATCACAGTTGGTAAATTTGCTACAGCAATCCGAGTTTGTCTCATTTGTTTAAATTTAGTCTCTCTTAGATTCTCAATCGAATGAGGATGCTGATACGAACGAGGATTTGGAAGTACCTGTGCAAGCAGAGAGCGTTTCGGAAGCATTTTCTGAGTTTCCGATTAAGTGGCCATGTTCGTGCGACATTTGTGGTTACATTCTGACCAGTTATTCCCAAGCAAAACACCATAAGGTTCGTTGGTCGACACTAAACTTTAATCTTTCTCTTGATAATACTGTCTTTATCTTCATACAAGCTGACACGGCACGGTGTTGGAAGCAAATGTCCTCATTGTTCGAGAATATTTCAAGTGAATAGAAGCTTCATATCGCACGTAGTATCTTGCGCAGGAAGGAAACATTCTTGTGAGTTGTGCGGACGAAAGTTCAAAAATCCAAGAGGTGCCACACGGCACAAACTGCGCGCCCATAAGGGTAAGTAAATGCCCCCATTGTTCGAGGATGTTTCACGTGGATAGAAACTACACATTTCACGTATTATCTTGCGCAGGAAGGAAAAATGTATGTGATTTGTGCGGACGAAAGTTCAAAACTCCAACAGGTGTCTCACGGCACAAATCGCACGCCCATAAGCGTGAGGAAGCCTCAAATGTCGCGAAAATCGATTCTGTAGATTCGTCAGCAGATTGCAGTGGAGAGAGTCCGGTTTCGAATCTTGCGACGAGTGACATTTCACACGACTCGGGCCTGAAGCAAACACTTGCTGACAGTGATGGAAATTCTGTTTCGACAATAGAGAAAAGTTCTGTTGACCAGGATGCTTCGAAGGCAAAGATTTTGCATCCAAATGAGAATCCCGTACCCGAATTTTCAAATACTAAGTGCCTTCATTGCATGAAGGAATTCCGCACCGAACCTTTTCTACGTCGTCACTTTGCACAATGTCATGTGCCATGCGTGTGTAATATTTGTGGGATTAGTTTCGAAAATTTATGTAGAGTCCGGTACCATAAGGTTTGTTGAATGGATCGCATCTGTTTGTCAATTTATTACTAACCTGTATTTTACTTACTATACAGATGAGGATGCACAAGGAACCAAAGCTTACATGTCCTCGTTGTCCAAAGACATTCGAAAAGTCATCACGGTATTGGCAGCATCTATCCGTTTGCAAGGAAAGGGAGTTTTCATGTGATAAGTGTGATCAAAAGTTCAAAACCTTAAATTATGTTAGAAGACATAAACTTTTGTATCATCAAGGTAAGCCTGTGCCAAAGAAGGTGAAAAAAAATACGTCAAAAAAGGTATCTGCGGAAACATCGGAAAGAGTGTTAGAGAATGCTGCGAAGGTGAGATTGCTTTTTTTTCGGTAGAAAATGGTATTTTGATTTTTGTTTTCAGTTGCTTGAACAAAATTCAATTTCTTAAGAAATTTTTTATTTTCTCTTCCGCATTTTTAAGCGTTAGCCCCCACAACGGGAGTATGGGGGCTGTAAGCAACTTTCATACTTCTACATAAGTTTTTGTATTTGTTTTGTGTTTGTTACGCAACACGACCAATTGGAGAAAAAAACATCGTATACCAAACGATCTTATGCCAATCCGGATACCCTCGGATTTTGTCTACTTCTGGCAAACATCTCCAGTACCTTGTACTCCGGGATTACTAGTATCAATTACTCAACCCACTCAAGAGCTTTTCAAATCCCATAGGCTCGAGCAATACATAACGAATAACGTAATTGGAATATTTAGATTTATTAAAGTTATTGAATATTCGTAATCTGCATTGTAAATGCATTCGAAATCCAAAATAATTATTATTTAAATTATTTTATCAATTTTGATGCGTTGGAACAAATTTTGATAAGTTCGATTAGATTTGCAAAAACAACCATCCAAGCACCCATCGATTAGACTTTGTATGAGAGTGAAATTGGGGTGTACGTTTAATACTAAGGTTAAAGCGAAATTTAAAGTTAAAGTCGGTATCGAAACTGAACCGTTTATTGCACCCTGATAGCGACTCATTAGCCGAGATGCAAAATTCCTGGCAGTGAGCTGCGTTGAAGAATCTTTAAACAGTAACAGTGATTTGTCCGAAGAAGAACTAGTGGTTCCTGAGGAAACGAAACCGAAGAGGGTGAAGTGTCAAGCTGCGGCAACGAGCAGCGTGATAAAGAGAATGCGGTTGGCGCGGACGAAGATGACGCGAATAGTGCAGATCCGGATGATTCCGTGTACGTCGAATCCGTCGGAGAGAGATTCATATTTCCGTGGATTTCCTCTAAAATTGCGAGACGTTCGATGCGATCGTCGAAGAGAATTCAACCAGGAAGGTTGTTGGATGTAACTCTTTGTAACAAATCGGAACCGAGGAATCTACAGGAAGCATTGCGATGTGATAAAAGTGTTGAATGGAAAATTGCCATGGAAGAACAGATGCAGTCACACGCCGATAATGGAATCTGGGATTAAGTGCAGCTGCTTGCTGGCTCGTCGACTGTCGGTAGATGTACCTGTAAGCAGATTGCAGCTGGTGAGGTAATACAATATAAAGCTCGTCTGGTTGCCCGAGGCTACTACCAAAAGTTCGGAGAGGAATATGATAAGGTATTTGCACCTGTCATCAAGCAGACGACCCTGGCAAACACTATTTGTTGCTGAAGCATTACGACGTTAAGACCGTATACTTGAACGTTCTGCTTCAGGAAGAGGTCTATATGAGACAATCAGGGGGTTGAAGCAGTCGGCCCGTTGCTGGATCCAACGTTTGCAACAGTTGGGTTTCAAGCCTAGTATCAAACGATTAGTCTCAGCATTAGGCTTTTTGACGTTTAATCACCTTTCCTTTTCTAGCACATGCAAAGGAATGATGGATTGTTTTCCTCCAAAAGATGTTCCTTCTTACTTGCACTCCTTTGATCTAAATGGTGCTGTAGTGTGCGTGCGTTCAAGGTCACTAAGCCGAATTGGCAGTAAGCCACCACTACTTTTGAGCGATTTTGAGGTAGAAATGCAAAAAGAAAATCTCTTTCATCGAATCTAGAGACGCTATGTAGACGATATTTTCGCAGCTGTAAAAGAACGCTATGTACCATAGTCGCTTGAATTGTTAAATTCAAAACATAGAACAATAATGTTTACATTAGAGAAAGAAACTGATGGAAAGCTTCCCTTTCTTGATCTGCTAATCAGCAGAAATATTGACAACTAATTAAAATTGCGGATCTACCGGAAACCAACTTCTACAGACCGGTACATCATATCTGATTCAAATAATTTCGGTGCCCAAAAACAAGCAGCTTCCCATTCAATGGCGCACCGTCTTTTCAATATCCCCATGGAAAGAGCAGATTTTGTAACTGAACGAAGAAAAATTCATCAAGCTGCGTGAGTGAACGGGTATGATACAGAATTCATAGATAAAATCATCCGCAAACACGAAAGGAAGAAGCACAGACAGAATGCCAAAACCCTGAAACCGGAGAAAGAAGAACTTCAAAAGATTAGCGTTCCGTTCTATCCCACACTCACCAACGCGGTTCAATCAACACTAAGAAAACATGGATTTCAAACGGTTTACAAGAGAAACCCGCATCATCTGAAAAGTCAGGGATTTATCAAATTCCCTGCAAAAACTGTTACGCTGTTTATATCGGTCAAACTCGTCGCAAATTAAAAGTTTGCCTAAGAGAACATAGAAATGCGGTGGAGAATCAACGAGCTCATGATTCGAGTGTGGCAGCACACGCTGTTAACCTTACCCACTGTGTGGATTGGGAATACACAAAATTAGTAAAAAATGTAAGGAGAACCTCACAATTTAACGCGTGGAAATCAATGTACATCACCACTTCCGATCACCCGCTGATGAATGAAGACGATGCTCCAATAATATCCTCTCTTTTTCATCTGACGATACTGGAATCCTAGTAGAATATTGTTTTACTCCGTTCGACGTGTATTGTAACACAATATGAATACTTGTTGTAGTATTGTACATCGTAATCAGTGGGACATCGTCCTGTAAATGGGCAACATCTAGCTCGAAACCGGTCGACTAAAAAGGTAAATTAAAACCCTTTTTACGTTTTGTAAGAACAATAAGTGTTGTGTCCTGTCTCACGTCGCGTCTCTCAAGTGTACTCAGTTCTTACGTTAGCACAAGCTACAAAAAATATAGTGCACAGCATTTACCTATCACAGATTTCAAATGTAAGTAAGGAAGGTCTCATATGCAGCAGTGAACGATATATAAGGGGCACACCTTCGGGTTTGCTTCATTCGCTCGGCAGCCTCGGAGTTGTGCAGAGCAATAATGGGACAGTGTTGCATTGACAGCTGCTGGTTGCAAGTACCCTGCAGGAGGGTACACGGGCGAGTAACCAGCCAGGTAGCTGATGGCTCACCTTGCTGTTTCTAACCAGTGGCTGGCTAGGTAGCCATTGGTTATGCTGTCGTGTGCTATAACACGCCCGTGAAAAATGCACAGTCAGAAGGTTGGCGCAACCACAAGAAGGGAAACGTGTGTGATCCTGTTAATAGCCATATGACGATATTTGTATTATGATATGATATAGATAATGGCTCTCCAACCATCGTAGCAAATACAATCGTGGCCGTATCATCATTCAAACCATATGGCCCTTTCCGGAACCACCAAATGCTTTCTAAAAAAAAAAAAAAAATAGAATTTTCTCACATACTGACTTTCTAATGCTGGTCTAACGTTCCATTAAGACCACACCCACGCTATTTCGACCTGGACTACGTCTATCGGCTAGGGTAGAGGTCAAATGAAAATATGAAAACTAGTGACCGTTACGAATACATGAAACACTTTGAACGCTAATAACTTTATCATTTCTCGATAGATTTTCGAGATTGTAGATCATACAATTGAAGTTTCTCGCGACTGTCAAGTCAATTTTCAAAAATATCATCAACAATTGCCTTTGAATTCCCAAACAGATTTTCAACAATATATAACGCGATAAGGATAATGGTCTCCAGCTTGTAGATCATATCAACACAATCACCACTGCCAGCACAGTCGTAGCCCTCGTTCTAAACAGGAAATACTTTTCGTTCAGATGATGAGTTAAGTCCGCAAGGACTTTCGAAGAGTTTTTAAAAAACTAACTATGAACTACACCTGTTGAAAGTCTAAACTAGAATGATCGTTTTATTGCCTCGATTTAAATTTTGTTGAACAAAATGTAAAAGAGCCTTATGTACGAAAAGTGCTTATGCTGAATTCTATAAAATACCTATGTGCTAGCTACTAACGATCTGATTACTGCTGTTACCAAGTGGTGTCGGGTTGTTATCGCTGTCCGTCGTTGTCGTCGGTGGGTTGTCGTCTTCTACTGCGAGTTTATGCTGACATGGTAAATCACGTACCTGCGATTAACTGTAGCATGCTGCTGCTGCTGTTGTTGATGTTGGTGTTGCCAACGTCGCCCTTTGGTACTAGTCATTGGATCGGGTGATCGCATTTAATGTATCCGCTACTTCTTGTTGCCTTTGTTGGATAGCGTCCAACCGTAGCCCTTTGTCCGGTGGTAAAGTTTAGAAGCAACCTTTAACTGATGTATAGAAAACTAAATTCCTATACTAAACAACCCGATTGAGGAATTCTAGTAAAGTTCAATTAATGTAATTAATACTTAAGATGGCGCTCGGTAGATCGTAGATCCTTACCTCGCTTAAGGATCATATACCATGTAGATTTGCACTTAGAAATAGTATCAGTTTAGTTCTACTCAAACGAGAAACTAATCGCATTTGGTTTCCTATTTCAGCGTACTTGCCCTGAGAATCCCACAGAGGTCACACATCATCTATTAAGTACCAAAAGAACTGTACCTAATGTGGCAATAGATGAACACGTCGAACTCGAAATGGAGATAAAAGTAGAAGACAGCATGCTGCAGGAGCAGGAACATAGAGCTTCTGATGACGACCGAGGGAGATCAGGCGAACCAATAATCTACAAGGTTCGTAGGTTTTTATTTTATAAAGGCAGCTTGTGAACCATATTATACTCACTCTCGGTTAATTAATTTATTCCAAATTTGAGAATCGCCGGCATTATTTCGTCTCATTTTGATACATTTACCGATAACTTGTCTCAAAAGCCGAATTTATGAATATAGTGTATGATTAATTATACAACATCGCAGTATGCTTTGATCGCGAGTTGACGTGTTTGTATTAGCTCGTGTCATTTTCCATTAAGTCTCGCGTATGTAGTGCTTCAAAGCTTTGGTGAAGTAACTGAACGCAATTCATTTTCATCAATTTGTTCGGGTTGTGAATAGGTATGTGTTAGCATTCGGAGCCCAAGGAGCGAGGACGGCTAGGATCCTACGGTAGTGACAACAGCAGCAGCATCACCCAAACGGATTCCACCTTCGAGCGCTGTTGCTGGCCGGCAAGCACTCGGCATCAGCAGCGGTTTCTTCCTTCCAAGACGGCAGGCTGGGCCAGCGAGTGCATGCGTTGTAACGCATGAGCCAAGGCAAGCAGATTGAATCTGGCGATGACCCATCGCCCAGGGACAGTCATGGGTAGTGGACATTGAACAGATAAGTACAACCTATTTTAAATAGCTTCATGCTTTGGTGATATGATGGCATTATTTGGCAAACATTAAACGTTACATGTTTTGGCGTTTCATGAAACATTCCACATAACATTTCCAAAACTCTAGCTTCGTATCGTTTGAGCTGATTTCATTTCACCTTTTTCTATAAGGCGAAACGGCACGCCGTGTTATTTTCTGTGTCTTCCGACTCGTTCGAATACAAACATATTGGTACAACCTAAGCTGGGCTAGAGCAAGTTTATCGCTAGACCGTGCAGTGTCCGGATGTGTCGTTTTCGCGTTTTCGCGGTGCAAGAAGAGTGTATTAGAAATAGATATCATGTTACTAACGGAAGGTTTCCGACACGTCGGCGACGGTCGAGTTGATGTGGGCGTGTACCGACGGCAGCAGCTGCGGGTCCAGCAGGACTTGGCCATCTAGGACATCGAGGAGAGCTGGTTTGCAAAGCAACAAATAATTTATCTCTACCATATTTTGAAGACAATATCTAATATCCTGTTTTATTTTGTCTATTTGGTTTTGTTTTGTTTTTCGTTATGCTTGTCTATTTTCAGTCACATTGGAGCGGTCTATTGCTTTTGGCGGATAGTATAGGTATGTACTTTCAGCGTATCGTTAACCAAAACGAACCCTGCTGCTAACCTTCCCCAAACTATCCAACATCCCAGTGATTTCTCGTGGAAGTGCAGAGGATTTCTCGGCTTCCTTCAAAGCGAGTATCACGTCAACACGTTCCTTCCTATTCCCTACTTGACCAGCATTCGGGCTCGGCCGGCGCCGGTATTGCTTTATAATGGGTCACCAGTTTTTACACATTGAAGATGTATGTTTGTCCCAAACATCATCTGTTGGTTCTTTGTGCAAATACTGCTGATCTGGCAATAACGGAGTTGCATCCGTGGGCGGTCAATCATGCTCATGCTCATGCTCAAGGCGAAACGGCACGCCGTGTTATTTTCTGTGTCTTCCGACTCGTTCGAATACAAACATATTGGTACAACCTAAGCTGGGCTAGAGCAAGTTTATCGCTAGACCGTGCAGTGTCCGGATGTGTCGTTTTCGCGTTAGAGTGAAAATACCAGCTAGTCTACTCGATCGTTGTACACCAACTTTTCTCGAGATTGGATAGCATTTCCGGTGGAGGCTTCAAATGGTGAGTTGGCAGCCTGGAGAGAGGGTGCGACCTACCTACGGTCCTCACAGGTTCCTATCTGGTGCCTCCACGAGTCGTGTGATCACAAAGGACTGCCAGCTGAAATATGGTAATGATCATATTGTCGTTTTGACGGTAGCGGGGTGAGGGCGTGCGACAGAAGAACGTGTATGTACCTGGGAATTACATTGAATATTTTTCATTATAATTTCATTAGTAGTTTCAACACGTTTTGGGATCGTCTTTGCAGTCCGGTAACATTTATCTTGGGAGCTTGGAGCAGAATAACAAGAGTTGGAAGCTGTATTTGTTTTTCATTATTTCAGCATAATGTTTGAATTGACGTGGCGCTAGAGAGGGAGAGAGAGAGAGAAAGAAAGAGAAATAAAGTGGTGAGGAGATGGGTGTCTGGTTTTACTCCTCTTTTACCTTTATGTTCCACAGATGCTCAATAAAATCTGCTTGCAATGGACGAATCCAGGTTGAAAAAAGATGAAACACCAAGTGGTGATAAATTTGACAGCTCCCATGTTAAAGTATAGGACGAACATTTTAAAATGCTTCTAAAAAATTCAAATGAAATTTTAATTAAAAGCGGTTTGTTGTATGATGGAAGACAAATCCAACAAATCTTCTTGTTGAGACTCAAATCGTATTAAAGAATTTCCGAAAAAATCAAATCAGTTTTCTCCGAAACATCATTTCAGATCGCAAAATGTTCACGTGGGTTTGTGGAAAATAGCAACAGGAATAAACGGACGAGATCTTTTTGCCTTCTAAAATCATGCGTCGGAAAAAACTGCTTTTGAATTTTTCGGAAATGCATCAATGCGATTTGAGCCTTAAGGTTTTGTACGAAAACGAGAATGCAAAAATTTGATTTGTACGAACGTATCCGACTGGTACGTGAACGGAAATAGAGGTAAGATACACGAAATGGTGGGGCATGTTGAAATGGGCATGCTATCTGTAAGCAGAACTGAGTTATAAATGAATATGTGTTCAAATTTGTATTTTGCGATGGTGTACAGTGCTTACCTACCAATTTCAATTTGCCCCACCGTTTCAACTTGCCTCGGTGTACCTTAAATATTTTTTGAAAAAAATATCGAATAATTATGCAAGAAAAAGCGTGTAGGTACCTTCCGTTTTTGTCCAACCGGCGAAGAAATCGTTTGGACAAGGAGTGGAGGAGGATGGATCCCGTCCACTAGGTAATACCCTATAGTGTAGGTTCGCCCATCAATTTCAAACTCTACTACAGGAGTTTTGCCAATGTAGTGGTCTGAAAATAACGATGAAAACTCCAACACATTGATGTCGTTTGAGGACCCTGGCATGCCAAAGAAGGCGTGCCATATCCATAGGTCATACGACGCCACTGCTTCCAATACAATGGTGGGCTTTTTGTCCTTCCCCTTGTACTGGCCAGCCCAAGCAGTGGGGCAGTTTTTCCATGGCCAGTGGCAGCAGTCCAACGAACCAAACATCCCAGAACCAAAGATGTGAAGAGAAAGTATTGATAGCCCAACAAACATCGGTGTTGAATTAGAGCTTGTTCAAGCAAATTTGAAGAAGCTATTCAGCTGTTTCTTCTAGAATAGCTGAATAGCTTATCCAAATTTGTTTGAACAAGCTCTAATTCAACACCGATGTTTGTTGGGAGGTCCGCAAGAGCACGGCAGGTTGTGAAATTGAATAGAAGTAGTTGAAATTGAGCGTAGGGCATGTTTGGAAGGCGGTATCTGCTCGAGCAGATAAACTCTTACCTAGCTACCACAATGCATGGTAGGCAAGAGGGAAGGGAGCCCCTCTTGACAGCCTGAGTCGTCTAGCAGAAAATTGCTGTCCACTCCTAGAGTTGCATATTGATAAGAATTATATTTCCAATTTGCAAACATTATTTTTAATGGTCGTTTTGAACATGATCATAGTCGGTTTAAAGTCACTATACTGCAATAGTCATCCCAACCCCCCATAATGGTAAACTTGACTATCAAATTTGTCTCTGTGTACCTTTCTATCGGTACGGAATAGGGTAACTAAATTGATCACCGCTATAGCAACGACCGATGTGGAGAAGGGTGGCTAAACTAAAATGAGAGCGCTGCAGCGCTTCTGAAATAGCAGCGCTACTGTTGCCCACCGTTAATGATGCTCTTAATGATTACATTTAGGGGGCTATTCATAAACCACGTAGACTTTTCTGGGGGAGGGGGGTTCTGACCAAAGTCTACGCTCCATACAAAAGTTTAAAAAATTGTATGGAGAAAAGTCTACGACGGGGAAGGGAGGGGGGTCCGAGATCTTCAAAAATGAGTCTATGTGAACAGGCCCTAGGTATAAGGAGGACTTTTGAAAACGTGTTTTGTAAAATGGTCTGTTGCTTGTCGAGTCTTTTTATTGGAATTTTATTTTTTTTGATGATTACTGTTGAGATGTTCTATTTACCTATTTTTTTGTTTTCAGTGACCAGCGAACGTTTGCATTAAAAAATAGACTGTTTTCGGATGGTGATAAAAAAAAGCTAAGAGAGATAATTGCTTTTGATAAATTTCCCATGGAAGGTAATTATTTAAGCTTACTTGCAAAATAATTCTACCCCCTTGCGAGCGGCTTTCCGGCAGTTAACCGGAACATTCGCCATGGCGGACGAAAACATGCGTGTAGGCATGGTTTTGAGATCTTTCTTCGTTTTATTTTACAATTCCTCCTCAGTTTTCGCGACAAAATTGTTGGAGTAGATCTTACTCTTCAGGTTGGCCCAGAAATTCTCGATGGGACGCAGCTGGGGGACGTTCGACGGTTTCGCCGACTTGGGTACCACATCGATATTCAGCCGCTCCATCTCCTCCAACGATCGCTTCGAGTAGTGGGCCGACGCCAGATCCGGCCAGAACATCGCGTCTTCGCCCTTATGATATTTCATGATGAACGACGCAACTTCCGGCAGGCATTTCGTACTATAAATTTCCCCGTTCACGGCCAGTCCGGAGCGAAAGCAGAGCGGCTTTGACATCCCCTTCTCGCTGATTGTCAGCCACAGCAGCACCTTCTTGGGGAACTTGGTGTGTGAAATGAACTTCACCTCGGAGCTCACTTCCTTCGTATGGGAAGTAAAATACGAAGTGCCCTGCCAGTCGTTGCCACCCTGGGTGAGATAGGTCTCGTCGTCCATCACCACCGCCACGTCGCGATTCGCCAGGAAAATCGAGTTGACCACCTTATTCAGCCGCTGCCGCTGCGTCATTGCCTGCAGCTGACATGTATGTTCATGTTCGTCAGGTACTTTTTCACTGTTTGGCCGGTTGAACCGACCTCCCGGCCAAGCGCACGCAGCGATATAGCCACTTTTCCCTCGGTCTTCCTCTTCAGCATCTTTTGGAGCTTCTTGTCGCTCAGGGTCGTCGGCTGTCCGGAACCGGGCTTTCTTTCGATGCTCTGATTGTTGTCTAATAGTACCAAGATGTTGTAGATGCCGGAACGGGCGTATCCAGCGTCCACAAAGGGCCGCACGATGTCCGTTTTCGACGTGGCGGGGTGCCTTTCTTTGAACGCGCACACTTCTGAACGGAGTTGCTTCACTGTTCGACTGATAGAGCTGTCAAATTTTGTCTGTTGACTCATGGGTTACTATGATTGATGCTGCATGGGTAGTCTCGTCAGTGCGGGTGAAGGAACGTATTAAAAGTGTTCGGTGAACGTTTGTCGACAACAGTTCAAGGCAAACTGGCGTTCTGCGGCGAATAAAGTGGACAAGGAGGCTGGACAAAATCTTATGGCAGGAGACCCGACAATTCGCATTCGGTAAAAAGGAAGCTTAGCTGAATATTTCTCCTGTATTCTATATTAACTGAACTTGAAAAAGAAAAAGAATTTGACTTATTATTAAAAACTTTGATCGACTCACACACATTACTGTTTGACCAAATTTTGATCGGAACACCCTTTGTTAGTGTGAATACAAATACTAATCTTACTAGATCTTAATGGTTAATTTTCTAGTAGCTGCAACGGCTGCATTCTTTCGATGAGAGGTTGATCAGCCAAGTTGCAAATATACATTCTCTTATAATTAACTGTCGTGCTCACATTATTATTATTAAATAACTATTTAACTAATTAATTCATAATTAAATTTATATCATTAATTAAAATCACTGTAGAACCTATCAGATCCACTACAAATGATTATAACGGTGCAAGGAAACGGAACAGCAGCTCGAAATTTCAAATATACTATTGTTTATATGACATATAATGCTAGATTATATATGGAATGCTCAAGTTTTGTAAAATAATTTGATCGAGGTTATGATACATTGTCTAAACTTTTAGTTTCATAATGGATAGGCAAGTCCTTCTACAATTACAGCAGGACAACAATCTACATACATGAAATAATTTATATTTTACTTTTTAATCATTATCATTACCATTTTTTTATTTCACTACTCAGATTTTCATTATTAATTTAAATATTATCTATTATTCTTTGCTCGCAGCGTACGGTACGGTATGTTCACGCATCCTTCCTCCCCTGCAGATTCACAAAATGCGTTGTGGCTCAAATCTATTCATTCGAATCCAACTAATTTTGAGGAATCATCTTTTGCGATTAATGCAACGCAGTAGGCCTGGCCGCTTTGACGCTTCTATCATATCTTTGATATGCTGCAAGCATCAATATTGACAAAAAAAATTGGGCGTCATCTGACTTAATTATGTCCAGGATGCTTTCTCGTACTGGCTGTGTTTGTATTAGTTAGATTATATTTATATGGTATTCAATGATGAATATTATTTAAATATTCCAATATTGCGCTCTCACGTCTTAGGTTTCAAAGTTAGAGAAAATTTTATGAAAATAATCTAGCAATAATAATCAACAATTTCATCATATACGTGATACTATGAAAATCAGCTTCTGGAACTAGTTATCGGTAAATTAATCGCATTGGGTTGAAATGACGATCCACAGCACTGCCGCTGTTACAGTAACTTGCTCCTAACGTTTCAGCGAAAACTCCCCATAAAATATTTGACGGATGGCAAAATGTTCAGGCGACCAACGAAATCGACGAACGTATATTGACTAAATTGACTATCCGTTGTAGAAAAAGTTGGTCCATGCATCAAGCAATGATGAATCGGTTTTCACCGGGTTATTTATTTTTTCCATAACGAGTCTATCAGACTGTTTATTCTGTAAATGCCTCTTATTAAGCTCCTATAAGCGTCGGTGCAACAATCGACCTATTCGTCGTGGACAAAATCGGTCAATCACAACGACGAAATCCGTCTTAGTCGAGGGCCAAATCGGTGAGTTGTGCAATTGGGCTTTTTTCTACAAGTGCACAAAGTGAATCCGATCAAGTCGATGTCGTTGATCAGTCATCTTGTCAGTTCAAAAAAAAAAAAAAAATAATAATAATTTAATAATTTTTAGTAAGCCCACTTTTGACGAAATTGTGTTGACTTTGACTGGCCTTGTACGCCAATACATAAATCGATTTCCACTGAAATCTGTCTTTTATGTTCGTCCTTGCCACCGCGATTAAAGTTAGTTCGCTATCACTTCTTTGGTTAGCATCGTTTTGTTCTATGTGTGCTAGTTAATAAATTAGTTAGTTTAGTTTGCTGAACTAATATTTTTAACATGCTCGCATTTAGCAACCTACCTAGACTTATTATGTACAGTTTTCAAATATCTTTCGATTTCTTCCAATTTCACCGAGTGAACCCAATTGGTGAACATTTTAAACAACCTCCGAGTTCCTCTACTTTTTCATGAATTTATATCAACGGTTTTTTGGGTTATGAAGTTTAAAGAGCGATCAAAGCCGACCATTCTTATGGTACCTTCTTTTTTACAGAATCCAGTCGATACATCAAAACACGTTGCGTCTGAAGGAGCCTATCATGACGATAAAATACAAATCAAGCTAGAATATGTCGAAGGTGAAGAGGAATCTTAGAGTGTAACGGAATGCTCGGTATGTCGTGGTTGCGATTGGAACAAATCTTTTTTAGATTATATGGCTGGTGATCAGCTTAGTCCGTGCTACAGGTGTGGACACGTCTTTAGTAGTAAGCCACGAATAAAATATAACATGGTTAGTATCACAAATTGCATTAAATCAAGAACCTCTAACATTTAGTTTTTTGCTTTATTTTCAAGGTCGAACCATGATAGAGTCGGTGATCTTATTTCGTTTTCTGTATCGGAGACAGCACCTCCATTTTTTATTATCTTGAGTATTACAACTTCTAGAAAAATGTGACCTATGACCTACGATAACTAACAGACTAATGTATGATCTTTAATCGGCATGGTAAATACTACAGAATATATCGTCATCACATGGTCGTCAAACGAAAATCGGTTGTTGAAGTAAACAAAAAACTATTTGGATGACATTTGCCAGATTTAGTTACGAACATATATCCAAGAAGTTTCGAAACCGTCGAGGGGGTTCAGAGCTATCTGCTCACGAAGCGCAGGAAAATCGATGACCCCTTTAATGACGTCGAATATGCGCTACGTAGTACGGATACCAAATCGGGGAAGCGTATAGTAGAATGCTACGCACCAGCGTGTTGTACAGTGTTTATGTCAGTGAATTCGGAAGCATGTCGCCGAATGAACCCAAGAACAGAAAATGGGTTGGAATTCATAATCCCAACATGTTCATTGAACCTAAGCTTCACGTCGATAGTTGCGCTTAGATCGCAGATAGAAGTAACACGCTCCAGTGTTTCAATGTCCATACTGTACTGGTGATGCACGGGATTATTAGAACGAGTAAAGGATATGATCTTGCATTTCTAGCTGTTGACGCGAATGTCATTGTGGCGATACCAGATCAACATGGTGTTGATATCCGTCTGCAGATCGTTCACAAAAATGTTGACTATCAGTGGACCAAGAACACTGCCCACGCCGGACGTGATGCAGAATAAACTGGATCGTGCTGAGTCAACTACTACATACGAGGTACGGACAGATAGATACGAAAAGATTCACTGCGTTATCCAATTCGCAAAGCCAATGTGCTTTAGTTTTTCGACGACAAAACTCGACGACATACACCGCGTCAACTTGCCTTCTCATTTCTATTTCCCGTGACAGCGTGGTAACGTAGCACATCAAATTTGTTGTTGTTGAGCGGTGTTTCATGAAGTCATGCTGGCTAACTATATATGAATCGTGTTAAGTGTGTTTTTATTGTGAAATTCCTTTTAGATGTTTAAGCTGGTTCACCTATCATGTTGTTCAACTGTATCGTTCAAATATTGTTGCCGGCTAGTGAATTCTCTAAACTAAGTAACTCAGTTTTTATGTACATTCTAGGTAGGTCTTCGATTATGCTACCAGCTCTTCTACAAAAAGGAAATATTTGCCATGATTTTCGCCTTATTTCAGCGTGCTTTCTAAAACAATTTTTTTTTTTTTGAAAATTGGGAGAAAATCTCTTTAGCCACTGAGTGGTCTCATTTTTTAGAGAATTGAGTCTACGGTACTCAAATTTGAGTTAAATTCAATCGCGGTGTAATAGAAGCGATCCATCGATTCATTCAAATGACGAAGACATACGTGGCATCATGATGCCTGCTTGACGAAATTTGCCAGTACCTCACGATGTGTTGGGATCCGCCGTCTGCATACCTTCTTGCATTTAAACGGAAGGCGGAAGACAAGACGGCATGCCAGAAAGCGTGATCGACAAATGTCAGCTTCAGATGTTGCTTTGTTTACTTTCTGGTAAGAATGCTTTCAATCGGTTCGATTTTTGTTTTCAGTAAACCTGATAATTGTGTGTTTGTGTTAAGATTTAGATATCGCATGTTGTATTTCTTAGTGAAATCGAGAAGATGGATATGCTCGTAAGGCTAGGTGCTCACCGATTTGGCCACCGACATAACATGTCAAAACATCGAGTTATTGTCTATGGCGTGAGTGAGATAAACTTCGACAAGATGTTTTGAAATTGGAAATATCTTCACAACATCATGGGATCCCAGTAGTGAACAGCAATTTCTGCTAGAACCAAAGCTGTGAAGATAAAGTATCGATAGGGGTCCGATAGAGCTCGGCAGGTTATGAAATTGAATAGAAGTATGATGTAGAAGGAGATGTTCGCTCATCACCATGAGACACCAAGAGTGGACAGTAATGTTTGCTAGAATGAAAGATATGAAGAGAAAGTGTTGAAAGTTCCGTCAGTGTCCGGTAGGTTGAAAATTGAATAGAAGTATTGAAGAATTGAGCGAAAGGGCATGGGTAAAGTAGTACTCGAACCAAGGACGTTACCTTTGCCAAACATCCCACTGCGGTGTAGGTTGAGGCACAGATACATCTGCCACCTCAACTGGCTCACGTACGGAGAATACACACATAACAATTAAAAAAGTATGAATACACGCAAAATAAAACAGCAGAAGAAACTACCATTTAAAAACCATTTCGAGGGTTAAATTAAGCGCAAACACCAAAAATTTTCACCTGCAAAGTGGAAAAACCTCCAAATGGAAAAAAGGGGATAGAGATAAACGGTCCCCCCTAAAAAGTGAATTGTATTTAGCTGTGCAGAGAAAAAGCCCAAAAATTCCAAAATTATGTTGGCGCTGAAATGTTGAAGGTTTTACCATAAACGTAGTAAATTTTACTGAAATTTCATGGTAGTTTTAAAGATAGGCATAGCGGGTAAAATGGTAGTTTTTACTACAAGAATTTTCTCTGTGTAGAAGTAGTTTGAAATTGTGCGTACACGCGAATACAAGAATACGGAAAAGTCAGTAAAAAATACCGAAAACCGCACAAAAGTGCACATACTGAAATTATCGGTAAACGTGGATTACCGAAAATTCGGTATTGTTGATGACAAGCGAAAAACGTTAAAAATTACCTATTTTAATCGTTTATTTACTATTGGCTTTTCGATACCACCGGTGTATAACGATTTATCGAGACCTTCAAAACATGCTTCAGTTTCAGCAATCACTTCATCATCTCAGCCAAATCTCTTTCAACGGAGCATCTTTTTGAGTTCTGCGAAGAGCCAGTAGTCGCTGGGGGCCAGATCTGGAGAATACGGTGGGTGCGGTAGCAATTCAAACCCCAATTCGACCATTTTTGCGGCTGTTTTTATTGACTTGTGACACGGTGCATTGTCTTGGTGAAAGAGCACCTTTTTCTTCGTCAAATGAGGCATTTTCTGGGCGATTTCGGCCTTCAAACGATCCAACAAACCGATATAATAGTCGCCGTTGATTGTTTTTCCATGTTCCAAGTAGTCAATGAATAAAATTTCATGCGCATACCAAAATACAGAGGCCACCTTCCCAGTCGATGTTTGAGTCTTTGGACGTTTTGGACGGCTTTCTCCGTCTGGACGCCTCTCAGCAGACTGCCGATTTGATTCCGGAGTGAAGTGGTGAATCCTTGTTTCATCCATTGTGATGTATCGACTCAAAAACTCCTTCTCATTTCGTGTGAACATCTCCAAACAGCTCTTTGAATCATCGACTCGTTGTTGTTTTTGCTCTGGTGTGAGCAAACGCGGCACCCACTTGGAAAACAGCTTTTTCATACCCAAATGTTTGTGTATGATGGTGTAAACACAACCTTTTGATACCTTCAGAGTGTCAGCTGTCTCTTGTTACTTCACTTTGCGATTGCCCATGATGATTTTCAGGGTTTTTTCAATATTTTCCGGAATAACTGCCTCATTTGGCCGACCAGGGCGCTCAGCATCATCGGTGTCCGTACGACCACGTTTAAAATTGGCAAACCACCAATGTTTGATGGTCGTTTTCGATGGGGCAGAGTCCTGATAACATTTCAAAAAGCAATGATATATCAACACACGAATCGAATCTATTCAACGCCGTTTTCTTCGGTTCGCACTTCGTAGACTTCCTTGGAGCGACCCTTTTCGTCTTCCTAGCTACGAAAGTCGGTGTCAGTTGGTTGACATGGAGCCTCTGCGGGTCCGTAGAGATGTCTGTAGAGCTTTAACTGTTGCAGATGTGCTACAAGGAAGAATCGACTGCGGAAGGATCCTTCAACAAATTAGCATCAACGTCCAACCAAGGCCAATGCGTCACAACTCCATGCTCAGGCTTCGTTTTCGCCGCACCAACTATGGGTTGAATAGCGGTATTCACGGGTTACAGCAAACCTTCAATAGGGGGCGTCCATTTTCGATTTCCATCTGACGCGGAACGCACTTCGTCGGAGATTTTCTACCCTTTTTAGAACAATTGACGCACGTAGTTAAGATAGTGTATAGCTTTAATTATTTTATTTTTACTTATTTATTTTTGAGTCTTGACTCCACTTAGGAGGTTATGTAATCGTTTCTTATTGTAATTTTTTCCTATTTAACATCATTAGGACCTAAATTTGGTCTGTTGATGTATACTTCAAATAAACAAATAAACAAATACACGAAATAGCTTTGAATCCATCGGTTTTGAGAATCACAAAAATAGCGTCACTTAAAGCACTGTAACTCGATAAATAATAAACCAAACGTCATGACATATTGACAGTAATCTTTTGAAGGTTGGTACTTTCGAAAAATCATACAGATATCTTATTAGTGGCGCCATTTGGTAGTTAAGCCTGGGACTTATTGATCGATGTGTTACTCCGGACCTACACTCAGGCAAATAATTTTAAAAAGTTCATAAGTTTCAACTTATGAACGATGCTTTTGAATTTCATAAGGTTGACTTATGAACGGATTTTGTTTCACACGATGTTGTTTTTGTAATCCTTTAAGCACTCCTGTTTACAAGTGTTGATATATACTAGTGGGCAAGTCACTGGACCCATAACCTCCACGTTCATGGTTCGAATCCCGGTTGCTGAATATTTTTATTTTTGCAACATCATTATATTTCATAAAGTAAAGTTATGAAACTCTCTTATAACAAATAATCATAATGCAATCTTATGAATATCGAATGTTTATTTCGCTGAGTGTAGGGGTTCTAAAACAGTGAACCAATTTCAAATCGCTAGTTTCATATTGATTCTCGCTAAGCTGATCGACGACGAATGGAAGAGATCCAATGTCTAATTTTGGATATTCCCTACCCAAGTAACACCAGAAACATCTTCTTTGACAAGAATATAAGAAGTTTGTTGTAAAAAAGTCGTGAGGATGAAATACCAAACATGTCTGGTCTTGAAAAAGTTTTCAGGATGTTTGTCATCTTACCACTACGAACTATTTTTACTCACTTTTGAGTATCCATACTTTTGACTGATTGGAGTTAAACGTACTTCATTTTGGATTGTTTGGAAATAGCGTGTATGCTAGATGTTTGTGAATATGTTGATAGGTTGCATTCAAGATGAATTTTAAACATGTTTTTAACATCCTCATGCAATAGTGAAATCCTTCCGAATAGATTGTGAATCCAATACAGTGACGGCTGAAAATATGTTTATTTGAAATACTGGAATAAAATAAAACACTACCTAAATGTAAGATTGTGATGCCACTCACTGATTCAAATAGAAGCCAAATTGGGCATAGGGGTTTATTCAAATGTAGCTAAAGCAACAGTTTGGGAGAATGTTTAGTATTTTTTATAAATTGTTACGTTTAATTTGTGGGGGAGTCTTTTGAGATGTAGCTACGCACAACATAATAGAAAAATTATATTTGTATTTTCATTCATACTGACATTTCTCGGTTCAATTTTACAACAAAAAACGCAGAAAATAAAAAACGAAGATTTGAAAATCAAATGTGTTACTAATGTTTTTACCCGTCTGTAGACTTGTCTGTAGGGCTGTGACTTGGTAAATCGCCATGTTGGTTTTTGTGAATTCCATAAAGAAATCTTACTAAAATTCAATAATTTATTCGGGGTACCTTCTACGTGTTTTAATCCAATCGATGGCGCGCATGAAATTCGGGAAGGTAAAACGGAAAGTTGCACTGCTAACCTTGAGCCGCATATACAATTTTGATACAACTTCCATGCTCAAAGCAGTTTTTATTTCTCATTTGAAAAAGTAATAAACAATCATCTTTAACGCGTAAATAATTAGTAGATATGTTTCGATTAAAAAATTTGTTTATATTTTTTTTTTTAGGTGAAAAAAAAAAATATTTTTTAGGGGGTGGGGACAAAAAAAAATAATTTTTGGGTAAAAAAAAATTAAAAAAAAATAAAAAAATTTATTGCGCTTTTTCGGTTATATGCGTGTATGAAATTAAGTTATTGACGTTAGAAAAAAACATAAGCTTGGTCTAAAACGTGTATTATTAACATGAATATGACAAGTGGTGTTACTTGGGTATGGTGTGATTTTATTTATATTTGTTTTTAAATACTTTTGTTCAAAAAAAAAAAAAAACGGGAATAAAAGAATCAAAAAGCAACCCCGAAACATTTTATTTTTCATTTATTAGCGACCTTTTAAGAATTATTCGGATCTTTCATGAAAGTAATTATAATTTTTTTCAACTTTACTGTTATTCACTTTAATCTGTTTTTTCTTTACTTGATCTTGGCCGTCGTCGATGTCGTCATTTTTGTCTTTTCATTGTTGTTACCTTTCCTCCTGGTGGCGTTTTCAGCGATCCTTCCGGCAGCGATTTGTTTCCTTGTCTCCCAGCGATTCCCGATTACACTTGTTGGATGGTGGCAACCGATCGGGCAGTTTTGAATGCCTGCTTCTCGCAGCATCTCCATAGCAGCGTCATGATTTTCAGCGCAAGCATTGTCAACACTGCTTCTAACGGGGTATAGCTAAAAAATGTGAATGATTTTAACTCTCTCATACGAAACCACAAACGTACACAGAGAAAAGATAGATTACGTGAATCAATGCTCTCTGACTCCCCAACATAATCGCATGTTTTGTTTTGTTCTAACTTGTTCAGTTGTGTTCAAAATGCCGTCGAAGCAAAAAGCATTACGCGAGCGGATTGTACAGGTCTATCAAACGAACATAAATCACGGGAAAAAGTTCACTGTGAACTATTTTAAAACTGAGAATGTTCCAGTTTCAACCATCTATCATATCCTGACATCTTCAATTACAGCTCGTAGGAGTGGTAGTGGGAGACCGGCTAAAATAATGGACAAGAAAGGACTTAGATAGCTCCATAGTACTTTTAACAACAAGGATTCGAATAGTCAATCTGATGCAGCAAAAAAGTTCAAGACTACGCAACCTTACATCTGCAAGACGTTGAAGAAGATAGGAATTGGAATAGTCTGCCAAAAGAAATCAAGAGCACCAGAATACACAGAGCAACAGATATCAACCGTAAAATCTCAATGCCGCGGGAAGATCCGAAATTACGCCGGAAAATGTGTCGTTTCGGATGATGAAAGCTACTTCTCTCTCTCTAAACCCACATCCCAGGAAACGATCGATATTATTCTTTTTTTTTTTTTTGTAGGTTTACTGGTGGGACTCTGAATAGAGTAGAAACCTCTACGCCAGGCCTTTGATGATATCGTTGCGTAAATCCTTTCGAAGCATTTTGCCAGCCGTGCACGGAACATGTCGTCCAAGAAGACGCTGTTGCAAATGATTCGGAAGGAGCCACGTTTGAGTTTTTTGAGTCCTTTCGTCTTTTTCTTCAATTGTCTGTTTGTTGATTTGTTAGTCCGTGTTACGTATATAAGTTTAATAAGTCTTCCGAAGCAGTTTTCTCGAATCAAAAATAAAAATTTATTGTATTGTACCTTGTGCGTTAGAATGATATAACTTAACTCCTTTTGAAGCATTTCACCAGCCGTACAAGGATCATGTCGTCCATAGAGACGCTGTTGACACGGCCTCAAAAGGTGTTACATTTTCAAGATGGCGTTCCTTTTCTCTCAGCCATATTCATGTCAACTGTTTTGTATGGTGTCGTGTCGTCTTTTTGTAGGATTTTTATTTAGTTCATCAGTTTTTAAGTTTAATAAGGTGTTATACTTATCTTCGTTATTTCTTCATGATTTCTGTAGTCTTTTGTAGTTTGTTAATTTCTTCATCTTCTGTTTGTCTGGAGCCGCTTGTGATCTGAGTAGTTTGTTTGGCTATTAATAGTCTTCTGGCGTCGATCTCGTACTTTTTATTCATTGTTAATTTTAATTGTTTTTATTTGTTGTTGAAAGCAAGCCACAAAAGGAATCAATTGATTGATACATCAAACCTACATTTCCGATTAATATGAATAATGGATCATGAGATGAATAATGCAACAGTTCCCCTATGTGGTAATGCTTTCCAAAGGTGTGCTGATTTTTGATAATAAACTATTTCAGCTTTTTCAACTGAATCTATATGATCAAATGCTTTTCTACTATTTGCAAATACTGTACTTGACCATTGATCACCATCTCAAAACAATGATGTTCATCGATGAGAAGTAATAGAGGAATTTCAGAAGCACTTTTGGGCTGCATTTCCACTGATCTGGCAACACTTGCGTGCTTCTTTCCAAAATGGTAAAGAACCAGACCAGCCCTGGGACCTGGTAGTTGAAGTTAAACTACCTCAAGGCTTTGCCAGTGCCCAGG
>JAHHFK020004876.1:0-35774 GCA_024533555.2 Aedes koreicus
TGGCTGAAACTTTTTCCCACTGGATAGAAATTACACAGTTTTTCTTTGAAGTGTATTGTTTACAGTATATCCATAAAAAATGCGAAAATCCATACCTCAGCTTCAAATCGGAATTAGTTTAGTTAAGTTTAGTTTATTTGTCAACAGTTAAGATGTTTACCCCAATGACCGTTCAATATAATTCTAACTGACACATACAAAGATACTACAAACAAAGCACAAAAACCTCTTAAAACTATTCGTATTACATTTACGGCTAACGTTAAAATCAAATACGGAATAACAACGGTTGAACACATGGCACATACTTTTTATCGGTTCGTTCCGCCCGTAATTTGTTCTGGAGTGTCGAATGTAAAGGAATGCGTGGGATCGGAGATTTAGGCGTCTAGTGCTGATGTCTAGAAGACCAAGTAGAGCTGAGCAATCAATGTGGCCTTGAAGAAGATCACCAACAAAGCAAGCTTTAGCGACGTCACGCCTCGCTTCCAGCAATGTAATAGTAGGGAAAAGGGGGATGGGGGGGGAAGGGGGGGGGGAAGGGCAGGGGTCATAGGTTAGCAGCGAGCGGCCGGGGGCGAGCTAGGGTGGCCATATCATCCGCGCGGTGGTGTCAAATACGTGGTTGGGGGGGGCGGGGTGTGCGGTGCGGTGAGCTTGATGCTTTGGTAAGGTGAGGTGGGGACGTGGGAGCGGGCAAGTAGGTGTACGGGGACGTGGTGTTCTCACGGGGTGGTCGCCCCGCCGCCGGTTGGATTTTTTTCAGCGCGCTAACGAGAATCTGGTGCGTATGGCTGGGCGGGGCGACTATCCCGTTTTTGAACTGGAACTTCGACGAGGATGTGAACGGTTATTTACCATCGAATGCTTCTACGGAGCCGGAACTGGCACTTACGGAACCGATGCTCACCAGTGGACTAGTCCAAGTTAATTCACTTGTAAATTCAAATAGAAGACTCCTGGACTTAGCCTTTACCACCGAACCGGATGCTTCCACCTACTTGGGCCCCCCTTTTCCTCTCGTGGAATCAGCATCACTACACATTCCTTTTTTTTCAAAACAATTCGCCCATTCCATCTCCCCTTCTCTACAGGTATTGGTTTGAACCCCACTTGATGTTCTGCGAGGGCTGTGGGTTTACTCCGTGAATAATGTATTGGCTACTATTAATTGGCAACAGACTTTAGAGGGTGATTCCGTCGATGCTATTTCTGACCAATTTTACGACAAACTGTATGAAACTCTCTATGCGCGAGTTCCTCTTCGACGGCGGATTACAAGGCCAACTTCTGTGCAACCCTGGTGGAATCCAACGTTACGCAATCTGCGAAATATGCTACGTAAGTCGCGAAAACGACATCTCCTTGCCAGAACCAACGAAACTAAAAATAATCTCCGTTTAATCGAAACGAGGTACAACGTACTCCTAAAATCCAGTTATGAGGAACACGTCCAGCAATTGCAAGCGAACCTGAAGCAAAACCCAGCGGCATTTTGGAAGTTCGTGAAGTCACAACGTGCTGGCAATAGAATTCCTAACATAGTTGAATTCCACGGGGTCGCCGCTAGCACCCCTGTCGATGCTGCGAACTTGTTTGCGTGCTTCTTCCAGTCAGTCTATAGCACAAATGCGCCACCTCTGCACCCAAATAGCTTTGACAACATACGGAAGTTCAATATGAACTTCCCAGCGCTTTGTTTCTCGCCGGATGACGTCATGAAAGCCTTGAACGACCTTGATGTTTCAAAAGGCCCTGGTGTAGATGGAATTCCTCCGTCTCTTCTCAAGTTTTGCTCACGCTCTCTTGCTTTTCCGATATGCAGCATATTTAATCGTTCGTTAAGAGAGAGAAAGTTCCCAGAAAATTTGGAAGACTGTGTCAATTGTGCCAATCCATAAAGCAGGAAATCGGAACCTTGTTGAAAACTATCGTGGAATATCGCTTCTCTGTTGCATTAGCAAGGTCCTTGAAACGTTAGTTCACAACGCTGTGTACAATGTTGTCCATCCTTCAATATCACAGTACCAGCATGGATTCGTTCAGCATCGCTCTACAACTACGAATTTGCTGTGCTATACCAACACGTTGTTTCGAGAGGTTGAATCCCGAAGGCAGGTTGACTCTATCTATGTCGATTTTTCTAAAGCTTTCGACACAGTACCACACCTGTACGCAGCCGAAAAGCTAAAGGCTGTAGGATTCCCAATTTGGTTCGTTGAGTGGATTCTCTCTTACTTGACCGACCGTCAGTCCTTCGTAACGGTAAATTCCGCACGCTCGAGAACTTTCGCAATTACTTCAGGAGTACCACAAGGTAGTGTGCTCGGCCCAATGCTCTTTGTGCTTTTCGTTAATGATCTGTGCCCTCGTATTTCATCGTTCAAGCAAATGTTTGCCGATGACCTGAAGATTTTTAGAGTCATTATGTCTGCACTTGACTGCCTTGTCCTTCAAAACGATATTAACGAACTACTGCTGTGGTGTAACGATAACGGTATGAGGGTCAACATAGCCAAATGTAAGGTGATTTCGTTCTCCCGTCGTACAGAGACCATCACGCATCAATACACAGTTGGTGCGGTTCCAATAGAGCGTGTCACATGTATTTGTGATCTAGGTGTTACAATTGACTCCAAGTTAAAATTTAACAAACACGTCGCGCTGGTTACGGCAAAAGCCTCCATGGTTCTTGGATTCATTCGACGTCACACTTGGAACTTCACAGATATCTACGCACAAAAGACATTATTCTGTACCTTAGTCCGTAATATACTGGAATACGCGGCCGCTGTCTGGTCACCATATCACGCATCACTGATCATCAGAGTCGAACGAACTCAAAAGCTCTTCATCCGATTCGCGCTACGGAACCTTCCATGGAACGACCCGTTAAATCTGCCCGACTATACCGCACGATGTATGCTGATTGGTTTGCAAACCTTGCGGGCCAGGCGCACAATCATTCAGCAACTGGTTGTCTACGACCTGCTATGCGGCAATATAGACTGTCCGGAACTCTTACGCGATGTTCCCCTTCACGTTCCACCCCGACAATTGAGAAGCGCACAACTAGTCGCTGTACCTGCTCACCGGACCAGTTACGGTTTCAACAATCCACTTGACGCCTGTCTGCGAGCCTTCAACGATGCCAATGAACATTTTGACTTTAACATCAGCAAAAACGTTTTTAAAAATAGGATTAAGAATAGTAGGTAGAGTAGTCTGTACGATTTTTAGTCGAAGACGAAGAACAATAAAAATAAAAAAATAAAAAAAAATAACTAGGTAAATTGATGGAGTCTCTCCAAGGGAGGCGGTGTAAAGGAAAAGAGAAAAAACTTCTTTGGAATTTGTTTTGTTGTGGAGTGGTTGGGGGGGGGGGGGGAGAAAAAAACCTGGGGAATATGCGAGGGGGGGGGGTATTAGGGGGGGGAGAGCGTAATAAAAGAAACACATGGGGGATTTAGCAAAACGGAACATAAAGCCCAACTGGGAGGAGGTTTTGGAAACAATGTACGAAACATGATCCTTAAATGACAGCTTGGAGTCTAACATTACTCCTAAGTCCTTTACTGTTGTCTCACGCTTCAGCTCGGTACCGAATAGCGAATAGGCATGCTGAAAAAGCGAGCGTTTACGGCCAAAAGAGATTACTGAGCATTTGGCCACATTCAAAGACATTCGATTTAAGTGGTACCAGGACCCGAATACTTCCAGTTGTTGCTGTAAGAATATGGCATCTGTGGTCTTCTTTATCACAAAGTAGAGCTTGAGGTCGTCAGCATACGACAGTTTGAGGCATGTCAAGCTGTGATTTATGTCGTTCATGTAGAGCAAAAATAGGAAAGGTCCGAGGTGGCTGCCTTGAGGGACACCGGATGTGACAGGAAATGGTGTTGAGATGAAGTCACCGATCTTCACGGACGTGTTCCGACTAATCAAATACGCAGCCAGATCAGCTACCCCATTATCGATACCTATCCTAGCATACTTCGCCAGTGCAATCTCATGGTTGATGTTGTCAAAAGCTGCCGAGAGATCAGTGTAGATAGCGTCTATTTGATGTCCTTTTTCCATCTCGCGTATGAGAAATGACGTAAAGGTGGCTAAATTAGTAGTTGTCGATCATTTGGGCATGAAACAATGTTGTTCCCAGGAGATGCTGTGTGAATAGTTCCGAAACAGAGTATCGAGAACAACCAACTCGAAAAGCTTAGAGGTAGCACTAAACGCTGCAATTCCACGATAGTTTGAAACTGTTCGTTTGCATCCCTTTTTGTGAACAGGAAAAACAAACGAATCTTTCCAGCAGGACGGAAAAAGGCCTGTCGTTAAGGAAAGGTTAAAAACCGTTGCTAGAGGCTTCGCGAGCGGTACAAGGAAACGTTTGAGCATAAACAAAGGAATGCCACCAGGACCGCAGCCTTTTGATGACTTCAGTTGCTTCCCTGCTGCGGCCATAGTGGTGGTAGTGACCGACATCTGTGGACTGGAAGCAGTGAGATGAGGTATGTTATTAGCAGCGGCGACAATATCATCAGAATCGAGAATTTCATCGGTGAATTCACTGCTGAACTGTGAGCGAAAAAGATCTGCGATTCCCGGGATTGAATCAGCTTCCAAAGTGCCGTTGGTCATATTCGAAGGCAATCCAGATTCTTTCCTTTGCTCATTTACATATCGTCAGAAGCGCCTAGGGTTGGATTTGAGGCGTCGTTGAAGCTGGTCAATATGACCGTTGTACAAATGGTCGTTCAGTTCTTTGTACTCATTGTTTGCTCGAGCGTAGACAGATCAAGTTAGATCCGTGCGGTATTTGCTTTGCTCGCTGAGTGGAATCGAGAGCATATGTACCTTCTCAATGTATGAATCAGTCATCGAGTTCCATGCCTTGGTAATGGAAGCTTTCAGGGCGCCAATATTGGGGTGAGAACGTTCACAGGCCTTAGCCTGAACATATGCCCATATTGAGTAATCCAAAGGATTCAAGTTCGGGCTGCTAGGAAGCCAAATGTCCTTTGGCCAAAATTCCATGTTTTGCTTAAGCCACGCTTGAGTCCTTTTTGAGGTATGACACGGTGCTTCCTCAGCCAATTTCCGGATCGATCTGATAAGATTTCGCCTCACTTTGTCTCTCACTGATCTCATGACCTTCGGTGTGCGAGCGGACCGTGGACGGCCACTTCCCAGCTTCCGTGGACGTGGTCTTTAAGGAGTAAACGTTGGATACGGTAAACGGTAGCCAGGTGGCATCCCACAATCGTTGCAATTTGTTTTACGGGCTTTTGGGCGAGCAGCAAATTAGTTACAACCTCCGTTGCGTACATTTTTCTCAACTTTGTTACTCGCAAACCATTGTTTTGTTTACATCGTCTCAGAGTATACAGTCAGATGATTACACACACGCATTAAAACAGTAAAAATAATGTTTAAAGCTACCAAAAAATAAGTACTAAAAACTTTCGCATTTTTTTATGGGACATACTGTACATCTTGTGAACTACGTAGTTATGCGGTTTGTTGCGTCATTGTTGATAATGAGTCAAGTGGAGACGCCTGCATAAATTATGTATGCTCACATGGAAAATCTGGAGCTTTCCCATCGTGCTTTAGGAAAAATGCTGAAAATCTGAAATTCAACCCTCTCAAGAGTAATTAAAAGGTTCAACGACCGGTTGACGTTGGATTACAAGCGCGGGTTAGGAAGGAGCAGCATGTAGGAAGTGTAGGGAACTGTTGAGGGTAATTTTAGCCGAAATTACAGCATTTCAACACGTCCGAAAAAGGTCAAGGCAAGAGCTGGATTCCATGCATACAAGGTTCAAAACTTCCCAAACCGCGATGAACAGCAGCCAACTGTTGCCAAGACCCGTGCTAGGCAGCTCTACACGGAGATGTTGACCAGATACAGTTGCTGTGGATGACGAAACATACGTCAAAGTGTTAGAATTCAATTCGGTTCGGCTTTATACTACACGGAAGAAAAAAAGTACCCATTTGAGCAGTTGCGTGTGGGAAGCCAATTTTGGGTATAGTTGTGTTAACGTACCCGTTGTGTATGAATAACTTACTTTTGGGTGAAATTCTACCCAAAAGTAAGTTATTTATAGCCAACATAATTAACATAACTATACCCAAAATTGGCTCCCCCTCGCATGCTCTGGGTCCTGGAACTTTCAGGGTCTTTACTGGCTCCGGATGGCAATTTTGCGGAAATACTTCCTGTCAATAAAAAAAAACGGACAAGGTGGACCAATCATCCGAGGTAGTCGAATAGGGAATAGGGATTAGCGACGCGAAGTTTCAAAACAACCGCTCCTTTTCGCCAACTCTCGTGCACTTTTTTGTAGTTGTATGTTAACAGCTACGTGTTAACAGCTTTTTTATCGGGTCCGTTCATCATGGCATAAGAGCCCTTTCGCCGACAGTTGGAGTCAACTGTGGTAGATGTTTAAGGAAAGGAATAAGAAATTGGAAAATAGGGGTGTTCATAAATAGGAAAAAAGAACTTTTGTTTGATTGTCAACTAAATTCCATTCAATTCAATTTCTTTAATATCTTGTATTTCAATTTCATATTTAATTTAATTACTCTAATTTGAATATTAAAAAAATATATTGACAAATGAAAACAAAAGTAACGATTTTGAATGGTTACAAAAACCAGCTTTTGCAAAGGGCAGGAAGAGGACAGGAGTTTTACACCGGAAAAAATAAAGTGAATTACCGTTTCAAAAAGAAGAACATGTCGAAATTTGCATCGAAATAGCTCATTTGGTAGGTTATGTGCACCTGTGGAAACCGTAGTGAAATTTTCGTCTCAACAGGCACCATAAATGATGGAATTTACAAGACTGAATGCCCCCAAATACGTTGTTTGCCATTTAACTTCATGCTATATATATGTATACTGAGTTTATAAAACTGCCTGCAAATTTGGTTTTCAGATGAGGTTTTATAGTAAATTAACTGTGTTGTAATAATTTCGAGTTCACCGTTTGATGTTAGACACCTTCTATGATTGAATTTGTTCTCTACTCGGCCATAATCCGGGTTCTATATGGATATTCAAATCGATTACAAAGGAGTCACTAAATCTGGAAAATCATAAGATTGTCATTTATGTAATACTGACATATATAAACTCTATATGAACTCTGAAATTAGATATCCCCTTTTTACGTTAAAGTACTGTTGCGTTTCACCTGGTAAAAAGTTGCTTTTTAGGAAGATAGTTCTGAAAATCAGGGTGGTTTTTTATTCAATGTACAAAAATGAAATAGTTTTTTAAGATACTTGGTTCTTCCATGATTCCTGGTAAAACATTAAAATAATTTGCTGATTAAACTTATTCAATCAAAACATCACTATCATCCGGACGGGAAAAACTGTGTCACTGCGCCAATCTCCGAAAGTCCTTCGTTGTAGTCTATTTTGTTGTTTCGGATGCGGTTGTAAAACTCCCTTTGGTTAGTTTCGAAAATTCGGTTTTCCTCCTTCCGCTTCGAACTTTCTCCATACCGACGCATCCGTTTTGAAATAACACTCAATCGCTGTACATGGGTGTCGAGGACCTCAGTAATATTAGTTTCAGTGAGGTCACGGAGCTCTGCGGGCTTGACAATTTTAGGAATGGGGGGAACCGGCTTGGTGATGGCTTGCCGCTTGTGTGGGGTGACAACAATTTTGGTCTTGGGGGGGGGGGCCTCGGGGGGGGGTTGGGGCGGGGGGGGGCGCCTGGGGTGTTTGTGGGGGGGGGTTCGCGCTAAAAGCAGCAGCGGGGGAAACTCCCGGGGGCCACGCAGCTCCCTTCGTAATTCCAGCTTGATGCACTCTACCTCGGCAGGTGTAAACAAGCTATGCGACATGATTACTCGCTGTCTGGTATACAATTTGTTCCGGTCAAGCTGGTTAGCGAATCGTGGAAACCGCTCGTTGAACATCTCCAGCATACTAGGTCTGCCAGACATATCCGTTTCCAACCTCGTGCAAACGTATTAGCACCGGATCACGTACTTGTTCATCTCATCCACATCCGTTGCCTTTGGCGGCCTGTCAAAGTGAGCGATTGACGTCGGTCAGCCGCAGCATCGTTAGCAGGTGCAGCATTCCCTTAGTGTTGTAGCTGCCTGTCTTTTTCGTATGAGTTACGGGCAGCCCGTTGACTGGAGGGTCGCACTTGCACCTTATCTTCCTCCAGCCGCTGGCCACTCGCTCTGTCCCCCGTCCCAGGACCAGCGCCAGTAAGGGCTCCCTCCTGGGGCAATCGTATTGGTCTTATTCTTCTACTTCTAAACTTCATGTTGGTGACTATTGACCGAATGTCTAACCGGTGCCTTTTTGCCGGAAGACTAACCGGGTGCCCTTTTAGCCGGAAGGCGCAACGACTAACCTGTTAGTGGAGGCTTGGAGCGGGGTAACTCGCTTTGACAGCGCTGCTTTCGGATATATGTTGGTGTTTGGAAGAAACTCAACAGGGTCCAAATAACTGCTCAGTCTCCCCACATCCTAGGCAAACCCCCGCTGCTTGTCCGGGACTGCTTTTTTAATTCGCAGCTAGTGAACAATACAGCGCTTTTAAGTAGTGGGGGTCGGTGAAATCCCGTGCGATTTTGGAAATGAAATTATGGCTTCCTTCCCCACTATATCCAGCTTCGCATCCAAAAGAACACCCATGTCATTTAATTTATCAACTCTACGAAGCGAAATGCCATCAATGCAGTAGTCGAAAAGTATTGGGTTCTTGACACGATGGAACGTCATTACAACACACTTTGGGATACTTACAACCACTTTATTCCGACCACACCATTCCACGAACAGGTCCAGTAAACTTTGAAGGCAATGGCTATCATCTACCGTACGAACAAGAAAGTAGAGTTTCATGTCATCTGCATATACAAGTTTGCACCTAGCTCTCAATAAATCCGCAACATCATTGAAGAACAGCGTAAAAAGTAACGGACCCAAGTTACTACCCTGAGGTACGCCAGACGTACTGATGAATGGCTTTGATACACAGGAATCAAGTTGCACACATTCGAGAGAGTTCTGTCAGTCAGGTACCAATGCAGCCAAGCCTTTAGTAATACTGATGCACCCAGCCTAGAAAGCTTACACAGAAGTATGTTATGGTCAATTTTGTCGAAGGCAGCTTTTAGATCAGTGTGACATCGATATGCACGTACTAGAGAAGTCCAGTAAGTTGGTCACCACCGACCTTCCAGGAATAAATCTATGTTGATCTGTCGATATGTAGCTCCTCAAACTAGTGAAGACAGCTCAATATAATTTCGAACAGTTTGGACGCTGCTGAGTGGCTTGTTATACCACGATATTTTTTACATCTCCCCGATCACCGGCTTCAAATACCGGAAACATGAGTGATTGCTTCCATAAGACCGGAAATTTACCTTGCTGGAAAGATTGAGTGAATATGACTGCAAGGTGCTTAGCCAAGACAGCTGCACAACGACAAAAAACCACAGCATGAATACCATCCGGACCAGGCGAAACAGAACTTTTTAGTTTTCTCGACGCAGCAATAATCGTTTCATCAGTTACCACGAACGTTGTCAAATTTAAAAAAAAAATCCATAGGTACATCACTGGCAGTAGACGCAGCTTCATTATCACATGCCACGCTTTGTTCGAACACCGAAGCAAAGTGCTCCGCAAAAGGCTCAGTCGCTTCGGCGACACAGGTAGCCTCTCTATCGCTTAGCCGTATGTTGGACGGAATGTTGGAGTTTTTCCTTTTGCTGTTGGCAAAACTCCAAAAGCTTCGAGGATTTCGTCGCAAATTCCATTGCACTTTTAAAACATGTGACTTGTACAACGAAGTGTTGAGCCTACAAAAAACAGTGCTTGCCTGCTTGAACTTCCGCTTAGTATCAGCTATTTTGCATCGTCTCAGAAGGGAAAATTGGACGTCTTTTGAGTGGTACATTCGAAGCCAGCCAATTGTTTTATAGCACCGCAAGACATTTCATCAACGTCCGTGCTTTCAAGAATGTTGTTCCAATCCAGATTATAAAGAAACTGTCTAAGCAAAGCGTAATCAATTTTCCGGTAATCGAGAGGTCTAACTCAATCATCTACAATGTGGGTTGGGTGAATCGGTAATTGCTGCCCCGCTGTAATGACAGAACAAGAGGAGGATGGTGGGAGTCGATCGGCAACAGTGCTACAGCAGACTCATCGATTTCTACATCGTCTTCATCATTATGGAACACTAAATCTAGCGTGCGACCAAGTTCGTTCTGAACTAAATTACGATGGCTTAGATTAAGGAAATCCATCCCATCCAGAATAACCGTACTAACAGCATTCAGCGATGATGTTTCAGCGAGGCAGCCGAACTATCTACGACCAACCATTGTAGTCGGGGTTGATTGTAATCACCACATACCAAAACTCTGTCAGTTGTTTCGCAAAGCTCCTTTACGGATGCGATATGAGCTTCTATCATGCTGTGGTCTCTGCTTCGGTCTGGTGGAATATATACAACGGTCAGATTGAGCCTACTACCTTTTATTTTCGTGGAAACATAAACTTGTTCCAACTTACTGCCTTGCTCGACATTCACAAGCGAGCTAGGATAACCCACTAGTTTTGTCGCTGTTGAATGAATTCCGGTCGCAGCGGAAGACATTGAAACCCGATCCGGAAGGCTGAATGGAATTGATGCTATCGTCGAGCCCAGTTTCTGTCAGGAAAATGGCGTCAAACCCACAACCAGCAGAAGTAAGGAACAGGTCGTTAATTTTAGTCCGAACTCCTCGCACGTTCTGATAGTAGACCCAGATGCGGTTGTCAGATAAGTCGTTCATCTGCGTTGATTGCGATGACGGAGTATGATGGTGGTGCTGATCAACACAATCTAATGAGATGTCGTGGCTACAAACAGAACAGAATTCAGGGCCCGATTATACTCCAGTATCATTATACTTGCCTGAGCGAGCAAGTTGGAAGACCCCCTCGCCTACTCCGAACACAGGAACGGAACGTCCTGAAATGCCGGAACAATCAGCAGGAGATGAAAACAGAGATGGAGGCTCGACTGTGTCAGATGACTTGGGGCCTTCCATCATGCTTTGTGATGAACGTTCCGTTGCTGGAGATCGAAAATGTCATCTTAATATATAGTAGGCAGGGAAACAAAATTTACTCAAATCGGAATGTGATATTATAAAGATGAACGTAATTTAGAAGGAAAATGGAATTTATTCAAAATTGAAACAGTGTGTAAAAGTTTAGATCCTCAGATTTTTTTTTTCATTCCAAACGACGCTAACAAAACAAACAGTTCAAGGCTTATCAACAACAGAAATCGTTTAACCGACTACTTACAATAGAAATAAATATACTTCGGAAGAATAAAGGTACCGGATGGAATGAAAAATGAACTAATCAATACATTTCGCGGAGGGTATCGAACGCTTCGAAACCGCTCTTATTAAGAGAGCTTCCGATTTGCTTGTTCCTATAAGGCCAATTCCGGATAGTTTGTTTTTTTTTTTGCCAATCCAAGGAATATTAGTTGGTGATAGAATTTTGGTTTTCATCGCTTCTAAAGATATTTTGCTCCAAAATAGGAGCGTAGCTGTCCACTGATTGGAGATTCTAACATGTGACTGCATTGTTGTTTTTAATTTCGCTACTCACCACGAGAGGTAGAGAGACATATATTTTTCAGTATAAATTATTCGTGTGGTGTTGTGATTTCTCACAAAATCGGGCATTAACTACATCTACAACGGCTATTGCTTTCTAAGTTGGTTTTGATAACATCGAGAATGTCCTTCGGACGTCTTTTGGAGCGTGGAATTTTTCGGTTCAAGTTTTGGTTTCAGCAACTGACTATACAATACATACACTTATTACTTAGCGGTAAATCGGTTCACGTTTGACCCACTTCAAACTAGTAAACATGTTTCGAAAACATGACAGTGTAGTAATTGCTTAAATTCTGCGAATTGTCACAGTACCTACCATTCATGTAAGGGTTGTTCAGAACATCGATCTGATCTACGACAGTCATTCATAATAAA
The DNA here is from genome assembly GCA_024533555.2 of Aedes koreicus. Classification (NCBI taxonomy): domain Eukaryota; kingdom Metazoa; phylum Arthropoda; class Insecta; order Diptera; family Culicidae; genus Aedes; species Aedes koreicus. The sequence continues at coordinate 12,056 of JAHHFK020004876.1, forward strand.
GCTCCTTTATACTGCTGTGGCCCATCCAAGTTTACACAGGATTAAATATGGGAAAACAATCACCACCGTTCTACACATTAGCCGTACTGATTAGAAGTTTGCTTGCAATATTTAAGATTATTTTTTCCGGCTTCGTGCGACTGAATATTTTGCTTTTACCAGCGTGATTTAAAGTGGAAATCCAGTTAGACAAAGATTTGAGGAAACCGCAACAATTGGAATAAACTGCAAGTTATTCTTCTTCTCTGGTGGCTAAGAGCTTCAACAATAGAATGTTGAAGCCGTATTGATGCAACGTACGACCTTGCTGGATAGGACAGAAAATTCGGTGTCAAGTAAGATTTAATTGATTATGTTTTGAGCTGTCATAGTTTAAAAAAAATCAAAAAGTACTAGTAGGTTGCAAAGCTTGAGTTGAGGCTTATCTTTCAACTTGTGAATAAAATTGTTCGTTTATGTGAATGATTGATAAGATGTGGTGAACACAAAGTTTACTTTTGTCTTATTAATTTTCACATAAACATTCATTTTATGGGTATCAAAATAAGTTCACATACGTATGAGCTTTCGGTTTTAATGAGAAGAACCTGCTCTGAAAACAATTGAATGAAGTGACACAAGTCGATATTCTGAACCTTACTACAGGCATGTAGGTTTTTGTAGATCTAAACGATATGTGATGAAGGTACTACATGACGCTAGTACAATATACTATCTGACTTAGTCTTACTTATACATAAACTTATCCATAATTTGACTTTGATTTTCTGACTAGAAACAGGTTTCCTAAACTAACCTTTAAGGCTGTCTTTCCCCCGCGTTACCAAATAGTGTGAGATCACTGTTCGGTTAACTAAACACTATCTAAGAAACGTTCACACCGTTCAGGTTTTCAAATCCACAAAACTATGTTCTAAACATGTTAAAAATGTTATTTTTAAAAGGAATCATTATTTTATGTTGTCTTTGTTCTCTTGATTACTATTAATTCTTGCGATATCTCCAACCGGTTCTATCTACATATATGGATAATCTAGAGAAAGCGAGCAAACGCACAAAGGATTGCACGAACCGCCATACAAACCATTTACTTTGAATATGTAGTAACTCTATACAGCATAGGGGACTAGAAAACATTACCTGTGTGCTGATTACCTTATCACATTACGGGTTTCAACTATCATCATTGAATGCAGCATACAGCCGATGAGCTTGAGCCGGAACTGTCCAGTCGCCGTTTCATACCCTCCAAATACACTTCCCGATTGAACAAACCAGCCGCCAACGGAACCCTGCAGTGAAAGGAACAGTTAGGGTAGAACGCATACATCAATTACAAGATGGATCCACTCACGTATCGATGCCGGGCCTGATGATATTACGAAACAATGCCCAAACGGGTTTGTGGTCCGAAGTGATTATGCTTGGCACTGAGTCGTATGCTAGGCATTTTACAGGAGATGGAGGGTGCGAGATTTTGCCACTCGCTGCAGAACTTGTGCGACGGTGAACAGTAGTTACGGGTAACGGTTTGAACTTGTAGAGAACACGATCGGTATAAGCCGGTGCCCGTTGCTTGCTGGATGTGTCGAATCGCTGCGTGCCCGGGTCGTACTGAAAAAGTTTTGCAAACTTTAAATACTAGCTCTTATAGTATGCGACACATAAATCGCACACATTTGAAACGAATGGCATCCACAATTTAGCTAATAAAGGGTGTTCACGGTATAATTGTATCACTTTCATGAAGCTGTCACATTTAACCCATTGGGATAATTTTAATGAAGTTTAAGGTGATACTGCTTCAGCGCGTATTGTTTACTCTGGTTGAGTTTAATTGTTGTATTTTCAGTACAGGGTGCGTGACAAATGTTTGCAGTAAATTTCAAGTAGTAATTTCTCAAGCTTGCGGAACATGATTGAGTAATATTTGGCAGCACTGAATAGTTTATACTGTTAGGTGTCACATGTAAACAAACAGTTCTGAGTAAACGTAAAGCTGTCGAAATAAAAGAGTAATCAGTCAGCCGTCGTCGTTTAATTGCGCGACGGGAAAAGTGTAAAGGAGATAATTCGGTCAGAAATGTGTCGGAATGGACAGTCTATTATATAAAAAAGCTTGAAAAAGTCATAAACTGGCGTACACACCGACCCAGAAGAAAAACAAGTGCGGTTCCAATACGGCTGAATGGAGCAGGGTAAAAAAGTTGAAAATTATTAAAAAGAATACAGCAAGGCCAATGAGGTCCATGGCACGGTAAATCGAGTGTTTGGACTTCTCAATCCGGCAAGTAATGGTTAAAAAACTTGGATATAAGTCGAATGCACTACGCAGAAAATTCATAAACACTGCGACCAAATCACGGCGTATCGAGAAAGCTAAAAAACTAATGAGCCAGTAGACGCATCCACATCATATCAACGCTTTAATCTTTTTTCTGATGAAAAAAAAAACTTAACCAGGATCAAATGCTCAATCTAAGGAATGGTGGGAGGCTTGCACCAGACCGTAGTCAGGTTCCTATCGTCATGTTAACAAAGTTTCCTAATTATGTGATGGTTCTAGGTGTGGTATCCAGCGAGGGGTATGTACCGTATGCGTGATTAAGCAATGTCAAAATTTAAAAATTCTCAAAGATTTCTGAGTAATCCCGCGAATTAAGATTAGGCCGGATGGCGGTCACATATCTTTCGCCCAGAACGGCAGATGTTCCTGCGACCACTTCTGAGTGTGGTTCGAGTTTTGGCACAGAGCCCCATCTTGTTGAAATACAACATTTGGCATTGGGTTGTACTGCTCGTTGATCAACGGAAGACGATAGTTACTTAAACTCCCGACATCCCGTGTTTACACTGTCGCCTTCTGGAATGAAAGCCGAGTTAATTTTTTTGCAATCGGAAGCCACCAGTCCAAACACCATAACGTTAGCAGGATGCTTGGTCAGATACACGTATTTATGCTCATCGGCCACGTATTTTACCGGGAGAGAACTGATATAACCATCGATAATATAACGATCGGTTCTGGAATTTGATACAGGATCGACGGTAAACATGCTCTCGACGGTGAACAGGATTATCGGTTTTGTTCGCTTGAGGAATTTAAAGATTTTACTACATCGCTCGACTCGTAGCTCCCGGATGCGGTTAGTAATCATGGAAGTTTATTCCGTGCCCTCGACTTTGCCCCATGATCTTCCGTGCCGTGAAGTCACTGATGACAACGTGGGACTAATAAAGAATACGCTGCCACTTTGTCGTGGGGCAACTGTCAAACTAATTGGCTTCTTTTACCTGTAGCCTACTATGAAATGAATAAGTATTATAGCTTACGTGCATGCAAAGAAATCTAAGGCATTGTATGCACAGGTGAAACCGGATCCTAATTTATACGATGGTGCAAACATTATCACGCATACGGTAATGCTCCCGTACTTCTTGGATCAAGGGTTTGAAGGTTCTGCAGGATGTTCTCGTGACCATGGATGAAGCAGTTTGCTGCAGGCTATCATTTCATCTTATTGTCGCGTCAGTAGACCACTGAGTCAACGTAAGAGTTTCTTTCAGTGTATGGTTTAGCTGTCAGTGCATCCTTTTACCTATGCGTCGACGTGCTTATTGTTTAAATTGAAGTTTTGAAAATGGCGTCTCGACAACAGGAGCTGCGAAATCTTATTTTGGAAAAGTGGTTTAGAAAATCCTAATCGTTCACAGAAAACAATCGCGAATTCGGTCGGAGTGACGCAACAAACGGTGTTGAATGATATCAACAAATTTCTACAAACCAAAACGGTTCAGAGGAAGCCAACTAAGCAGTCGAAAAGCGGAACACGCAACAAACAAGATGAGAAACAAGTGGTGAAAGTATACAAGAGGAAGCCCAACATATCGGTCAGAGATGTTGCCAAAAACGTGGAAGTAGCTAAGTCAACTGTACAGGACATCAAACTGAGATGTGGATTAAAGACATTCAAAGCCCAGAAGAAACCTCGCCGAGATGATAAAGGGCTTGAAAAAGCGAATAGTTGGGCCCGAAAGCTATATGATTCGTTAGTTAACCAAACATACAGGTTGCATCGTACAAGACGATAAAACGTACGTGAAGGCTGACTTTTCACAAATAGGCCTTCAAAAACGCCTATTGCCACTTCTAAAGCAACATTCTCAAAACACCTTGTTTTGACCCGATTTGGCATCTTGAGAATACTAAACAATGACGAAGAAATAGTACAAAGAAAATAAGGTCATTACGAACGTTTGACCATCGGTACCTCGTGACATTCATCCTCCAAACTGTCCAAAGATCCGACCGATCGCGAAATTTTGGGCAATAATGACGGCTGATTGTCGGAAAATAGGAGGAGAGTCAAAATCGGTTCAAAGCTCCAAGCATAAGTGGACAAAAGCTTACAAAACCAGAGTTGAGAAGCTTGTCCAAACCATGATGGCAGGAGTCAAATCAAAGGGCCGAAAGTTTGGGCGTGAGGGTGGGATTTAATTCTATTTTTGCAAAAGTGTAAAGGAACATAAATGTTGAGAAAAAGATTTGTTTGGATTTCTGCTAACACTATAACGTTCGTGTGATGATACAAAATGAATTTCCGGACACGCATTAGCTCCTCAGAATCCTACACAGATAATCAGGAATCCTGATTCTCCACGTCTCACGCATTCTCCGCACTCTTGACGATATTTCGGATTGCATCCACCATTTACGATCCTTTCTGAACCCCGGGCGGTTCGATGACAAACCATGCCCACTCTCCGTACCCTAAGTGTATCCTACAAACATATAGGCTATACAATGCTGGGTCCCCCGGTGGCTTTCCTGGCTTCAGTAGTATCACTAGCTTTTGAATCTTCCACCTGCCTGGGATGCATCCTTCCTCCAGACATCTTTGCAACACGCTCATAAACATGTCAGAAAATGGGTGTCGTTTTTGGGGGGGTGGGGTGCGTTGGTGGGTGGAAGTGCGGGGGTGGGTGGGCGGGGGGGGTGTTTTTGTTGTTGTTTTGGGGGCCGGTCGTGTTTTTTTTTTTTTTTTTTTTTGGGGTGGTGGGTGGGGTGTTGTTTTTGGTGTGGGGGGGGGGGGGGTCGGGGGGTTTTGGGGGTGCGTCGGGGGTTGGTTTTTTTTTTTTTTTTTTGGGGTTTGGTGTTGGGGGGGTGGTGGTGGTGTTGTGTCCCCACTCCTCTGCCCAAGCATTGAAGTCTCCTCCGATGATGACAAGTCCTCGTCCGGTCAGATCTTCAGTAAGTCAATAAAGCTTCTGGTGAAACCGCTCCATAGTCCATCTAGATAATGCGTAGCAATTGAAGATTCCGTTGATTTTGGCAATTACAAAACCTTCATGCGTGCTGGAAACCACTTCTTGTATAGGATAATCCCTAGCATAACATGTATTGCAGCCATTCCAGCCATAGTTACCGTTATCGGAAAGAACTCTTGCTCTAGCGATTGACCCTCCGCACCGCATTTCCTGCAAAGTAGATCTGCCAATGCCAATGTAGTTACTCGCCTAATGTACTTGCTGCGGCCTCCACTGCGGAACACGTTCGCACCTGTGTCTTTGTTATCGGACGTTTTCCCGTCGCCGTTGAAGAAGCGAATTAAGGAAATTGATGTTAGCAGCAGATCGTGAATCGTCTTATTACATTTTGCCTTCTTATACATGCACAGAATTGCACTCGTACAGATACAGATTTCAGGGTTGAAGGGAGCATTTTCATGGTCGGAAAGCACTTCGTGTGCTTTCAGTAAGTACCTGCAACCTGAGAAAATTATTCCATGGCTACCTATAAAAGTTTCTGAAGTCAATCCACGTTTCTGAAGGTTCCGTTAGATAAGAAGTGAGCCGATAGATTAATGTCAGAATATTGGCAGTTCTAATAACAAATCACACACCCCAAGCTGGAGCATGTAGTGATTGAAACCCGTTAGATACTCTACGCAAAAGAGGACTTGACACAAATTCTGGGAAACCAGTATGTGACTGCGAAGGACAAGTTCGATGTTCCAAACTCTCTCAAGAAACAGCCAGTTTCAAAGTTCCCAAGAGATTCATGTTTTGGCACGCGGTTTGTTCGTGTGGAAAACGGAGCAAGTCTTTTGTAACACCTTCAACCGTCAGTGGCCATGTTTGCATGAATGAGTGCTTGAAGACGTTACCACATTTTTTTGACAGGATCTAGCCTCTTGTCACAACTACAACAGGAAGCAGGAAACAAATATGTGAAATGACGCATCCAAATTTGCGAGTGTCTTTTCCGCTTCGGCGCGCCGCGGCGCTAGCTTCGGTGACCGTCTAAAACGTTTCAGTATCTAATAAAAAAAAATGCTCGACGTATCCTTCAACTACGAGTCAATTCTTTTAACCGCCAATAAGTTGAAATCCTTGGCAGGTCTGTGCATATAATAGAGATAATATATATAAAGATAGAGAATGGCACTGATGTCGACGTCGCAACATCTTTTGCTTCTTATAAGGGCATAAGTGTGGAATCAAGAAAAACCTGTAGAGTTTGAAAGTTATTGCACCGGGATGAAAACAAAGGGGACAGCAGCACCATCTTTTCTCTATATTAACGTCTATATTCGTTTATTCACGGTGTAGGAACTGGTTCAAGTCTGTGCGAACCCACAACTCTGTATTTAAAATAATAAAATAGTGTGCCCAAAAGTACCTTACCTTATAAGTTGGCGGAAACGTGATCTTTGCCTCTCGAAAGCCCTTGAATGCGGCGCCGTCCGACAGAACGCTAGTTAGCTGATCGGTATGCATCAATCCATGTGGCAAGTGAGCCGGTAGCGGGAACTGAGTTGTCTCGATCCAGTGCATCAGTTTCTCGCGTGGTTCGCTGAGCCGGAAGTTCAAATCTCCACACCAGAAGACGCTATCAAAGTTTTGCGTTACATCTTTGTTCCGATGTTTGACTGTCAAGTTCCGTGGAAGATCTAACGAGTGTATGATTTTTTTCACATCCGAAACACGCTCCTTCACTTTCTGCTGGTGAGCCGTTAGATGGGACGTTACGAACAGAAATGATGTTCCGAAAAGGCAAAACGAAATAGCAATGGCACCCTTTGTCCGAAAAGCGGTACCGGGCCGCACCGATAGATTCGCATCCTCAGGTTCTGAGCAAAACCAAATCAAATCTCTTCGAATGAAGGCAGCTAAATGAAGCGTACCGAGACTAGTCGAGTGCAGAAGAATGTGGCTTGGCCCTAGCGTTTCCTGAAGCGTTACTTCCCATTCGAAACGCTCCGAGCACGACTCTTGCGTACCAAACACAATTATGTCCGGAACGTGTTCCAGAGACGTCGGCAGAACAAAATCATTCATCTGCTTGGGAGGGCTCTGTCCGTTCATGTTCCATGTACCAACAAAGATTGTGATTTCTCGGGTTGGTAAAACTTTGTCCAACTCTGACGCTCCCAACAGTGAAGTTGTTCCCAATCTACCATGAAGGAAATTCCGTTGGCGTGCCTTATCGACTGGTATGAGATGCAGTACGTGAGCTGCCATCAAAGCCTGTCTGGCCAGCGAGTCTGCACTAACCGGATTAACCTTTCCAGAGTCAGTGTCATTGCCGGACGTAACGGTATCAAATGACATGGACTTTCTACTGTCTCTTCGATCCACACTCGGAGGATCTTCATTATCCGCTATATTTGGAGAACTATAGTGCTGATCCATTTTTTCGTAACCCTCCAGCTTTGGCAATGGAGGTAAAAATCGTTCCTTAAATCTAGACTTGCTGCTCATAATCGCACGTTGTGTATGGTTCTGGTATTCCCGAAATACTACAGGTTTTGTCACAACCTTGTTTTCGATCAAAGTTGTTTGACTATTACTATGATATACACTACTGCTTCCTTCTCCTTCCGCTCCTGAAACTGCTCCGGCCACGTCTTGGCCAAATTCCAACGGTCTACTTTTCGTTCCATTCGTAACAGGACTGGATGCCTCCATTCGATTGCCAATGGCAGAAGCCTTGGCATTAAGTTCCAACCGTAGCTGTTGACGCCGTAGCTGCTGTTGAGACATCTGCTGCTGTTGTACATCGTAGTCCAAAGAGTTACTACCTCCGCCATGTGGATCAGAGTATCGATTCTTCTTGGGCGATTTGAGCAAGCTTTCATCTACCGAACAGCACAGATTAAACTGGCCGCTAAGTCTGTTTGATGGATTTCGGGTCACGTTGGCGGCGAACGTTGCATCCCTGGAACAGGCAAAATACAAGCATTAGTGATTTTGATCATGGCATTGAACGTATCAGCTGTCTTCGAACCCATTGGGACCTACCACATAGTGAGTATGTTTTCATTTCCCAAAAACGATAACATCTCAGAAGTGATTGATAAGTGACGTAATAGAAAGCAAGAGTGCATCGATAATCGAACTAGTTTAATTCCGGTCCGACGAAATGAATTTATAGAAAGTCATGAGCTATCCCTTTCATTAGTGTATGTTCAAACCTACGTCATGGAGGTTCATTGATACGAATACATGTGAGATATAAACGATCTAAGTTGGAACTGAGTAACAAAATGCCGGCTAATCCTCTAAATTTAGTGCCTTATATTATCGTCATAGGGAATGTTAGGAAAGTCAATTTGATCCAAACGTCATTGCTTAGCCTGAATGTAGAGCGCCTTCTACAGGTAGCTGATGGTTAATTTTACTCTCCCTAAAACAGCATTTTCATCAACACCGGATGGTTATTTGTAGAAGAACGTGAAGATCTTATTTATAGCAAATGAATGACATCGTTTTGTTGCGAAATATAATCAAAGCCTTACGATCAGATGGCGCTGGATAATCAAGGGGTATGGTTACTTTCATGACTATTTCAGATTTCAGAATTCAGAGCAAATCATCTAAATACTATAAAGGTCAACTTGTTAAGGTGAAGTAACAAAAAAGCCTTAGGGTGCGACTTCGAGAGCACAAAGCTCATCTCCCACATTGCACATAGTAATTAAATTGACACTCTCTGTTCTCTGTAACGTAGGTATCAACCAAGCACCAGCAGTTTCATTACTGTAAATATGTCATGTGGTAGATGCTATTTCTGCTCTAGAAGTGCAAGCAAACAAAATATATCATCTATCTTTCTGAATTATAAATTGAGTAAGTTTATCCAGCATTTAAATAAATAAGTAATGTTCAGTGCCTATGGCTAGTTTACTAGGAAAATTTCAAAATTGTTGCAGTATATACAGTCTCCATATTACAAATATGGTTGGAATTAACAGGACTCCGCCGTAGGTGCATTCATTTTGAACGTTATACCGTTTTCGTTTTTGAACCTAGGTTGGACTAATTCCAACCTGCGATACCTAAACTTATTATCAGTGCAAACCTCAACCCGATACGTGTTACAAATAAAGACAAACACGCCGACACAACGAGCCGACCCAACCTCGATGCCCGATCCAGCTTGGAACTCAATCAAAAACAAAAACGGTATTAGTTTTATTTAAAGGGTTACGTCGTCTGCGTCATAAGTCGAAGCATTATAAGATTCGAGCAAACCACATGTTCAGCGCGTCACCATTGTCGCTAAATTTAGAGCTTTGTTTACAAAATGCCTGTCACACACAACTACTAAATTGCCCTCGTCATACTGAGGATTAATCAAATTACTTTCCTACCACATCTACCAAACCGCTTACCTTGCGCTAAAATTGCTATAAACCTTCTGCGACGATGACGACGTATTTGTTGTTTTCGACGAAGGATCCCCAGACGAGTTTGTGGTGGTGGAGGAAGTTGAGAGTAGGTGGTACGAATTAGTATCACTTTGATTGGAAGAATCCTGACGCTGAGAGGCGATGGGTGCAACAGCGGGATTGTTGTTCACCACGCTTGGTTCAGATTTCTGATGCTGTGGCTGTTGAAAGTGTTGTTGAAGATTCGAACTGCTTGATTGCTGACTAGCGTTTGTAAGATTCAATGTTGAATTGTTCGTTGAATCCGAAGTTCCGCCAAGCTCGTCTTCACTTTCAGTGCATCGCTGCGGTTCTACGCGCGATGATCGCTTTGACAACAATCCGAGGAACGGTCTTTTACCCTTACTCTGTTTTGCTGGGTCCTGTTTGTCCATACTTGATGTTCGTTAAATGGATACAGCTGTGTTAAATCTACAAATAGATACCATTTAATTTCATGCGTGACCTTTCCTAAATAGTTGTATGAGACTACCTTTAAGTTGTTTATGAAAAAGCAATATTTTGAATTTTTCGGCGCCAGTTAATCACAATCAACACAATGTAATCGACCGAAGTTATGTAAAGGAGCGCCGAAATTAACTGTTGTAGTAATCCGTTGCACGTTGCACTGATTGATGGCAATAATAGCATAAACTGACAACAGTTGAGACAATTACGACAAACCGTGGAAGAGCAATGATCATCAGCGCGCTTCAGGATTCTGTATATGTTCAAGCAACGTCGTAGATTTTCCTGCTCTCGAAAATCATTCTGCCGAAGACGATCCATTGTCCCGAGGTTAATTTTCATTTACCCACTAAAGAGCGCTTTTCGATGCACCTAAAGTAGATGCATGTTTATATCTGCCTCAAAACAACTACATCCGCGAATAATTCCTAACGGGCAATTATTCTGACCCTTATTTGTCGCAATCATCACTTGCCGTGGCGCGAGCCAAAAATGATAGTTTTCTTCTGTCGTCGCTACCAAGAAAGCACCTCACTGAATCGCCGCGAACGATTTGTTTACATGCTCTTTTTTGCCAGTGAGCCACCCCCTATCAACACCCTACCGTTTATCAAAGTGGGTGGTAATAGTGGGTGGGGGTGATTTTTTTTCTTGTGGTCACAACCTGGAAAAAAAATCTGTTTTTCACCGCTCAAACTAAACAAATCGATCAAATCGAAGTAGAAAATTTACACTCCACACTATTACGCAACTAATGATGATATTTGCAAAAAGATTTCAAACGAAATTATCGAATTAAAACGAATTTAGCAATCGCCTCCGAGACGGCTACAACTTTTTCTCTTTTATTTTGCTTCGATTGCTTCTAACGTCAAATTAAGGGCTGCAGATGGAGATGTGAACCGTGCTGATTCAATTTATACGAACTGGCAACGCTTATCAATATAACAAACGACGATGTGGGAAATAGGGATGTGTTTGTTTTGTTGACGACAAGGGTGTCTCATAGATTCGATCAACAATATATACACGCAAAAAAAAAATCCGCAGTAGAAACTACCATTTCAGGGGTTAAATTAAGCGCAAGCACCAACCATTTTCACCTGACTATAACTAACTATAAACGCGCTTGATTTTACAATGCCTGCGATTAAATCATATATGGTGGGGTTGATATAAAAATTAGGTCTGTCAAATATTCCACAAATGTTGAAGTAACTTAGTAAATTTGACTGAAATTTCATGGTAGTTTTGAAAATAGTCATAGTCGGGTAAAATGGTAGTTTTCACTGCAAGACTTTTTTTTCTTTCTTTTTTCAAATTATTCGACTTTATCTCGTTGCAAATTGCTGGCCAGAACATCTGTCACAACTGTCGTGTTAAGTAACCAAGGACCTGGCGGCCAGCGATTTTCCTGTTGCCAACATCTCTAACAACCAAACGTCACAAGATGCATTGTTATGGCTGGCCCACAATTGATACGTTGCGGATGCGTTTGCGTTAATTTGACAGTTTTCCCATAGGTTTTCTGTCAAATTTACGTCAACGCATCCGCAACGTATCAATTGTGGGTGACCCTTTAGTACACAATGCTGGCGTTCCTACACAGAGAGGAATTTGATAGTCAATTTTACCATTATTGGGGGTTAGGATGACTATTGCAGTATAGTGATTTTGAACCGACTATGATCATGGTCAAAACTACCATTAAAAATAGTTGATGCAACATTTTCCATAATATCGGAATAGTCCTTGTTACCATGATCATAGTCAAAAATGCCATAAAAGTGGTGAATTTGACCATTTTCATGGTTATTGAAACCATTATATGCGATAGTCATCCTGACCATGATTTAATTGTCGGTACAACGATGAAATTTTTCTCAGAGTACCCATAGTAATAAACGTCCGACAAGGCCCGTGATATGTTGCATACTGTCGCGTGATATGTTGCATAATACGCTAGTAAATAGGATAGGGTTGCCAGATCCCTGTTAGTAACACCTTCTGTCAACTCAAAGTAAATTTTTCAACAAGTCCTATCAGTAGAAGCGACTCTCGTTCTTGCTCTAAAGGTTAAGTTAACGCTTTGATTATTATGACGTCGTACGCGCCCGCACCATAAAATTTTGACTCAATTTTGAGTCGGTTTTCAGTCACTAAAATTTGAGTAAACATTGTCGGGATTATCAAATCGACAAATCAACGACGGCTTGCATCGAATGGATGTTGAATATTTGTCACTTTTGATGCAAGTGAGTCAAAAATGACTCAAAATAGAGTAAATTTGTCTATACACAAACTTCCACGACAAATATCCGTAGTCAGAATCGTAAGATGGTGATTTCTATTAGCATGCCATGCATAGTTTAAAAAGAAAAAGATGGTAGGAGCTTTACGGTTTAATAAATCAAAACAAAATAAACGCTTTTCTCAGATAGGATCTTTCGATATGTTTGATGGATTATATGTTATGTTTCTTTATTACAGAGTATTTATTCAACATAATCAGAGCCGAATTTACGATTATGGAGGCCCGGGGCCAGTGATATGTGAGGGCCCTTGAAATGAAACAAAATCATGCTATTATAGTGGTTTACTTTTAAGACATTGGATATTTAAAAAAATATATTTATGGACGAATCCAGGTTGATAAAGGGAGGAAGGCACCGAGTGGTGATAAATCTGACAGCTCCCATGCTAAAGTATAGGACGAAAGTCTGGGGGTGCGACACATCTAAATCCAGATTCAAGATGATCGAAAAATGTCACGCTAGCGAATCAATCTTTGAAAAATCTTGTTTCAACTTGTGAATCTTAATCCATCTACTTGCATCGTGCTGCATTTTTTTGCAGTAAATCTTTAAAATCTTCATCAAAATCTTTAAAATCTTCTTTCTACTAAGCGTGCGCACATCGCACAAAAACATAACAACAAATATCCTGCATCTGAGATAGAGTTTAAAAATGCTTCTACAAAATTCAAATGAAATTCTAATTAAAAGCGGTTTGTTGTATGATGTAAGAAAAATCCAAAACTATTCAATAAAGACATTTTCAGCTAAAAAAAAATAAACTTAAAATAATGCGCCTATTGTGCAGTTTTGGATTTTTCTTATACCATACAACAAACCGCTTTTAATTAAAATTACATTTGAATTTTCTAGAAGCATTTTAAGATGTTCGTCCTATACTTTAACAAGGGAGCTGTCAGATTTATCACCATTCGGTGTCTTCTTCTTTTTTCAAGTTGGATTCCTCTATAGATATAACATCCTCAGAACTTATTTTTACGAGGCTTCTTCTCTGTAAACTTTTCAATTATAAAATTAATACTCAAACTCTTTAGAACATCAAACTTACAACTCAGAAATGCCAAGGATGAAAGTCGTTCTTTGTTCATGATCGGACGCAACCTGTTCTTAATAAGCTTCATCTTCGAAAATGACCTTTCACCAGTTGTGGTTGTGATCATTAAGCTCAAATAAATGCGCAAAGCAACTTCTGCATTGAGGAATGCACTACGCATATTGTTATTAAAAATAAAGTTCTACAAATGGAATTCAATTGATGTACTTTCCGGGATGTTATGACTACTCTTATCATTTGTATAATTGTTGTTTATTTATTTCACCAACCAACCGTTTAATCTGTATGTATAACAAATCATAAATTATATGTGTACCAATTATACATTTTCATGCAGCCTACACTTAAAAAGTATAAGTTTGGGGTAATTGCAAATATCTATATCGATCACTGTAACGAACGCAACATAACGAATTTGCAAATAAAATAAATCACACAAAGATTCCCACGATCGGTCATTGTTCTCGTCAGGATGAATAGAAAAGTAAGGCAAATGTTAACCAGAAAACTCATTCAAAAAAAGGTTCACCAAAGGGAGAACCAAATAAATACGAACATAAACAGACAACCGGTAAAAACCTAATAACGCTTACATCTAGCCAATAAAACAATCATGATAGAACCATAGACTAAAGGGTCACCCACAATTGATACGTTGCGGATGCGTTGACGTAAATTTGACAGAAAACCTATTGGAAAACTGTCAAATTAACGCAAACGCATCCGCAACGTATCAATTGTGGGCCAGCCATAACTCTAAGACCAGTAGGTCCCGAACAAATACGATTTTTTTCTTGGCTCAGTCAGTACTAGCACATCGGTCCCAAGCTCGGTCCCAAGCTTAATAATACGACCCTAATAATGAACTCACACGAACACACTCTCAAATATTCTGTCAAAATAACACAGCAAATCAAAACAAAGGCGCAAATATGTATAGTTAGGTGCTGGCTTCAAGGTGTACTTCGGACCAAGGGGTTCTACAACAGTGAACCAATTTCAAATCGCTAGTTGCATATTGATTGTTGATAGAACTGTACCTAGCATGAACTACTGCTATATCTTTTGTAATGCCATAAGACATTGCTTAAGTCGCATTATTGCATTGGTAATGCATCACTACATTCTTAAGCTAATATAACGCTTCATTACTTGACAATTCAACGATGTGATCCCGTATCACCGATGTTGATTTTGGGTTGAATAAGTACAATAATATAATGCTTGTGGTTACTTGGGTTTCAACCTTCCGAGTTACGAGAGTCGCTGCCTTATGATTCACTTGGACACTCTTCAAATTCGTCGTGAAGTCGCGAAGGCACTTATCATCGCCGATTTGCTGTCTGATCGTATAAACTACCCTTCACTGCTCGCCGATATTCCACTCCAGGCTCGTAGCCGTATCTTACGAAAAACCTCCCTTCTTAGAGTTCCATACAGGGGAACAGTCTACGGGACGAACTCTGGAATGATTGCTTTGCAACGTGCCTTTTATTGTGTGTCGTCTGTTTTCGATTTTAATATTTCGCGAAACTATACAAGACAGTTCTTGTTAGCGTTAAGATAGTTATTTTTCATCATTTGGACACCAAATTAGATTGGGAACTTATTGGTTACCTGGGTAGTTCTAACATTTGTGATTCCACTAAAACGACTTTATTGTCACCATAATGCATAGATAATAAAGTCTATTGTAGCAAACATTTTGATAGTAAATAACAATAAAATAATTGGCTTTTGAAATTATTCGAGAAGAAATTGATTTTTTAATTTTTTAAATATAACAACTTTCCTTTTCTATTGTAAAATTGTGATCTACAAATAGATTCTATGATGGAAAAGTTATAAGTTTAATTTTTCTTTTAACGTTGAAAGCAATAGAATTTTTTGTATCTACCATTTTCTTTACTGTAGTTTGACTATATGTAATCTGTCTATTTATCTGTGGAATCTATAGAATCTTTAGGCTGTGTTACAATTCATGAATTAATTATAATTTGCACTTAATCTTGACAGATGGAAAATAATCAAATTAAGTCTGTGAACCATTTGGCGAAATTTTTTAACTTTTGGTTAAAATTTGACAGTTCGTTGGTTATTTCCCCTCAAATAGATAAAATTGAACTATGAATACGACCCATTGGAAATTTTGACAGATGCATAGTTATTTGGAATTCGACATGGAGTTTTCATAATGGCCAATGTCGCAAACGTGAACATTGGTTACTTCCACAAATTTCTTGAAAAATGCTAGCTCACTCAAGTAAACTACCACTTCTATTGTAAAGGGGAACTCCTCTTCTGTACCATCATCCTGATACTACACGCAGAGAAAATTGACCTCTTTGATTTAAAAAATAAAATTATTGAACTGTTTTGTAACTTCAAATATTTTTATTTTTAAATTCAATACTTTATTTTTGTTGTTTCAACAATTCTGATTTTTGTTTCAAAACCAAATGCTATGAAAAAAAAAATAGTTTCAACAAGCTATATTTTTGTGCTCAAAAATAATTTCAACCAATTTAAAAAAAAATTTCGGATTTAAAAACCAACAACTCCCTAACAATTACTGTTTTACAGTTGTCAATGTATGTGTAGGTTTTCAATATTTCCGAATGCGCCAGTTTCGTAGCGTCAATTTCTACGCTTTAATTAAAAAAGCAAAGCGGACTCGCCGGAGGAAATATTATTTGAAGAGGTCGAGGAAGTTAACGTCGAGCTTGTCGATTTATGGCTTGGTTTTGGATTTTTAGAATGTGAGTGTTTGGAAAATGAAATTTGTATAATGTTTTGAAATGTTTGAAATTTTTTTTTTTAACCCAACTAACATTTTTCATTAGGTAAACGCTTCATTGGCAATACGTATACAGCGTTAAACTGAGTAATGGTTAAGTAGTGGTTGCACATGCGCCCAGCCAACATTTTCACAGGCAAATCTGGCGAATCTACACAGCTTCATGAAAATGCGAAAAGATAGCAAGAAGCGTGTATACTGCTTTTAAAAAGTTAGTATTATCACCAATTTGCAGCTTCTATGCTTGATAATCATTCTCTCAACTTTATCTCAACTTGTATACAGCTGATACTTAGATATTTATTCGTTCAAAGCAATTTCTATTTTTAGAACTGAGGCAATCGGCGTTTTATTGCTAGTCTTAACACGTTTATATAAACGCTTAAACATAGTTACTATACAGCAATCGAAAAAAATATGTATGTCAAACACTGTTTACAATACTCGTGACGATATTACGGCAATGTTGCTTTTTTACCGTTGTAGAGCGCAATTAACATTTAACTATATGAATTATATATTATAAGATTTTTATCTATACATTTATATATCACTTACCAGCGTACCAGATTCGAACTCTGCACCTTCGCCATAAGACCTGTGACTGTATCCTCTGATCCATATCAGCTGTAAGGAATTCCAGTACCCGTGTTTAAAGTGTTCAAACCAGATTTTAGTTCTAATAATGCTGAACAACAATGATTGCTGAAGCTCTTTATCAACTGGTTGATACTGTTTTGAAAATCAGTGTTACCAAAATTATTATAATCTAAACATGATAACCATCCAATTTTCGTTGTTATCTGTGCCTTTCTCGGACCATTTGTTATTATTATTTTTTAGATACTTTATTACTTCTGAGAGTAATAAAAATTGTACAATCAAAACGAAAATCTTATTAAAATTAGGTACAAGAATTTCCTGTGATTAACAAAAAAGACCGGGGATTGAACACCTGATTTACTGCTCAGTGGCCCGATAGAATAACCACTAAGCCACCGAGACATATTCCACAATCTTTTCACTAAATGTGTATAAGAAGTAAATGAATCTTATTTTGAATTTATGTGACATAATACTATCAAAACAATGAAACACAATAAACTTCAACAGAAATTGTTCGTTTAAATCCAACAAGATTTTATTTAATCCTATACACACAAATTTGTATCCGTATATAATTTAACCGTTTTACGGTGAACAAAATCCTCACCAACTGAAACCCTTTGCTTAGATCTGCAAGACAGTTTCAAAGGCAACTTTCTAGGCCTTTGTGTCAATATTGTCCACCTGGAATATCGACAACCGGAGTACTCGAAGGAGTTCCCAACAATGTTCTAGGATCTGATGGTAGATGAATGTCATTGTATTGATTTTTATGTATTGCTAAGAGATCCTTCAATGCGAGGTGGGATATGTTATGCTTCATTGCCTATTCCTGAAGATCATCACGAGAGGTATCATCAGTTTTTCGGTAGTAAGTACCGCTTTTTTTTATATGTCTTCAAAATCCTTCGAAACATTATGAAATCTAAATACTCTGCTTTATAAAATGGACGGTATTCCTTTCATTTCGTTTGACAGCTCAGACGAATGGTTGTAAGGTGGTTGACATAACATGAAATGAATGCGCTTACTTAGCTACACTCAGGAAATTATCCGTACGGTTTTCATACGATCGGAACTGAACCACAAAGCAAGGGTCCAAGACTCATTCCATACGAAATCGTATGAAATGATTCGATGCATTGGTCGAATAAAACATGTCTTTTATACACTTTCATTTGACATCACTTATCATGCGTGTATAGTTTCGTGGGATTGTGGCTCGTCTCTGGATCCCGAGGTTCATGGTTCGAATCCCACTTGCAACTTTTTTTTTCTGAACTTCTTTCCATTAGAGAATCGTATGAAATTTGCAACAATATCTTCCGGCAAATTTCCATACGATATTCCTATGAATTCCTCTCGATTCGTTCGCTCAGTGTATGAATTGCAAATCAATATAAATAACTGCAAAGATGCTGCATACTCTGTGCCGCAACTGCTTATACAACATTCTATACAGCTATAATCACTTAATATCATAGATAATAAAGAAAAAGTTTTTAGCTATATGGCGGCTAAGGTATTTTTAATATAAAGGCTTTTGAAAAGCTGTAACAAAGCTAACAAATAAAACTGTGTATAAGAAAATAAAATGATAATTCAAAAGCTTAACGGATTAATTTCTTAGCTACATAAACAAGCTGAGTAAACGTAGACAAACATTGTTCGTATAAGAGCTTTCTTTTCAAAGTATGCAACCGAGAGCTAAATGTTGTGTTAAAGCTGTGTTACATTACGCATAAGTACTGTATCGATTTTTTAATTCTGCTTATAGCTTATTCAGCTTCATTTGCTTTTATACAATTATAAAACAGCTTATAAGTTATAAACTTCGGCTTAGGCAACTAAAAATGTTAGTTGGGTGAACAAAGTTCTTCATTTCATTTCAGAGAAGGTTTGGGGACGATTTTTCATTGGAGACGGTAGAAGATTTTTTACCCGCTCGCTCTATGGGGTGGGCTGAGGATTATATGGAACATCAATAAACATTAGGTATGGATTCTTCTCCGCTGGAATTTCAACTGTGTTGTAATAAGTATGATATTGGCTGTTTTATTTCAGGCGGTTCAGTTTGTAATAACACCCGAGGTATATCTTCAGGAACTTTAACGGCATCGGAATCTGAAGACATATCATTGGAACTTCAGCAACAAACACTCCGAAGAACCCACTCTGTGAAAGTTCAAGCGACAGCCTTGGTGAGGGAATCACGCTACGCAAACTGATAATGATGAACGAAAAAAAAAATAGATCAGTATAAAAAAATAATAAAAAATTTGAACAAAGACCTAACTTTGAAAAATGCACAACTGGAAGTGCTCAAGAAAACCCATAGAAGAACGAAGGTTGATATGCTAACTCTGCGAGAACGTCCGAATGACGTGAAGTTTTACACTGGTCTAGAAGATTACAAAGTTGTTGAACTGCTCTTCAAAACTATTGAGCCATACCTACTATCTCTTTTGAATCTCACCAAAGAGCAAGTATTTCTGATGGCATTACAGAAGTTGAGATTCGATTACTTTTTAAATTCTTAAGCATCTCCTATGATATCAGCCCAACAACAACATCCCATTATTTCTACTCAACAATTTATACACTTAACACTGTATTCTATAATGTAGTTTACTGGCCTGATAGAAACATTCTGAAGAAACATACTCCTCAGTGTTTCAAAGATGCTTTTGGAGAGCAGATAACCATTATTATTGATTGCTTTGAAATCGAAGGGCAAAAATCATCGAATCCTATCGCAGCGGCTAAACAGTGGTCCAAGTATAAAAAATCGAGTACGCTAAAATATTTAATTAGTATAAGTTCAACTGTGATGTTTGTATCACAAGGATACGGAGGCAGGGCATCAGATAAAACCAGCACGCAAACTTCCGGCTTCCTAGACAACGTCACAGAAGAAGATGTCATCATGGCTGATCGTGGTTTTTTGATTGAGGAAGATATAAAAAACAACAATGCTGTCTTGAATATCCCAGCATTCACGAAACAAGGAGGGCAACTTTCAGCTTTGGATGTGGAAAGAACAAGAAAAATTGCCACGGTTCGAATCCATATAGAGCGTGTAATTGGAGTTATGAGAGAGAAATATCAACTGATCCAAAAACATGTACCAATGGTGCTCATTTCGATCATGGTGATGGACATAATTGTTCGTGTATCAGCCATTCTAGTGAACTTATGCAAGCCGATAGTCAATTGCTGATTTCCAATTCAATATAAAGATAAATAAAATATTCAGGAACCAAAAAATAAAATGTATATTTATTATTCATCACATTGATCAACACATTATTTCTTGGTATTATTTAAAAAATGCAACAAAACAAATCAAAAGGAATTATTTTTTAAAATTCTAACTTTCTAGTACAGTACTTGGCAGGTAACTCTGGAATAATAAATTTGAAAAATAAAGAAACTTTGTATTCAGCATCAGCCCAGAAACAGGCATTTCTGTCAACTCAAACTAATAAGTTATTTTTTTTTTGTCCAAATATAAAAAATAACCATATTGAGATTCTGTCTTTGCGATTTGCATCTGTACCTGGGCGAAGTATTTATGACTTCCTACCATCTCATATTCATCATTTGATTTAGCAATGTAAGCCGGCTTGCATTTTGTTAGTCTGAACAAGATATTGTCTTCTTCTCTGAAATTGAACGGGCACTTAACTTCAATCGGCACTATTCCACAGTATGCACATTTTAAAATGCCATCTGGCAACGCAGCCAGCTCCGGATATTGCTTATGAATGATCAGACCTGTTTCCATGACGGTTGCATTGATATGCGTTTTCACTAAAACATCGGTCAACTGACGAAGTGCAGTTTTTTTCCATTTTCTTACCACAACGAGTAGCTTGTGTCGAGAAGTATGATTTATCTGGATAGCAAATTGCGTTTAACAAGGAATAGGTGGGTTTTCTATTTTCGTGGATAGCATATTTTTCAGGACAGATGCTGTTACTCGTCCAATACGAGCAATACTCCTTAAGTCATAGTCCGATTGTACTCGTGTGGCACGTTCAACTTGTTTCCGTTGTTCGTCATTCAACGCCTCTTGCATTTTGACATATAAGGTTCATAATTTAACTCTTCAATACTCATTTCTCTAAAACTTTCATCATACAACTCGTTCAACAAAATCAGTCCCAATGAAAGCGATGGATCATTTTCCTTTTCCTGACACTTAAAACATACGTTCTGCGGTGTGCAAAAAGATTGCGTAGCAACGCATTGCACATCTTTGTCCTGAAGTTCATTTAATTTGACGCATATATCGTGTATCCACAACATAGGAATGTTTCCGCAAGCATCATCTGAGGAATCACGTGTGTATCCAAAATCCATTTGATCAAGTGGCAGTTGTAGGTTTCCCGGAACGGTTTTATTCGGCCTCCCCCACTGTTGCTCAACATCCGTCACTGCCTGTGTATCAGTTGCTCCACTTCGCACAAGTTGGTTGTAGCACAAACTGGTAAGATAGTACAACACTGCTCCCACGTGTGATCATACTTCGCCGTTACCAGCAATACAATCAAAGTGTGCGGAAATCACATCTTGATCTTTTACTATGATCCAAGGAGTAAGACATGGGTCTTTCATGCTCATGGAATGCATAACCTACAATTATAAATTACATACATACATGATACTCGCCAACGAATTTTATTATTGTGTTAACTTTACCTTGCCTTGAACAACGTAAATTTCTCCCAGTGGAATTCCTTCTATTAGTTTCATCATGCCACTTTCAAAACGCGTTTTTGCTTCCACTGCTTTGAAGCACTGAAAAGCCATTCCACTGTAGGCAGACTGTTTATGCAGCACGTAATCTATGATGGATTCATATGATACGGTATCCGGAACCTGACTGGTCTTCATTTTCATCAGATATGGGTCTCTGTTTCCAGTTATGGCAATTTTGTCCAAATACCTCTGCAAATGATCTGCCGAGAATCCAGCAGCATACATGTTAAGAGAAGCAGAACCTACTAGCGTTTTGTTAGGATGTGTTTATGATACTGAAAATTCATGTAATATTTACCTGTTGCAAGAGGTACAGCCGGTGTATTTAGCAGCTTCGCTGGCTTCAAAAAAAAAACTCGATATTAATTTTATTTCAATCAGTCAGTCAGTCAGTCAACAGAGCGAAGAAGTAAAGCAACACGCGGATAAGAAGGTGCCTGGTGCCGTGCATCAGCAAAAAAATTATTCTTTGCATTGATGGCATAGTATTTCAACATTAGAAATTTGCATAGCTAAGCACATTATACTCATGCTTGCAACGTGTCGCTCCCTACAATGGATAGCAACAGGAATAATGCTTTTTCCGATAAGGTAGGTGGAAAATATTCAACATTGATGTTTTTGTTCAAATGCATGTTTTCATATCGTTTTCAATTGCAGCTGAAGGAACAAGTTAATACCTCATTTGAACGGATTCGGAAGGCATTGGATCTGCGTGAGAAGCTTTTGCTCCGTCAGTTATCAGTAGTGGTTCAGCAATCACATCACGTTACATTCCAGTTCGATAACATAAAGTTTGTGGATCATGGAGAAGAAGATCTGATTGGGAGGATTCGAACCTATGGAAAGTACAATATAGACAATTTTAACATAATACTTAAGGATCCTTACGAAAACGAAGACTACATCCAGCCAGTAGATGATCATGATCTCATGCATAAAAGTTGCCGACGAGGAGCAAGCGACGAAGAACGAGATAATCCGGAAAGTGAAGAAATTGTTGTGGAGTTTTTTAGCAACAGAAGTCTTATCAAGGAAGGAGCAGAAATGATCAGGGAGTCGATAATCAATCTAGCTTTGAACGAAAGTAAAGAGCTGATAGATAAATCGTTCAGCGATGCGAATGTTGCATTGGAGTTGGACGAAGAACTGGAGCGAATGAAAATTGATCTAACAAACTTTCGCAACCGGGAGAGAATTGTTACAGATTCACTTTCATCGCAAGGTGAAGGTAGGAGTCCAACTGTTGATATTAGCAACAACAATAACACTAGATCCAATCAGGACGACGACTTGGGAATTGATCTAACGAGAGTTGGTAGACAACAGCAACATATGATAACGAAGGCATCTCAGACAGAGTTGGACAAAATTGACAGACATAATAACAGTATTTCAGCATCGAGTAGTGAAACGGATCGTAGTTTAGTGGTAAAAAGTAGCAGTAAAAATGCGGAGAAAAAACTTAAGAACATTTCCGCTCTTACAATGAATAACTGTGGCGGCACCATCAATCTTAGAAATGTGACAAACTTAACAATCAATACGTGTGCGGATAACCCACCATCGAAATCGGCTGACAACAACCCACCGGCTCCACGTTGTCCATCGGAGGAGGGTAGTCCCGAATGCGGCTTCTACAAACGTCTCATCACAGAAAACAAAATACTTCGGCAGCACATTCTTAAAACTAGTCTCGCCAATGTTGGTGCCCCCGCACTAAATTCTCAGTCGTCTATCTCCAGCACGTCGGATTCCCCGAAAAGTGAACCTTCGGCCACCGTGAACTCAACAAGTAGCAGTGCATCTGACTGTAAATCGCAACGACTTCCACTAACGGCAGCCGAATTACGAGCGGTGCTGAATCTACCCCAGCGCGACGGTACCCTAACGCAGGTGCTGGGCGATTTATTCGCCCTGGCATCACCAACAACCGCCACAGCAATGACAGCAGCCGCCATCGGCTCAGCAGAACCGGCCAGCCAAGAGCATACCATGCAAA
>JAHHFK020004877.1:0-113259 GCA_024533555.2 Aedes koreicus
TGTATTGTTATTTATAAATCGTGCTTAGACTTTTTTTTAGGATACCCTTGATTGAACGCTCAGAATTTTTTTTTTTAATTATTCCAAAAAAAGCTAAGTCGCTTCTAGATAAGTGCAGACTTTAAGACAAGAACATTTGATGCAAATGCAATCTTGCTTGTCAAATACAATGATACTCTATGCCACCGTGAAGATTATGAATCGAACCCATCCGACCAGGTAACACCGCGCCTTGATGGACTTTATTATCTGAAACCACATCAACAACCAATTTTAAAAAGCACTCGTTCTCAAATACAAAAACCATCCGAGAAAAAGGGGAAATTGTTAAGCAATAGCAAATGATTACAAAATTACTTGAACATTATCAAGCTTTATTCCAGAAACATTTTTCCAACGAGTTGATTTGATTCGGCTGATAGATTGAATTGATTTTCAATTTATTTTCCATGGCTTTCGGAATTCAATTTCGATTGTTCGTTTCTCATGGTGAGTGATGCAATTTATCGGACAGTGCTTTTCGTTGTCGAAGTTTTTCATTTGGCTGTTGTCGGCTGACATGGGCCATTCCGCCTATCTGGCCACTCTCACTAGGGCAGCAACAGAACAATTCAGAAACGGGAAGTGGTGTGCCTTATTGGTTGCAACGGTCCACATATACATAGTGCACTAAACAAGCGCCGACTCATCCTGCTAGCAAAGGAAAACATGGTCGTATGACACAATAACCAAACGACAGAGTACCATCCGCCTAGCTTTCGTCGAGGATTCGCTAATCTTTTCCCTCTTATCCCGCACATTGCTGTGGCGGGCGGGCATATCCACAAGCTAAATAGTGTCCCGTGTGATCGCTTGCAACTCTTTCGCTTGAACGTTATCCACTAAGTGAAGGGGGTGTTGTGCAGTGACGGAAGCAACGTAGGACACAAATTGTTGTGCACGAATCGTGTCACGCTATAAATTAAACGGGTAATAAATGGAGATGTTAATTCGACATTAAATTTAATTTACGTTTGTGCCGAGTGGACTCCGAGGATATTGTACTAACGTGTTCCCAGGTCAAACGTATTCCCGGGTACACAAGATCATGCCGCGTCGTACGACTCAACCAACGGAAAGAATATCGAGATGCAGGAAAATGTTCCATCACTACCAGGTATGGTATTCCCTGAAATGATGGCGATAAATCACTTGAATTGAGTTTCTACGCCTCGCTAAGCTGTGCTGATAACAGGCGGGTAACGGAGCGGCATATTTATTTTAAATTGATGCATCTCATGGTTTAATGGAATCCAAGTGGGGGAAACATTATACAAACAGCGAGATTTGGTATTTTTTGGTGAGAAAATGGGTTGCGTGAAATATCAATAAATTGAGAAAGGATATTAACGCTCGAACAATAGGAACTGTTTATACTGTTAGAGACAGACGAACATTAAACAAAACAAATGATGAAACCATATCCATAGAAATCCTTCAAAAGAAAAGAACTGTTCGGTTCCTTCGTTTTCCATTGCATTGTATTCGGAAAACATACGCAATAAATTACTTCTCTGTTAAGCTTTACCGGCTGTCGTGCATCTAGCTTCTCTCTGTTAGACAGATATTAATGTTGCAATTCCTTTTTTCTGTACGTTAAAAAAGGTTGAACTAAATGGAAAAACCTTTCTTATTGGTTGTTTATGGCCTTTGTTGAAGCTTCATTAAAATGTTACAACATACATAGTACTCAGCCATGCACTCAACTCAATTAGTATGACGATCCCGATATTGGTGTATTAACTCTATTCAAAAATACGAAAAGTCCAAATAGATCGACAATTTGAAATCCATCAACTTGCACGTAAATCCTCAGACAGATTGCAGGATGGTTTGCTAGGAAATTAGTTTTTAGATTTGCATGAAAAATATGTACAAACAATATATCGAAAAACAAAAACGATTTTTACCGGTAACCCTTAGAAACCAGTTTGAAGTAACTGTATAAATACACAAGAGATAAACATATTTTATTAAGATTACTCTTTCTTCTTCAACAAGGTTTCCATTTCATGTATGTTAGACGTGAGAAAGTTGCTTTTGAGCTCTTCAATTTAACAGAAAACGATAATGATTGTACGGAAAACGTTTACGAAAAACGATTCATTGTTCCCGGGATAGTTAGTGAACTGGTTGAAGTTTTAATTATGTTCGTAGATTCATAATGAAGTACTGAATTATTCGGTCTAGTCCATAACGAGCATGTCATGGTCGAAATATATGTCAGTGCAAAATTTAAGCACGACACGTTTCATCACCGACTTCATTCCAACTCAATCCGCATAGCATCCGTTGCTGACAGCAGAAGACATCCTATAGGAAATCTAAAATTCACAAAAAAAATATATTCAGGTAATGGAACATAGATGTGAATCGATGCGGCAAACCATCCCCTATTCAGTTGTGCAATCTAAAAATGCATCGTACCGTGCATATCGTAGCAATCTCACGTCACTTGTCATAGTATTTCTGGCTTTTTCGGACACTGCCGCATCCAGCAGCTACCGAACATACGAAGCTTGTTTGGAGGGACGTGTAGAAGGCACATTTTTCGTCGTTATTGTTGTTGTCTTTTCCTTTCGCTTTTCACTCAGTCGACCCACAAACCCCTAACAGTAAAAGCACAACAAGGATAGCTACGCGGCAGGCGCAAACAACATGGGCCCAAAACAAAAACATCAAACAATTCATTTGAATAAAATATCATGACATGCAGTGAACTGGAAGGGAGATTTTTTCCATTTCCATTATAATGGAAATTTGTCGCTTTTCACTCGGGCACATTTCAAAGCTTTTAGTGAAACCGAGAACAAGCGCAAGTGGAGTGTTTTAAGTGAAGCGCACCGATGGCCTATACATTGCACCAGTTGACAATTCAGCCAGGCAGTGGTCTTTGCACTGGTGCTGCAGAGATTTTTTTTAATTTCAATGTTCCTGGTGTCTGACACAGAGCAAAGTTCAAACTGAAAAGGTTAATTCATTATCAATTTTCAAAACAGGAAATTAAATCAAGCCATTCTGGATTAATGCATTACAATCCGTTAAAGTTGCACGGCTATGTTGTATAAAACGCGTTAAAAAATGCCTCTTTAAGTTATTATCCACGGGCATTAAAGCTCAAACATGAATTGAAGGACATTTTTACAGGGCTGCCAAGAGTGTATTTTTGGTAATATCGTTGTATCATCGATGAATCGTTTTTATTTTTTTGCCTCTAGCTGTTTTCATACATGCAAATTGGCAATGAAATGTGCTCCTGAAAAAAAAAAATTGGTGCAGATTGTTCATGGAAAAGAATCACGTTACCATTTGTCAGTTTGTGGATAATAATAAGTTCTGAGGGCGATTTTTATCCTCCGAGTTGAAGCAGTGTGCACAGATGAATAAACGCAATTTGAAAATTAGGTGAAAGGGTTTTCAAGAATCTATCAGTAGCAAAAACCAAGTCATTTGTTTGTAAATTCATGAAATATTTCCTTAAATGCATAATTTTTGTAAGCAAATGTATAAACCAATGATTAAACTAACGTTGAGATTACTTTCTTGAACCTGTAACATGCAAAGTACAGGCCTTGAAAGATAGTATTAAAAATTATTAAACCGGACGCAAATCCTTCAAATGAATAGACAGCGATTTGCTTTCTATATCAAAAAGTGCCTTTAAGAAGCAGTTGCAACTTTGCGTGATATTGAAAACATGTGATTATTCAAATGTAAATGTATCGATGATATATCAACTTTTGAGAAGGTATTACCGCTTGTATTTCATTTTCGCTCTATAACTTCGTTCAATTTAGAGATATCGACAAAGTTTCTTGAAATTGCCTAAGCAACATTTTTTTCATTCACAGTCACTTACTCACATTTGACAAGAAGCAACAATAGTTGAGTTATCTTAAGGTATACCTCCTTGAAACAAAACTCCAAGGAATAGTTCGATAAGGTTGTACCAAGTGTTGACGTAAAATCCTAAAATATATCGAAAAGTAATTATGAACATTTCCAACGAAGTGTAGCTTAAACTGGTGCATAGAATTCTAGCGTGTATTCATATTACGTTTTGTTTGCATGTCAAAAAGCCTATTTCGATTTGTTCCTTTTCATTATCACAGATTGTTGCACAATGTCATGGATTTAACTTGAAGTACGAAAGAAAATTCTGCACACATGGTGTACTAAAAAGGATGTATTTTTGAAAACATCTTTTGTTATTGCGTTGTTTTCAAAAAGTTTTATCACAACATGAGTGTGTATCATACTAGATGAAAGTTCGAAAGGTCTATCTAGATATTCAGTTGTCTTAGCGACGTTTTGCTATGAAAACAGGAAAAATACTTAAAAAACTAAGAAAGATGAGAAGTATCTTTTTTTTTGTTTTGTTTTGTTTTGTTATATAAGCTTAGATTGTTTACATTGTTTTGGTAAGAATAGAAAATTAACAATACGAGCAATAACTAGTAACCTAATTTAGTGATTGATGAATGTATAAGAGGAGTACCTTCAACATTTTTCATTCAAGCTGTGTTGCTTGGGTAACGAACAATCAGATTGCCAAAA
Organism: Aedes koreicus; assembly: GCA_024533555.2. Taxonomy (NCBI): domain Eukaryota; kingdom Metazoa; phylum Arthropoda; class Insecta; order Diptera; family Culicidae; genus Aedes; species Aedes koreicus. Next base: position 4,597 of record JAHHFK020004877.1, read on the forward strand.
ACATTGAAATGCATCCGCAAGTGTAAAACGAGTGATTGAAAAATATGGTGGAGATACACCCTGCAGGATCTGCCGAGAATTTGACGAATATCTGGTTCCAGCAATCCCAAATTGGACCAAAAAGCCGTCAATTATAATCAGAAGAATAAACCAGACTCTACTCGTGATTCTACTAAGAAATACAGAAACGGTATCGGGATAGTAAAGGGTTTTAAGAAAACTTATGATTTAAAGACAAACAAGAAGCAGAAAGTACCAAAGCAATCTCCGAAGCAGAAGTGTTGTACCAAAATGAATGACCCGAATACTGTACTTTGGACAATCCCAAACAGTGCGTTTTGATGGAGGACTAAACGTACGTGAAAGAGGATTCCAGAACACTGCCGGGAGCTCAATTCTACACCAAATTGGATCACTGATAGAAAAGCAATGATAATATCTATGTGTCCCACATATGATTTTTTGCAATGCGATCAACAAATGATAGCTATTGACGAATTTCACGCCAACTCGTGTTCGTGATTGGCAGCACCCTCTCAGAATCCAATTAAACTTTGTGGGTCTATGTCTATGTCTTTTCAAGCAACTTTGCATACTTTGTAGTTTTAAAAAAATTCTAGACTACCATTTGAAAAGGGCTTAAACTTTTTGATCGATTTTTAAACCAATATAACTCTAAAAGGAAATAAAAACTTACAAAAGAGTAATGTATTGGTGACTTTTAGAATATCACCCTTACTTTTATGAAAAAAATTGTTGAAATTGTAAAATCGATTCTTACACGCTAAAAAAAAATATTTTGAAATTTAAGGTCGATTTTCAAAATATCACTATCTTTGAATTGGACGAATTTTTTTTCTAAGATAGGCAATATATTTGTCTAAAAGTTCGCCATACATCGCGAGATGGGCAATTTTAGGGAAAAAAAAATTTTAAGCAAAAAAATTTTCATGTCCAATTTTTACCGTGTATCTCGTCTTATAATTTGGTCCTATAACTTCACAGAAGCCAATTAAATTTAATTTTAATGATAATTCGGGCTTTTTAAGGGTCTTTGAATGTTTGAAAAATCAAGGCTACCATTTGGAAAGGGCATATTTCAAATTATTAATAATTTTAAATTTAAGTGATAATACAATTAAATCAGGTGATTGATCCTGTTTATTAACAAACCTTTGAAGTATATTGCAAGAAGCACAATGAATTGGAAAACAAAAGCTTTATCATAACATCTGAAGTATTGACCCATGACTCAATAGCAGTTCAGTTGTTTAAATCAAAATTGCTAGATTTCATTAAACAAAACTCAATATATTGCTCAAAAATTATTTTCATGTCAGATGGAGCAGCGGCCCCTTATAAGAACAAAAAGAACTTTGCCAGCGTGTGCAATTTCAAGTCCATGTATGGATTGGAACGTCTCATGGGAAAGGTCCATGTAATGCTATTGGTGGTAATCTCAAGCGAATGGCAAAGAGAGCAAGCCTTGCTCAAGATTATGGAAACACAATCAAAACTCCTCGAGAACTATATGACTGGGCAGTTGAACAGTCAAATAAAAGTATTACAAAACGGAATTTCTGCTTCATATCAGCTGAACAGTATGTAAAAATGTCAGAAAAACTTGAGGAGTTCTACAGCCACGTAAAAACAATACCTGTTACACAGGTTCATTGTTTTGTACCTATTTCACAAAATTAAATTTCAGCTTAAAGGTGTTCTGATTAAAAGGATAATCCAAAGAAAACCATTTTGTATGTGAAAGATTTATAAATTTAATAAATTAAGCTATGTAAATTACTAATACGTGAAGATGTACATATAAAAAATAAATAAAATAAAACCCTTACCAATAAACCTATGAAATCTTATTGACATAAACAATATTTCTAAAATTCATGTAACGTCATATTTGAATCGTCTTTAAATGGATATGCATCAACCATTTAAAGATGACTCAAATATGCTATGTTTTTAGATTTATAAGCCCACATCTATCACAATTTTTCCCATGCCTTTTACACATTCTGTAACAAATCTTGACCTCCTTTTTTTTTCTTAAAAGTGCCCATCTTGCAATGTATGGCGAACGTTCAGACAATTATATTGCCTTTATTAAAAAACAAGTCGTCCAATTCTAAGATAGCCATTTTTTGCAAATTGACTTTAAATTTTGAAATATATTTTTTTTTTGTGTGTAGGAATCTATTTTACAATTTTTAAAATACTTTTCATAAAAGTTAGGACAAAGTCACCCATACATGACATTTTTGCAAGTCTTTTCCTTTTTGAGATATGTTGATTTAAGAAAAATCGATCAAAAAACTTAAGCCCTTTTCAAATGGTAGTCTACATAAATTTTGAAAAAAAAACAAGGTATGCAAAGTTGCTTGAAAAGGCGTTTCATTGGATTCTGAGAGGGTGCTGCCAAACACTGGATGAGTTGTCGTGAAATCCGTCTATTTGTAACCTCCCATACTTCCTATGTGTACACATAAGCACAATTTTTCGTCTATCACATAAACTTTATTTGTAATTCTCCGAGGGTTCTGGTTATGTGTGAACACATCAGTATTATGTGGAATTTTCCATGGATTTTTGCCAATAAAAATAAATATGTGTGGATTATTTCCCGTGTTGGGTAGAGTGTAACAAGTGCAGATACAACTGTTGCGACAGAAAAATTCGATAAAAAGGTACTTGCTTGGTGTTTGACAAACAATCTGCACATGTGGCTTGCGATCTTCCATTTTCTTCAAAAAGGCGAATCTCACGCCAACTCATCCAGTGGTTGGCAGCACCCTCTCAGAATCTAGTGAAACTTTGTGGGTGTGTAGACTATGTCTTTTCAAGCGATTTTGCATACTTTGTTTTTTTTTTTAATTTATGTAGAGTACCATCTGAAAAGGGCTTAAGTTTTTTGATCGACTTTTTTAAATCAACAAAACTCAAAAGGGGCAAAACTTACACTTACACTTACAAAAAAGTAAAGTATGGGTGACTTTTAGAAAATCGTCTAAACTTTTATGAAAAAAAATTTATAAAATGAAATAATTTTTTTTTAATCGATTCTTACACACTTAAAAAATATTTTAAAATTAAGAGTCAATTTGCAAAAAAAATGCTATCTTAGAATTAGACGAAATGTTTTCTTATTAAAGGAAATATAATTGTCTAAAAGTTCGCAATACGCAGTAAGATGGGCACTTCTTAGGAAAAAAGGTTTTTCTAACAACAACTTTTTCATGACCTATTTTTACCGTGTATCGCGCCAACTCGTCTTATAATTTGGTCCTAACAACCTCACAGAAGCCAATTAAATTTTATTATAATGACAACTTGGATTTTCACGGGTCTTTCAATGTTTGAAAAATCAAGGCTATTATTTGGAAAGGGGTTATTTTTAAATTATTAATTTTTTTAAACTTTAGTGATAATACTATGAAATAAGGTGGTTGATCCTGTTTATTACCAAAAACTTTAAACACCATTTCATGATTAACTCTGACTATTTTTATTATTTCCAACCTTAAATAACCGTTGTGTTACCTACAGGTAACTAACATCCATACCTCTCACGCCAAAGTCACGAGTTCTAAACTCACCCCCAGACAAGTTACGAAAATACCCAAAAGGTATTTGAGTGACTACGACGGGAGATGTAGTACAGTACATTTTATCACTTGAGTAGTACAGTACATTTTATCACTTGAGTGATATTAAGTATAGATTTGAATGAAATACATTTTTTCTACCCACATAATTTACTACTTAAGCAAGGCGTCATACTAACAGTGATCATAGTTACATGATTAGTTGTGAAAGGAGCTCATCATAATGGAACAAAGTGGTATAACTATCAGAACTAAATGTGGTGCACGTATCAATAATCCCAGGTGCAGCCACAAGAATTTACGTAACATATCATCAGCTAGGATAGAAAAAAATCATTTCAAGGGATATGACCACAAGTTGGATGAACCAATGCGTATTTATGAGGCATGCTGTGGAATTTTGCCGCAAAATAGGAATCCCACCACTAAAAAGAGGCGTTCAAATGGAAACGAAGCAAATTTTGATTAGGATTTCAAGGATCCACAACCGTTAACAAGTCATCAGGCATCGGATGATACATTAGGTATTTTTTGTCTCCAATAAGTTTACCATTTAAATCTGTGTTTGAGTAAAATATTGTATATCTATAATAACTTTTTATTTATTTTATTTTACAGAAGCGGTACAGTCATTGGAGTCAATCGCGAATTAGCTGCAAGGTCTACAAAATTTCGTCGAGGAACTCCCTTTCAAATAAATCTTTCCTGTTCTCCTAACTCAGGAGCAATAACTATTAGGCCAGCAAAAATAAAAGTGGATTGTTGTTATAAAATCAGCATCAAGTAGCAAATAGTGACCATGGCAACAGTAAATTAAAATGTAAAATTGTTAGTTTTGTAAAATTTCAATAGATTTACCACATTTTTTAAGGATACTTCATATCAAAATTTTGGTCAATTGCTATCGCTAAAAACGAACGAAACCCAACTTAAGCGCGGAACCACATAACTACACTTTAGCACTTTACAACATTTCTTGTATTTCAGGATGAACCAAATGAAGAATCATATATTATAGATACGAATGCTTGTAGTATTTTTCATTAACATAAATATTTACACTGTTATATAAACTTGTCATGGGAATGGGAGGGACCATCAAGGCAACCGATTGAAGCACTCTGGATGGGGAGAGTGGGAATGCCAACTCCCCCCATTGCTTCTCCCCGCCCATTGGGGCATCCTCATTAGATCGCTCTTATGACCAATTGTTCAATCTTGTTGTTGAAAGGAGATTTTTTATATCCCTGTGGAAACGTATAAGTTATGTTGCTTATCGATCCACCAAACCCGTATTTGATCCTTCATACAATGGCATGATTAGGATAATCAGTGGTTATTAAAGCTTGATCAAGTCTAACAGAGAGGAGAGCCCATTGCTGTCGGACTTAGTTTCCATGCTACAATGGAGTGTAGTACATATCATACATCATACATCATACATTAGGAAAAAAATTCGTCCAATTCTAAGCTAGCCATTTTTCACATATTGACTTTAAATTTTGAAATATTTTTTTCAGCGTGTTAGAATCAATTTTAAAATTCTAACAATTTTTTTCATAAATGTTTAGACAATATTCTAAAAGTCACTGATACATCACTTTTTTGTCAGTCCTGTCCGTTTTGAGTTAAGTTGATTTAAAAAAAAATGGATCATTAAACTTAAGCCCTTTTCAAATGGCAGTCAAAATAAATTTAAAAAAAAAGTCTGCAAAATGCTTGAAAAGGCATAGTCTATACACCCATAAAGTTTTCTTGGATTCTGAGAGGGTGCTGCCAACCACGAAGATGAGTTGGCATGAGATTCGTCAAATGGAACATTAAAGATTTTACTCGAAAAAAATGCTACACATTTTTAATGTGTATAACTTTTTATTACACGAGTAAAAATTGATGAAATTTGGAATAAAACTAGTGTGTTACCAATCTGACCGGTCAAATATATAGAGAAGAATGCTTTCAGAAGCGCCTGCTGCCCTGCATCCGGTCCCAAGAAGGTGACACTCTGTTTTGGTCAGATCTGGCATCGTGCCATTACGCGAAACCGGTGATGGAATGGTACGAAGCGTACGATGTTGCCAGACTCTCCAGAACTTTGCCCAATAGAAAACTTCTGGACAGTTATGAAGGTCAAGCTTCGGAAAACAGGGATGGTCTTCAAAAACGACAAGGATTTGAAGACAGATTTGATAGAAGTGTGTTAGAAATATGGCACAAGTGGTACACAGGATTTAATAAGTAGTGTTGAATTCCATGGTGCGGGCAGGAGCGAAGAGAAAGTTTAATAAGCCAACTTTTAAAAAACATAACTAATATGTGTCGATTAATTCCCTAAAAATTCCAAAAATCTCGGATTTAAAATGAGTTTTTGGTGACAATTTTTGTCTGTTGCATTTTTTTTTTCGAGTACAATTATTAAATCCTAACACTGAATAGTCGTGAATTATCTTCAATATGGGAAACAAGGCTAAGAAATCAAAATAGATACTTAAAATTAAATTGATTATCACTTATGTTTCTTAACTTTAAACTTAGGTTCAAAATTACGAAATTTCAATTAAAAATATTTTGATAGTAAGGCAATACTGGAAGGGTCTCTCAACGGCAACCATTATCTCGTTATTTATCAAATTATCAATATCAGTTTAAAAACTAAATGTAGGTTCAAAAATGACATCAATACGTGTGCACACTTGCAGCCAGTGCTGTGAATTGTTATTTCGACACAAAGTGATTAATTTTCCAATAATCCGCTCCAAAAGCTGGTTTTCAAAATATCCTTTAGGATGAAATTGTTGTGCTTGATTATTTTCATAATTTTTTTATTCATAATATTTTGCGCTTGCTCTGACATTTAAAGCGTGAGAATAGAATATCCAAATGTTCAAATGATATTCGATATTGAAAATCATTTGATCTTAACACAGAATACCACACTTTCGATATTACAGCTAGGACAATGCACTGTAAGACGATGTTGTAGAATTAGTCAAAAGTTTCATCAGACACTTATTGAGAATCTCTGCGTCTCAAATAAATTATTGGTGAATGAATCCAACTGAGGAGAATTTTCTGCTAGCAGTCAGCTTCCACATGCAGTTTTCAGAAATGTCTATTAAATAAATATCGAGATTCGGATCGCTGAAATCTCGAGATGGAGACAAAATATAGCAAATTACACATCGTATAAATTCATTTCGATGATAGTGATGATTTCGATAATGTTTTTTTTTTATTCCGTGTCGAGTTCATCACTACGACTTTTTTTTATCTATTGTGATATATTTGTTACAGGTTCGTTTATGATATCCTTGCCTCTGTACATCTGTAACATTGTTTTGCATGTTGCTTACCTGCAATGAAAAAAGAAAAGAAAAAGATGATAGTATGTATGTTTGTAGTTAGTTAATTAGTATATTTTATTATTCGTGATTCCGATTTGAATATTGTATTACATCACTGGTGCACTGAAATGAACTGAGGGGAAAACCTGAAACATCAATCTGAAAAGTGAGGGTATTCGGAGCATTATCAGTATGCAGGTCGAAATTAGCACCGCAGGTTTCACCAAAACCATACAGTTTTAAACAAAATTTCAAATATCAATAGCTAAAGAAATGTAGGCTTGGGTGGATGGCTTCATCCACCGTTCAGTGAAAGACCCGGATGTTGGTATATCATTCCCACGAAGTCGCCAGACGCAATTTAATCGAAAGAAGGGAAGCAGAAAATGATTCCATATATTTATGAAGTGGGCCATCCGTGTCAGCAACAGCCTCGAACTGTGACTAGGTGACTGTAGATGGTTAAATCTACCTCCGTCATCCATCGGATAACGTGGAATAGAAATCTTTGGTGAACGAGTGAGCATGCGCGTGCACTAGGCTGTCTCTTATTTCTTAAAAATATGTCATTCTGTGGATTCAAATGATTTTTTTATGATCGTATTGCGTTGGAAATAATATACCAAAATGTTAATGTCTGTATCAAAATAACGGTTTCTGCGCAAACATATGAAACCTTCCAAAACAGTGCAGGGCTGCTAGAAAAGGTGCAATTGATCCATTCCTCGGGGGTTTAATCAGTAAACTCTTAAAATTGCTGTAACAGGTTACTTTCAGCTGGCTGTAATCAAGAGCATAAAAATGTTTAAAGCTTGAGTCTTTTAATATCAGGACGCAAAAAAAAACGGATCTACCTCGAAACCACGATTATGAATTTAAAATGATGTATAAAATGAGGTTCCTTTTGAACTTTAAACGCAAAACAGTGACAAAATTATTCCGATTTATTTTTGATGAAATCTCAATCTTTTCTTCCAATAGCACTCATGATATTTTGGCCGCGCTGTGGGATTACCTTAGTGGCCATTTTTTCCCTTCTTGATCTTTGTTGTATCCCTAGTTACCTTTTCACTCTTCTTCAACTTCTGTTTGACATTTGCCAAATATTTCTCAATTGGGTGGAAGGGATTGAGGGCAGTTGGGTGGATTCGAAGAAATCCACCCCGTTGTCTCGATACCACTGTAGTACTTCTCCGATGTAGTGGCAGCTTGCCAAAGCAGGCCAAATTTTTACAGGTCCATTGTGAGCTTCAATGTACTCAAGAATACGTTTTTTTTTTCAGACATTCCTGCTTGTACATTTTGGAAGGCAATCTTGTTTGTCACAAAATCTGAGTTATTTGTCCGCTGCAAATACCTTGCCTGATCATAAGCTTTCTAGCGTCTTTATCGTCAAAAACGAATATCGTATAAATTTAAAATCTCAACCAATGATTTTACAGAATTTTTGTCGTCCATGAGGATACATCTTTAGAACTTCGTAAGTACCTTGTTCTACAACTTGCAGATACGTCGTTTAGCCACTAGATTCTGCTTCAGTGTACAGTTTGGTAGTTTATTGACCCGAAAAGATCGAAATCCTTCTCGTAGACGAGTTCTTCTAACAATCCAACAACCCTGGATTCTCCCTAATCGGTCTCAACACCACCAAATGCAACTTCCGATCCTTAGTTCCACAACGACGCTTGCTATGATCCTGCCGATCGATAGTATGCCCCTCACGGAAATGCTGCACACTGCCGATTTAGACAATTTCCACCTGACCAAGTCGGATTTTCTAAGTGGGTGTCCAAAATGATTTTAAATCGCGGATTCCATCAAGTATAACTTCTTTGAAACAAAATGAAATATCACGAATTTTTCAGCTCTGAATGAGGAAACATTTCCAAACAAACATGCCAGATTCGAGCCTTATTATTTAATTATCCTTTCTTTAGAAAAAATTACTCAAGGGTTGTTAATTGTCCTTTCTATAGAAAAATCTCGTTTTCCCAAACAAATTTATGCCATTCACCATTAATTTTTCTGTTTTGCGAGTGCTGACATTTTTTACCACTTGGGATGAACAGATCTTTCTTGTAGATGCCTTATCAGATATCTCTAAATCTGTAAAGTATAATTTTCCATGGGACCTGTGTTTTTTGCAGCTTGTAACTATTTAAAAACAATAAAAATAAAGGTTAAATGACCATTTCACCACGTATGCGCCCACTATTTTTACTACCCATTTCTTAATACCCATATGACAGAAGGGGGGGTTCTGACAAAAGTCTACGCTCCGTACAAAATTTCAAAAAAATATATGGAAAAAAGTTTCAAGATTTTCAAAAATGAGTCAACATGGTTTATGTGAAAAGGAGAAATCCCATAAGCAGATGTCAGTGAACTATCGTGAGGAAAAAGGCTTACTTAAAGTACTCGCGTGAAACATGGCGGTAGTTTTCTTACTCAGTCACTCCACCGGAAAGTCTCGAAACAAAGTGTCAGTGTAAAAAAGTTACGTCTTCGAAAGTACTGTCATAGATTTGTCAAAAACTTTTTCAATTGCACTGACAAGAAGGCGAAAGCTCGAAATAATATTCTACTCATCGTTGGCTTCGCTTTTGAACAAAAATAGTTAGACATAACTTTTCCAATGTAAATTTGTCTATGTACTTCAGAATAGTGATGTGCATACAGAATATGAATAATAAATAAAATATTAAACTACCTACCTTTAACGGAAGCTGATCAAACAAATCAAACCTGGAAAATCTATCTATCCATCTGTATAAATGAATAAATGAATAAAAATGAATTTTTGTCTGTCTGTCTGACCCTTATAGACTCGTAAACGTGGAAATTTGTATGCAGGGGTTATTGGGTCCAAATAAGGTTCTTGTGGTGATTTGAGACCCCTCTCCTTCCGGAAAAGGGGGCTCCCATACAACAAAAACACAAATCTCTGCGTAGATCAAGAACTAATCAAACAAAAGGAAACTAAACTGTGGAGTTTTCCAGAAGGGGGGCTCTCACACAGATGAAACACAAATTTCTGCAAAACTCGAGTACCAACCAAATTTGGCATGTGGAGGTTTTTGAAGTCAAAAAAAGTTTCTATGGTGATTCGAGACCCCTCCTTCCTATGAAAGGGGGGTTCTCATACAAATCAAACACAAATTTCTACATAACTCGAGAACTAATCAAGCAAATGTAACCAAATTTGGCATATGGGGGATTTTTAAAGGCAAGAAATGTTTTTATGGTGGTTTGAGACCCCTCTGTCCTATGAAAGGGGGGTTCTCATACAAATGAAACACAAATTTCTGTATAACTCGAGAACTAATCAAGCAAATGGAACCAAATTTGGCATTTGAGGGTTTTTGGAGGCAAGAAATTTTCAATGGTGGATCGAGATCCCTAACCTCTGTGAAAAGGAAGGCCCTAATACAAATGAAACACAAATTTCAACATGAGAATTATCCAGGCAACTTAAACTCAAAATGTGTATTTCTCGGGTAAGAAGCAGGTTCTGATAAAAGTTTGAACCACTTCTGAGCCAAGAAAGGGGGAAGCATTGAGCTACTCTCAGTGCTACATTATGTACAAATCTAAGGTTATGCACGAGGAAATTACGTTGAAACTGACATGATACGGCGTAATTTGAGATAAAAAAATTTCAAAATTGTCTATGAAATGCTTCTACACAAAAAGAACAATCATGGTAGAAACTACCGATTCAAGGGTTAAATTGAAAACACAAACAAAAATAAAAACAAAAACAAAATAAAAATATCAACTCTACAATTGAAGTCACACATTGGCAAACGAAAATACTTCAAGAAAGTTATCCCGAAAAACAACCATTATCGCGCCAGTTTTATTAAATTTTCATCCATTTTGTTGCAAGCGTAGCAATGTCCACACCGGGTTCAGCTAGTGAATAATATTTTTTTGACGTTTCGTTGCGTATATGTGTTGCCAGATAACGTTTTGAATTTCGTGGTGACAAAAATTTAACCACTTTACAGAGCTGCCAAAATATCTCATCTATGTTCGACGTGGTTATATTCACCATAAAATGTAGAACAAATTGAAGCTTTCAAAAATTTATTACAAAATGAGGAGTGCATAAGAAAAAAAAAGAGTTAATAAGGCTAATGTTAAAATTAGTTCATTGCCTTTAAAGTAAAGATATAAAAAATGGGGTAAGGTCATATGAGAAAGGTCTATTGTAGACCTATGATAGGAACAATTTGAGTATTGATCATTGAATAAATGATATTTTCATTATTAGCGATATATTTTGTTGTTATTGTGTTACAATTGTATGATTACCCTTTTTGCATCCTATCGACCTTCACACATGAACAAAAGCAATCCATTTATGACAAAATTAATGCTGCTTGTTTAAGTTATGCTTATTTTCTTTGGGACACATTATTTCTTTTTCTAGTTTGTTTTTTTTTTCAACAGAGTGGGACCCTCTGTTTGACATGAATTTTTTTAAATATTCAATGCTTAATTCCACTAGCAAAGGCCCTTTTTTATTCCAAGTAGGTGTGCGTTATTGCAACCAAATAGAAACACTCTAAGCCAAAAGTAATTATTATGTACAGGATCCGGCAATTGAACTGCTACAAAACATTTAGGACTATCGCAATATTGCACATAAAATAACATCGAGCCTCCCCTTGTCTCTTTGCTTACCCTGAGTCTTAGCTGTAAGCTGGCCTGCAACTTGTTTTCGTAATCTTATTTGAACCTGAAAAATGAACCTGGAAGAAAAACGTAGTGCACTTATAATTGTTTTCAAAGCAGAAAAAAAGGCAGAAAGATATTGTTCAGGAGCTAACCAGTTTGAGCGTGTGCAGAAGTTTTGTAAACCGTACAATCAAAAGGTACCTGAAGACCGACTCTACTGAGAAACGGTATGGTGGTGAACGTCAAGCCGCCAAAGCAACTACACCTGCCATTAAAAAAAAAAAGGTGAAGAAGCGTTTGAAAAGAAATCCACGTCGGAGTACCATTTAACTGGCGAAAGATCTTCATATATCAGATCGCAGTATCCAACAAATCCTAAAAAAAGAAGCTTTAGACGAAGCCATACAAGATTTAAAATGTACAGGATTATACGTTCAACACTATACAAAGAAGAAGCGAATGATTAGAGTTGAGGCATCGCTGTAAATGGCCGCTCAAGCAAAGTAGTCAAATGTCGTATTAAGAACGAAAAGCTCTTAACTATTCAGCAATTCGTATGCAAGCAAAACGATAGGGTTTGGTTGGCAGAATAATCTTGGATAAGTTCCGACGTTTTGACGGCCACTTGACGACAAAAACCATCCTTTTTGATGGTTTAGACCAGTTTACCCATAGCCGCCGAACTCGACTGGTTTTTGTTCCTGAAGGGGTGAAAATCAATCAACAAACCTATCGGGAATTGGTTCTACAGAATGCTATTGAGGGCACAAGCTCATTTTGGTTCAACACCTTGGGTTTTTCAACAGGACTCCACACCGGCTCATAAAGCAAAACAGACTCAACTGTGAATGAGCATTTGCAGGATTCATTTCTAGCACGGAGCGCCCAGCGAATTTGCCTGACTTGAATGCAATGGACTTTTCTTTATAGAGTATGTTGAAGGCCAGAGTCTGCTCTAGAAAACATAAATGTTTGAAAAACCTGAATAGACATCCAGTGACTGAAAGGGATCTAATACCAGAAAAACACCTGCGGCCAGTATAAAATGCGTTTATTTTTTTAATTTGATTTTTTTTTTGGTGGTCATTTTGAGTTTAATCGATGATTTTTTCAACAGCGAACTGCTTCAAGTAAATTGGTGTGAATTTAAAATAATAAGGTTTTGTTTTTTTGAATGTTGTTTTCAATGTAGCATTTAAATTGTCGGAAAATCTACTGGCGAAGTTACAAACGAAAATCTTAGTTTTAATAACATGTTTTTTGTGTGTATGTGCTTGACATTGGGTTAATGAGAACATTTCAAACATTTGGAACACTTGGTTTGAAGATTAAAGTCTTTTTGTATTATTCTATCAATCATCAATATCATCATCAGCTTTTTATTCTTTTAAAGCCTGTCCACGTTAAATTTCGGACACTTTTCTTTCAGTTTAGATTTTTAATTATTTCACGGGTCGATTAAACGCTTCACTTATATGACAGCTGAAACTCTCCACTTTATTTCGTGGTACAACATAGTTACATTCTTGATACATTCAGTAAAATGGCTTAGAACCAAGCGGAAATTCGCAAACGCATTTTGTACGAAGGGCAGAATAATCCGAATTTATCGGTACGCGATCTTGCCAAATCATTTGACCTGCACTTGATTGTAGATCGGAAGGTTTTAAGTGGAACTAATCGAAAACTATGCTCCCGACAAATGGACATGCAGGTGGTAGCCATTATTGAGTAAAATCCCAATCCTTCTGTGCAAAATGAGGCTCGCAAAGTTGGAAAGTCAAAATCATACGTGCAAAAAGTGAAGCAGAGGCAAAGATCGAACAAAGTAAAAGAGGTGCCCAACCTTGATGACAAACAAAATTTCGCAGCAAAAAGTCGTTCTAAGGAGCTTTACACCAACTTTCTGCAAACATTTTCTTGAATCATAATGGACGACGAAACATACGTACTCGAAAACTTTAAACAGCTGCCGGGTCTGGCTTTTTATGCCGCAATGCAAAGGAACACCGTTGCCGAGCATTTCCGGACAAAGTAGGTGTCCATATTTCCGAAGAAGTATTTGATTTGGCAGGCCATATGTAGTCTAAAAGTTTCGTCTCTACCAGCACTATCAATAAGGATGTGTACGAAAAAGAATATCTACAAAAGCGGTTGCTACCGTTTATCAGAAGCCACCACTCTCCAGCTCTATTTTGGCCTGATTTGCGAAATCCGTCCTGGAATGGTATAAGGTACAAGAGGTCAAATACGTGCCAAAAACAGCCAATTCACCAAACTGTCCAGAACTTTGCCCAATAGAGAAGTACTGGGCTCTAGTTAAGCGGAAACTCTTGAAAACTAAGAAGAAAGCAAATAGTACCGATGATTTCAAGAAAAGATGGAGAATCGTCTCGGGGAGCGAATCTGAGGATACCGTACGGAACCTGATGGCGGGTGAACCACACAAAGTTTGAGAATTTTACAGAAAGAAGGATTAACATCTCAATCAACTGTTTCTAATGTAGATATAATTTTATTATTGTGAACTAATCGGTTTTGTTGAATTATGTGTTTTTTTTTGCTGCTTTTATTTTGTGTCCGAAATTTCACGTGGACAGGCTTTGTGATATGGCTTTGTTCAAGCGACTTCCAATCACCTGGGCTGGTTTGTAACCGTTTTTGATTATAGGTATTCTATGTAAATGATTTTTTTTAATTCGTCACTTTACTCGCACATAAGTATAGCAACGCTTGAAACAGTATCCTATAAACAAATTCAAGTCCACTGAATAGTTTAAAGTTACGCAGTCACCTGTTTCAAGGAAATACCAAACTTCCCAGACAACCAGAAATCAGGGGACAATGTTCAGACAGTATTTAAATCGTAAAAATTTACAATTTTTATCTTTTATACCCAGTGTCATTTGTTCATCGTACTGCGTTATCAAACAAATTGGATTACATCGTAATTCTTTTCAAATCCAATTTGTTGTTACAGAATGAATCGCATGCGAAGTCGAACTTACTCGTTTAGGAACAAGATTAAATTTGCTCGTAACGTATGCGAAGTAAAATAGGACTGCAATTACTCTGCCACTTGGTGGTGAATATATTTATGCATCGCCAATCGTAGCAACCCTGTTGTGAACGGAAAAAGTTTGACAGCGTTATCAGCTGATTTGCAGTAGTCTTGGCGGCAACAGTCATGCAGTTATGCTCGAGGGTTTGCTCGCACTTCCAGTTTCAACTCGCAGCGAAGAAGTTGAACGTCGTGAGACACTTCGTGTCCACCGGATAGAGATGACCCAGATTTTACAACATCCTCTCCCTTCTGGACAAAGCGGAAGCGTCGTACTGATTCAGTACAGCGTGACTATAAAGAAGAGCATATGCTGAAGAGGAAGACTCATAGCAAGGTAACCACATCGTACCAAAATCTTTCCTGTGAAACGCGACGTCGGAGTCATAAGGGATAACGAGACCAGCTTGATACTCAACGGCAACGGCTGGAAGAGGAGCGGATACTTTACGTCCCTCAGCAAATAAATAAGTGTTAATGTCAAATATTCCTCACAAACCAAGTTCCCGAAGAAACTCCTTCTGTGGCTGACTATCAGCAAGAAGCGATCTCTTAGCCACTGTTCTTTCCTTAGGAGGTTGCAGTGAACGGAGAGATATACAGTACGATGTGCTTTCCGGAAGTTGCCGCGAACATAGTCTTTGGCCGTACATGGCCTATTAAGCCAAGAGATCACTCTGGAGGTTATGGACCGGGTGAATTGTGGACTCTCCTTTAACGTAGCATCTACTCCAATAATTTCGTGATCAAAACAGAAGAACAGCTGATCGTCAAGGCCACGAAAGAGCTGAAGAACATGCCAAAATCCATCCTTACATCGGCCATAGCTAAGGTTCTGGCCGACTACCGTAAGACCTCTAGGAGGTCACAGAATTTTTAAAGTAGGCTAAACAAACGTATGATTTATAGTTAATTTGTGCCTTTGAACTATATTTTGTACTATTTTTTTCGTTGTAATCCAAAATTAGTCCATTTTATTTTGCATACGTTTAATAACTAGAACGATATTTCAGAAATCGATTATTTGGTTACCAAACCTGTTTTACCATGTAGAAATGAGCATCTTACATTTTTTGGTTGCATTGCAAAAACGAAGGCTTCGATGAGCTTGAAAAATACCAGGGAATGTGAAAATTGCAGATAAAAAATTATGGGATAAAGGAGAGGGGAGAAATAATGGATGGTAAGCCAGCGGAAGAGCAATGGGGGAAAGGAAAATGGGGCCGGGGGGGGGTTAATTGATGGATGATGGCTGTAAAAAGGTAATAAATATGAAAGGAAAAAAAAAATCACATGAAAGAAAGACCCTGTTTCTGCCCCCCCCTACGGTACGCTCCGGTTTACACCTGAATAATTTTCTTCAAAGATAAAAAGTCAACTCTATGTGTAAAAGGATGCTTGCATGTGTCGGTCTCAGGGCACCGAAATTTAAATGAAATTTTGGTAGTGAGTAGCCATTGGTACTGATTCTTACACCTTTTTCTATGAAAAGTTGAAGTGAAATTGCTCGAACTGTTGAAGGGTCTCCTGGATATATTCTATCGTTTTGTGTATTTAGACTTTGGGCCGGTTCATAAACTACGTAGACTCATTTTTGAAAATCTCAGAGAACCCCTCCCCTCCCCTTCGAGATTTTCCCCTACATTTTGGAGGGGGGGGGACCCCCACCCCCCCCCATGCATGCCCTTTGTTGTAACACGATTTTTTTCTCATCTGAAAAAAGTAATCAACAAATCACCGTGTCGGCGAAAAAGTTCTCGACATCTATGTCGTGACCTGACCGAAGTTTCCAGACTCGATAATGACGATTCACTGTTGCTGCTGCTGGTTCGTTGCTGTCAAAGTTTTTTAAAAAAATAAGCTGAATCAGCGCAGCTAGCTGATAGTTATAGCTAACAGCATCCGATGTCACTGTGTTGGTTTTGTTTACTCCTTCGAATTGAGGAGATTTGCGCATAGCTCACTTCAACTTTTATTTCGTTTCACGCTAAGTTGATTATACTCAAATCGAAATATACCCAAATTGAAACCCAAACTCTTAAAATCTTACAGGCATCTTAACATATCCTTCACACATACTCTATCTATTACAATTTAATGACCCTATTCTTTTTGTTTGCTTTCATAAGACCTTTTTTTTGTATTTTGTGTATGCTCTGAATCTCAATTCTTCTTTTAAGTACATTTCTGATGGTTTTACGGGACGTGTTGAGATCTTTGGCCATTTTATTCACTGATCGGCAAGGATTTCGACGAATTCATTCACGTTAACTTTGGAGTTAAAACACTGCGACCAAGTTTTTTTTTTATTTCGATTGTGCCTGACTCCCTCCATTTCCGTAAAGTACGATCTATTAAAAATCAGCATATTCCTTCTTTCCGTGTAGCCGCCGAAATCTGACAAGTTATCTAACCTTGCCAATGCAATTTTGAAATTTGATTTTGCTTGTTGCCCATTTTTCCTCCTTGTACTACTTAACGATGTCAAATTTTTACAGCAAGAGCAAACCTTATATACAAATATATGTTTCAGAAACCTGGCATCAGATGGCATTAGTATGTGAAGAGAGAATTCTTCAATGAAAAGAACAAATACTGCTTGAGTTATTTGGGCCAACCCTGTACACTCATATAATCGAACGTATCGAAGGGCTATGCTTATTCATATTCCACGCCAAAAATATTATACCGGGAACAGTAATCGATAAAACCCGAAATAAGGGACGGCCTAGTGCGCACTTGCATGAGCAGAATCATTATCAATTAAAATAAACATCACCCAACGATAGCAGGCAAATCACCGAGCTCTGCTAGACAGGAACTTACGTAGGAGAAGGATGTGATACGGTCGAAAGAATTTTGCTGCCAGTAGTTGGTTGGTGCTGTGGTGATAGGTATCATAACCATGGCTTTGGTAATCGCTTACACACACGAACCCTTGGCAGAACGGGATTTCCTGCAAGAAACGACGCTGCACTCAAGCAGCACTAAGGAATGGCAATTAAAAGAGCTCGTTGGATAGCTTTCGATGCTGCAACCAAAGCGAAATTCCCCCATGGAAAATGCGGAAAATGTCAACAGGGGATTGTTGACGAAATGGGGTTTTCTTTGCTGTGTCTAATCAGACACATCGAGTTGTTTGAGGTGTAATTGAGTAGAAGGCAGAAATATTCATAAACGGATCCACAGCATTGTAGAGTTCGTCATAATACTGTCGTCATCAGAGAACGTCAGACCCTCGGGAAACTAAGAAATAATCAGATGATTTTTATGGCTCTAAAGTAAACAGCAAGGTAGCGATTTCCATCGGAGGATATGATCCGTTCGCACGCCAACCACACCTATCAGGCAGTTATGCAGCAGAATCAGGCGAAGGAACGCCCAGTCGAGCCATGGGTGGTCACAACATTGGGGTTGGTTATATATTCCACAACAAACAGCGACCGTTGCACTTTTGAGAAGTCGCTTTGGATTTTCCGTTCTGTTTGGACCGTCATCCTTAATAATCATCTACCAACAACTATGTTTTGCAACTGTGCTTCACAATGGGATGGTTTTTATCATGCTGTAGTGTAGAATAATGGTCTAATTTTGCTCATCAATTAATCAGTCGCATATTGGACTACTTTATGCAAAACTTCTCTTTGACTACCTGTTACACAATTTTGTGTGCTAACGGGTGGCAACTAAAATTTTGGAACTATTTTCTCAAGCTGTCAAAAAAAGACAAGCATTCTTAAAGAAGATCTGATTTATTGAAATTAGAGATACATTGACCATTGTTGAAAAAAATAGTGAATATTTGAAAACAGTCCGTAATCGGCTGTTCGGCGAAGCTTCCGTTTAACGTCGGAACAGGAGCATTGTACGGCCTTCATATCAACTATGCAAATGCATCTCTTGATTTTAACAATCAACTGTTTTCAATTCGTGGCTCTCCAGTAATTTGTGTACACCAAGGTGCTCAAAATCTTTGAGGATTTTCAAACACTGAGGCAGATGTGTAGGGTTATGGGTTTTGGGTACAAATGGGATCATCAGCTGTCTTAGGATTTCGGCCGCTGCCTGACCACTGCTGGGTCGTCTGGGTCTTCATGAACGACTACACCAGCTGATACACCGTCGAATGATGGAATCCCAGGTGTTTATGTGGAATGCAGTCGGGTTGTCCAAGTTGAAATCGAAAACTCTTGAACCTTTAAGTTTTGCAGTGAGCGATTCCACGAACATGTGGGAGATTTTTCCAGTTTTTATTTTTTGTATTTTTTGATTTGCATGAAACCTTGCATACAAGTTTTTGATGAAGAAAAACGCCGTTTTGCATACTTGGTTCGCCATTTTGAATCTAGCCTTACTTATGAGAAGGGCCTATGAAAAATGCACATGATATCTTCAAAAAATTGTATCTCGGAAACGGTTAATCCGATTGGTTTGATGTCTTCGGCGAAGTTTTAGACAATAGTTGGTGCTATATGGAAAAAATATGCACGGTAAAAAAAAAGTTTGGTTTTTGTGTTTTGAACTAAAATAAAAAAAATTTCTTAAAAGTTACATGTCAATAATTTTTTAATTATTCTTATGTTATAGCTGATTGAAAATTCTATCTAGTGCACAGTGATTTGTTCTGGAGAAAAATAGGTTACAATGAAAAAATTTTTTTTTAAAATAATTACAATTTTCAAAAAAGCTATTAAAAAAAGTCAAAAAAGTTTGTCACTCTAATTTTATGAAAGAACTTAAAAATTGCAAGCAAAAAGTACTTCGGTAACATTTTTCTAAGATGCACCGTTTAGAAGATATTACTGATTTAATATTGTTTTTTTTTTGATAACTTAATAAGTTTTGGCCCTTTTCGGATGTATTCCGTGTTTTTTTCAGTTTCAAAAGTATATTTTTCAGAAAGATTGGAAAATTTTGAGTTAAAATGACACTGACAGCTTAAAGATTC
This sequence comes from Aedes koreicus, assembly GCA_024533555.2. NCBI lineage: Eukaryota > Metazoa > Arthropoda > Insecta > Diptera > Culicidae > Aedes > Aedes koreicus. The sequence continues at coordinate 24,247 of JAHHFK020004877.1, forward strand.
GAGTGAAATTCTCTGCCTTAAAAGTATTTTTAAAAACAAGTTACAAAATCCCACTATCAGGAACAATGATTTCTTCAAGTGATTTTTGGTGTATTGTGTTGAAAATGTGCATTCAACTCTTGCATATCGCCTAACAGTTTAATCCATTTAAACTGGATGTGTTTATACTGTGCATATTTTCTCTCTATTGCCGAACATCGCCACAGACATCAAACCGATGAGACAACTCGATTTCGAGATACACCTTTTTGAGAACTGCAAATGCAAGCTCCTCAATTAGCAAGATTCAAAAGAGCGAATTAAGCTTATTTTTCAGGGGTGGTGATTGTGCGCAATAAAAAATAACTCAAAATTTTCCAATCTTTCTGAAAAAAATACTTTTGAAACTGGAAAAACACGGAGTACATCCGAAAAGGGCCAAAACTTATTAAGTTATCAAAAAAATCAATATAAAATCAGTAATATCTTCTAAACGGTGCATCTTAGAAAAATGTTACCCAAGTACTTTTTGCTTGCAAATTTGATGTACTTTCATAAAATTAGAGTGACAAACTTTTTTGACTTTTCTTAATAGCTTTTTTGAAAATTGTAATTCTTTTTTCATTGTAACCTATTTTTCTCCAGAACAACCCACTGTGCACTAGATAGCATTTTCAGTCAGCTATAACATAAGAATAATTAAAAAATTATTGACATGTAACTTTTAAGGGAAAATCTATATTTTAGTTCAAAACACAAAAACCAAACTTTTCTTTACCGTGCATATTTTTTCCATATAGCACCAACAATTGTCTAAAACTTCGCCGAAGACACCAAACCAATCGGACAAACCGTTTTCGAGATACAATTTTTTGAAGTTATCATGTGCATTTTTCATAGGCCCTTCTCATAAGTAAGGCTAGATTCAAAATGGCGAACCAAGTATGCAAAACGGCGTTTTTCTTCCCCAAAAACTTGTATGCAAGGTTTCATGCAAATAAAAAAATATGAAAATTACTCGTTGCTGAAATGATATTGAACCGCTCCACTGTAAAACAAATTCTTTTGGTGGTGTTCGTTTAACATCACAAAAATAATATTATTTTGGAGCACACCAGAAAAAAAAAATAAAATATAATGAAAATAAAATTTTTTGTAAACCAAAAATGTCGTGACCTGATCGAAGTTTCCAGCCTCGATAATGTCGATTCACTGTTGCTGCTGCTGCTGCTGCTGCTGCTGCTGGTCCGTTACTGTCAAAGATCGTTACAAGAATGAGCTGAATCAGCACAGATTTTTGCATAGCTTACTACAACTTTTATTTCGTTTCACGCTTAGTTGATTATACTCAAATCGAATGATTATACCCTGATTGAAAGGTAATTAAATACTCTTAAAATCTTATAATGCATCTTAACATTTCCTTCACAAATATTCTGTATACTACACAATAGAATCAATAGTATGTACAATTGATCGTATTGTTCGTGACAATAAGATTACATTAGGACTTACTGTTTCTACAATAGAATCTATTGTAAATTGAGACATCTACAATAGAATTAGGGGGTTGTTATGTATCTTAACAATAAAACATATCACTTTTTTTCTGAACAAATTTTAGTTAATAACTATTAATTGTATTGTTTCACAATTGTTTTAAATTCTAGCATATGGGGTGTATAGTAGATCTATTGTAATTACAATGTGCTTTTTTGATTTGTCTGATACATGAACAGTAAGATTCATGGTCGGCAATACATTCTGTTGTTATTGTTTATTATTAAATTTTAATTGTATCGTTATTTTTATCCGGGTAACCATTCGTACAGCAAGCTATCGAACACATTTTATATGACAATCGATCCTAATCTCGAAGAATATCTGAAGCTTGGTATACTAAACTTGGTAAAAAACCGATACTCATGGACAACAAAGGGGGCTCCTAAATTTATAACGAAAGGACATTTACGACGCACGATCACTGTATTTTCTCACTTTCGCTCCATTTTTAATCATGAATTTACCATTTTGAAATTCGTACAGCAAGGAACAAAAACAATGACAATAAAATATAAACACATCCACGCGCACCCAAAGCTAACTTCGATCGACAAAAATGTGTGCATGCAACCCGTTGAATAACTCGACTTTTTTTTCAGTACTTTTCGTATCCAACTCGTCCAGCTTTGTTTGATAAATAAACGACTCATAATGAGCTTTTTTTTTTTAATTTCATGACTTGACATGACATACTCCTGTGACTTTGGCGTGAGTGATGGATGTTCTTGTTGCATAGACTACTATTTCTGTAGTGAAGTGAGTCATGATAATGAGCATTATGGACCGCTCACAGTTGCATTACATCTAGAATTAGCAGATTTTGTTGTGAACCAACATGAAACATGATCTTTTTGTATAAACTGGTGGCCTTATAGTCAGCAATGCAATAATTGTACTTGTTCAAATGCAGGCCAAGTATGGAAAAAAATGTTTCCAGTTAATTCTCTACTCAACCAGCTCTCAAGAGATGCATAGTAACAATAATTTATCGGGCAATCGGATCGTTACACAAGCCTACGTGATTTATTTTAGGGGACCATACTGAAACTGTAGTTCACTCTAATCGTAACCAAAAGAAATCTTGCCGCTAGATTCACGGAAAAAGTGTGCATGGCTTAATTCAAAATTATTTAATAAACGACCCGACTAAAACCACTCCAGTAAGCAAAGTCAGCATTGGGCTCATGACACAAACTACCAATTGCACGAACACACCAATCACAGAAGCCCTAAAATCTGAACCCAACACTAAGGTAACACGTCACAGGGACCATCAAGCTAACTAATCGATGATCCTATTTTGCTCAATAACGAAAAAGAGTGTAGGTTATGATAACATTTCCATTTCGTCGAGTGAAAATCATGCTTTACTCCTGCCTACTTGTGTACATGTACTTCCTGTATGACTTGCAGTGTGCATTGCAGTTGTTCTGCGTTCTGAAATCTGTTTGGACGCTTTAGGCGGTGGAGTGAAAAGTTTGGAAACAACTCGACGTGGCAAATTCAGAACTTTTCGTAAAATTGTTGACCATTTTTAGCAAACTATTTTCGCTGCTTATAAACGTCGCAGGGTCGATAGGGATTGAAATGTTATAAATGGCTTAGGATATTCCGAACAGATTCGCCGCATCGGATCCTGCTACGGAGGTCTTCCAATATGCATAGAGCATGAATCGTACGCCTGTCAATGTGTGTTTAACATCAACCAACCAACGATCCGTTTTCCTTCCTTGGCAAACTGCTTTGGATTTGGGGTGTGAAAGCGTACAGATGAGACACTATCCCGGAACCAAGTTGCTTCAGCGTCAACCAGCAGAAGTCCAAAAAAAAGTCCCAATACTATTTGTTCATACAACTGACGGCATATTGCATGTCGGTCGCTTCGTTTGCTGCCAGAGCTCGTTGGTGGCAGACCCCACTCTCCCGCTTTTTGCCCCAATGATAGGGTGCGCTTTTCTATATTCTGCTCGGCATCGACTCGGGAAAGTTTCAAATCACTGGAGAGAATCTGAGCGAACGCAGCCAGCCAACAGGATACGTGTTATTGTTGTGCGGTGCATGTTTTATGTGCTCGATCCCTGGAAGGCGGATATAATCGTGCATGCATACCGGGGAGACGGGCCACAGTGGATGGGAAGAATAACACTTCAAAGTTCAAACATGCTTCGGAGCGAGCTTCGTATTATCATTGTAACAACTTTTTTTCGTCGATGTTCCTTCTTTACCATCGATGACGGGTTTTCCTGCTCTTCCGGGACTGGAAAAGTTATTATCCCATTATTCCCGTTCTCGGTACTGATCCCGCTGTCAAAACGTCCGCCTGGTGGCATATAAAGGGAAACAGAACGACAGCGAAGGACGGCTGACGCTGTAGAGCGTTGAAGGGATTCTCGGTAATGGATGGTCTAACGTGGTGACATCAATAAAAATCTACTCCAAGTAGCTCAGTATCTCGCTTGTTGACGATACGGGGAAACATTTATGAAAACTTTACTTCTTGATAGCGCTGGGCAAGTCCCCGAAGATGATATGTGAGATCGGTATTTTTGTTGTTGTCGTTGTTGCTCAACAAACAGGAAGTCAATGGAATTTTTATATCGGTTTACTGTTGATTTTCTCGGTGTCGTGAATTAGCCGGTTATCGAGAAGAGATTATAATTTAAAGGTTCAAACCACTGTAAACTTATTCTGGACAACGGTGAAGGAATGGGCCTGCTTGCAATGAGATTCAACCAAATCACCAAGCTTTATTCTGTACAAATGAGTAATAGCTCTTTCTGGAATACAGCTATTTTGATCAAGAAAAAATGATTTTAACGAAATCACTGAACAAAAGAGACAGGCGCATTACAAACAGGGCTGTGATCGTAGTTAGTCGTGATTAGTAGACGTCAAACCAACTGGTCACAACAACTTTTTGAACTTCGACAACTTTTTGGTTTTATCATCGTAGTAATCATCGACGATGCCTTGCGATGTAAAACTCAAGACCAGGAAGCTGCTTAAAGTATGCTTTGACGTTCGTTTCCTCGTCAATTACTTCACAGTAAAATTTTGTCAGCATTCTGTCGAACATTTTATTTGCTCTTGTTTGAACATTGGTTTCCTGCTTCTCGTTCCGCTTCAGGGTTTTGACTAACTGCGACTAACAATGTTCCCCGCTTGTCTGTATCTGGCTCTGCAGTCATTATCCATAGTGATATGCTGATTTCAACCGGGAAACAGATGAAAATTTCAACTCGACGTGGTCCTGATGGCATTCATTCAATTGTTCGGAAGCGTCCCTGGCTACGGTCTCCAATTTTTCCTGTCTTACACAGGAATCTATTCTCCAATCTTTTCTGAATAGTGAAAAGATTAGTTTGTTATCCCAATACACAAAACGGGATGTAAACAGTCCGTCGCCAACTATCGTGGAATTGCTGCAGTAAGTGCTGTATCCGAGCTATTCGAACTAATTGTTCTCCAAAGGCTGTTCCATGACTATTCACAGACTATTTCTCTCGACCAACACGGTTTATGCCCAAGCGTTCGGCGAACAATCTAACCGTATTTAATTCGTTCATTATCCGCGAAATGGAACGCGGTCATCAAGTAGAAGCCATACCCAACAAACATCACTGTCGAATAAATGCTTGTTCAATCAAATTTGGAGAAGTTATTCAGCTTTCTAGAATGAAAGAGCTGAACAACTTCTCCAAATTTGTTTGAACAAACAGTTGTTCAACATCGATGTTTGTTGGGTATACATAGATCTCTCTGCGTCCTTCGATAAAATGAGCCATCAGATTGCAATTTCCAAGTACAACAAAACGGAGTTTTCGAACTGGTTACGCTCATACCTGACTGGTAGAGCTATGTCTGTGAATAATGCAGAATATGCCTCGTCTAGCTTTCCAGTAACATCCAGCGGTCCTCAAAGCAGCCATCTTGATTCATTTCTTTTGAACGACGTGAACATGGTACTCAGATGCAGGAAATAAATTATCCTTCGCGATGTTTCTCCACGACTGGGAGAAATGCTTGACTCCAAACTGTCATTCAAGAACCACATTTCCCATATAGTTTCCAAGGCATCACCGCAGCAAGGATTCAACTTCCGCCTCAAACTTCGGAGACGTTTATTGTCTAAACGAACTATACTGCTCTTTGGTTCGACCTTTTTTGGAGTACTGGGCCGTCGATTGGTCCCCTTTCTACCAAAATGCAGTTCAGAGGATCAAAACCGTTAAGCGAAGGTTTATACGCTTTGCTTTGCGACATCTTCGTTGTCAAGACCCTCGCAGATTGCCAAGTTATGAAAGTCGGTGTAAGCTCCTCAACCTGGAACTGTTGAAAGGAACGCGTAGGGTGGCTGAAGCGTGTTTCGTTGGTCACCTCCTTCAGGGAAACATCGATTGTTCCACTTTACTTGGCCTCTTGAACATCAACACTCAACGACAAAACCTCCGTTTACAATCTTTCTTCATAAACCGGCACTCAAAGAACAACTGCGGAAAACAGAAACCTGTGCTAAGCATGTGCCGCGTTTTTAACAGTTGCTATAACATGTTTGATTTGAATGTATCCAGTGATGTTAATAAGTTTTGTTTCCGAATATGTCTATGTTAATTTTTGTGTGTAATTTAATTTTATCTAATTGCCACTTGGAAAAACATTTTTATCGATTGACGAATTAATTAGTAAATTAAAATAGAGGTGGGTTATAGCAGAGATATAACCGCGAGGATCACGTAGGACCGCGTTGGTGCATAGTGATAATGGTATCATCTTATTTATATTTATCATAACACATATAGTTGATTAATATTAAAATGTTTTTATTATTTTGCTTGACCCGTCCCTTCTTAAGAAATTCGGTTCAGTTTAATGAAAAAAATTCAGTTCGGGTTCGATGAAAAATCTCTGCTGAATTCACCACTCTCGACTGAATGCCTCAAACAATCCAAAATGTACTAGTTTTGATAATATGCACTGGTTGTTAAGGATAAATCACGAACATTTCACTTAAACACTTACTCTTTTATTGCAAAATTGAATTGGTCTTCCTGAAAAAGACGATGGCTATGATACGCCTTAGCAATTAATTTTATACTTTCGGTTTATTTTATCAGCTGGACACTATAATGTACTGTATACAATCCGGATAGTAGTTTATTAAACTCCTCGTTGCTGTGAATGGCCGACGGCAAGATGGTTGGGATGATTCTATTGATCTAGTTGTCACAAACATCGTTTTGCGCTGGGAGGTGCTCGGCTCCGGTAAGGCTTCGGAAGCGGATGGCGCCCGCGCGGATTATCGATTTTTACGACCCATTGCCACGGCAATAGGTTGAGCGGGGAAACTTGGAAAACTTTGCAGCGCTTCCTTCTGGTTTGTAGATGAGGAAACGCAGACGATAATTTAGGAGCCAGACGTGCAAGCGCAAGAAAACGGATGAGATAAAGAAAAACCGAGAAAAAATCTTCGTAACGAGAGAGCGAAAACACAACCACCGATCAATCGAACCTGAATATCCCAAAAAAAATCATTTGGTTCAAGTCGTGTGCCTTATACTGATATTGATAGCATTGACTCCAAAGAAGAGTGGCACGAAAATGCAGACGAAACAAAATTCAAAAGAGGGGACAGGTTTTAGTTATAAAATCAGGCACCGGCAACAAAGCAAAATAATTTTACAGCAGAGGGGTGCGGCTAGTGCTGTATTTAACATGGAATAAAACTAAATGAAATAATAAGAAGACTATATTTTCAACCTGTTTATGTGTTGATTTGTATGGGAGCAAAAATAGGTCATCTTTAAGTGATAAAATGAACTACTTATACTAATATTACTTAACTGAAATTTTAATGCAAAACATTTGTAAGTTTTCCTGATCAAATGGTGTATAAGTAAAGTCATTCTGTTCAGTCAAACGAGAATTATTAGCGGTCAAAAACCTTTTTTGCGTAACGCTCTCATTTTTCAAAATTTTGAAATGACACCCAGTACAGAAAAGAGAAACGTAGTCCTACGTTAAAAAAATGCGGTATTTTAACTTTTTTAACACCGCGGATACAAAGGTTTGGATTTCACTGAATCATTCTGAACACTACGTTCCGATGCAATTTGAATGTTGTTTTGCTTACCGCCGGATCCCGGGTTCCCATCAACCGCCAGTCAATCCCGAATGCGTTTTTAAACGCTGCTTACTGTCGATTGAGAAATTCCGAGCGATTTTGCTATGTTATGTTGTTACAAAGGTGGTTTTCTACACATTTGTGCAGAACTTTTTCACGCACTTTTTGTTCCTTTGATTACGTTTCCAAAACAAAGGTCATATGTCAACAAAACGATTTTTTAGACGCAACAAAAACAATGAACGTTCATTAGATGTATTGTTTCTAACTATGCATTGAGAAATAGGAAAGATGTAGCCAAATGACACTGGTTAGATTTTGCTATGCGCTTTCCTGATTCCATTTATTTTGGAAATCATCAAACCGGTTTGGTCACTCAAATTGCTATCTTTAAAATGTATTTAAAATCGTATGGAAAAAACTTTAATAAACATATCTTGAAGAATAATTTTTAAAAGAAAAATATCCTCAATGAAGTGTTATCTACGGTAACTGGAATAATTAACTATGTTTTTTAGCTTTTCCAGAACTATAAAAAATATTTTTCTAATTCCTCATTTCAAAAAAAGGAGTGTATGCCGGATATATTTTGTACATACATATATTATATGTAAGAATTCATACAGTCGGAATATGGGAGGGACCACCAGATTGAAGTGAATTGGGTAGAATGAGTGAGAATGCCAACTCCACGTTGCTGACAGCTAGTGGATAAATGGACGGGCTCTTCTCCCTACTCATTGGGGCATTCTCTAGTTCGTTAGCTTGCATTTTTGACCAATTGTTCAATGTTGTTTGTAGATTAAGTTGTAACAGTCTCAAAGATTTTTCTATATAGAGTAAAGGGATTTAATGTCGGTCTAGCTCCTTCATTCAACCTATGTATCATATAAGTCATGCATTCAACAACAATTGAAAAAATCATGCTGGCATTACGTTGATCGAGTTATTCTGAAGTAGTTGAGATTTTATTCATCAATATATAGATATTACTTGAGCGAGATTTTCGTTTTCCAAATTTTTTAGCTATCATGATTTCACTAGTTAAGCTGACAGATTACAATCTTCAAATTACCTTAATTTGTCTAAATTGAATAGATATGCCCAGCATTGCATTCTAAAAATATACTATTCAGTTCACTTCGAAAAATAGATAATAATAATTTCACATCAATACTGTAGACCCAATTTGAGGGACACATTTTTCCCTGTGTTCTCAACTATGGCCTAAATAAGGGGAATAAAAAAATAAGGGGAATTTTGTTTTAGTTTGATAAGTTGAATGAGGGGGGGGGGGGGGGGGGGGAGAAAGAGTGATTTGTGGGCGTGTTAAATATTACATAGTAAAACGTGTATATTGCTGAATTCAATAGAGATGTAAAGTTCTGTCCAGTTAGAATCCGGAATTACTTATTGTGTTGCAGCGGCACGGAAAGTGACCGCTGCAAGAATTCTTTTACAGCGGTTTGTTTACCTAGGCGCCCACTTTCTGTGGTATAAATTTCACGGTGTTTCGTGCAGTGAGTCAAAAGTTATTCCAGATGGAAGCCGAGAGGAGAGAAAAAAATCTGCACATCCACGTTGAGAATCTAACGTGGTCTGCAATAAAAATCGCAAGAACGATGAAAATCGCCAAATCAACCGTGTATGATGTGCTCAAACGTTTCAGGGAGCAAAAGAGCGTGGATCGAGTGCCTCAAGGTAAGCGTCGTAGTGGAACATATGACCGCAAGCTGAACCAGAAGGTGTTGAGAAGCGTCAGAGCAAACCCTGGACTATCAGATAATGAAATCGCACAAAAATACGCTGCTGCTCGCAGTACCGTTCGAAGAATTCGTTTGCGAGCAGGATATCGTTCTTATCGAGCCAGCAAGCAACCAAACAGAACGTTGAAGCAAAGTTTCGTCACCAAAACTCGAGCTCGGAAATTGTACCAGCAGGTTTTGACGAAGTACCAAGGATGCCTGCTCATCGACGATGAAACCTACGTCAAAATGGATTTTGGACAGCTTCCTGGCCAAAAATTCTACATGGCGAGGGTACGAAGAGATGCTCCTGCGAAGTTCAGGTTTGCTTTTATGGACAAACTTGCCAAAAAACGGATGATTTGACAAAGGATATGCAGCTACGGAGCAAAGACCAAAGTGTTCGTGATAAATAAGACGATGGACTCGAAGCTGTACAAGGAAGAATGCCTCAAAAACCGCGTACTACCTTTCATTAAAGCCCATAAAGGTCCCGTGAAGTTTTGGCCAGATTTGGCGAGTTGCCACTACAGCCGGGAAGTCATCCAGTGGTACCGCGATAATAACGTAGATTTCATCGTTAAAAATATAAATCCGCCCAACTGCCTACAGTTCCGGCCCATCGAGAGATTTTGGGCAGTAATGAAGCGGAAGCTTAAGAAAAGTAGAAAAACGGCTCGGGACGCGATTCAGATCACCAAAATGTGGAATAAATGTGCCAAGGAAGTTGCCTCCAGAGGTGTGCAGCGTTTGATGGGAGGAATAAAGAAGAAAGGGCAAATTTTCATTAGAAACGAAGAGAAATGATTTGTTTTGATATTTTTTCCTTAAAGTACTGTAAATTACTTTTGTTTTAATGTACTAAACTTATTTGTACATCAATTCGTTACCGAGATACATATGAGCTTTTTATTCTGGATTTTAAATGGACATAGCTTTATTAGTATGTGGTTATATGTTTTGGAAATAGCTTGTCCAAAGAAAAACCGAAGAAATTCAACATCTATTTAGTAGGTATTTAAATATTTTGAAATGGAATGTTCGATCGATTAAATTTTAAAATCATTCAGGTCTTTAGTTTGATTTTAATTTGTGTTGTGAAATGTTGTGCTCTGTATAGCGCGTACAGCTCAAAATTGAGTACCTAAATAATTAATTGAAATAAATTCAACGAAGATTGTAACTAAGTGAATTTTGGAATTTATTGGCTTTAGAAGCCTTGATTAATTTCAGGAACTGATTTTAAGCGTCTAATTTTGAACATTTCATTATCAAAACCTAAACGATTAGACGAAATTGCATCTTTGAACAAACCCAATATGGTACTTGCAGACAAACAATACTTCCATATCCATCGAAAGTTTTCGTATTTAGAAAGTAAGTGGTTAAATTTTTCAGTATACACTACTACAAATGTCTTATCAAGCTTATCTTAGCCATTTTTAACTAGTTGAATATCGTTTCCAGCTCAATTACTATATTAGTTAAAATTGAAAATGTAATTCATCGGTGCATATAAGGCTGAGTCAACCGACCCATACTCTACTAATAATTGTTTCACACTTCTTTAATGTATCTACTTCATATTGTATATTTTTTCAATCAGGGTTTTATCATCAGGAATCAATCAGAGAATCAACGTTCCAGAGACTAATAATTAGATTTCAAAAGAAAATTCTGCACATCTGGTGCTCGGAAAAGGGTGTCACGTTCAATCAAATTGCAAAACCGATGAAAATGACCCACACCAGTGTCCAAAATGTAATCGAAACGTTCGGTGAGACCCTTTCCGTGGAATGCGGGATTTGGCCAAGCAATTCAACACCAGGCATCGGGATAATGCAAAAACAAGAGCGCGAAAACTGTATAACTGGATTTTGGATAATAAAGACGGATGCATCCTGTTCGACGACGAAACATACGCCAAGGAGATTCGCGAGCGCCACCCAGACCGCTGTATTATATGAAATCGGTGGACCAGGACCTGGATGACGCCGACATCCCGGTGGCGATGGAAAATATTGGAAAGAAAGAGCGAACACGGCAAGCGATTTATACCTGTGGTTTGCGATCGTCGATTTGTTTCGCGAAGGGTACAATTAACGCCGAGGTATACGAGGAAGAATGTTTGTAGAAGAGATTGCCGCCACTGTACAGAAAGCATAAGGCTCCTCCTCTCTTATGGTTGGATTTGGTTTCCGCCCACTACGACAAGTCGGTTCTACAGTGGTTGGCAACCAATAATCTAAAATTCGTGAAAAAGGACATCAATCAGCCGAACTGTCCGGATCTTCAGCCAATTGAACGGTATTGGGAGATTGTCAAGCGGCTCTTTCCGAAGGAAGGTACAGTATCCCAAAACATGCAGGAGTTAGCATAGCATAGCATTTTCCATCCATACACAATCCTGGGTTGGCTGTTGTAGAGACGATGGAAGCGCCAGAAGAGCTTGGGTATGACAGACTCTTCATCCAGTGTCCCAAAACATGCAGGAGTTCCAGAAAAACTGGACAGCAGCCACCAGGAAAGGCGCAAAAGCAACTTTGCAGAATTTAATGAAGAATTTCAAGTCCAAAGTGCGAGCGTTTTACACAAACTAAGATTTCTATAAATGTAAACAGTGAAATGCAAAAAAAAATTATTTTTCTCCAATAAATCGAAAACTGAAGTCAACTAACTACTTATCGATAAACTCTTTCTAACAATTACATTGTTCTACAACATATACGACATTGACTGTATACTTAGTTGGGAGGTATCATGGGTCAAGCTGAAATTGAACGATGGAGTGGTGTGACAACCGAAGTCTAAGAGGGAATGAACAGTATCATTTTCTTTATTCTGCCGATTCGATTGTGGTGCTGGGTAATTCTACTCCAAAAGTTCAGTGAGACTGACGGGCTCTTCTTAATAAACCATCTTGTGGAAAGTTTAATGAATATTGCGAAATAATTCTTATATGATCCATGTTTGTGTGGATGTAGTTTTCCATATCCATAAGATGACGGATTTAACTAGAACAGATAGGAACTTTTTCCAAGGATACCTTACAACGAAACTTATCTACTTCTCCAGCTAACATCGAAAAAGTTCAGAAGTACGTCATTTTGAACACGCCATCAGGCACTTGATTTGACTGGATGTTTTAGTAATTAAAAACCCTAATGAAATATTCAACACAGTTTGAAAAGCACTTACAGGGCTAAAACATTTATGATTTTAGCCAAGTCCAAGAGGGTCAAATGACTTCAGGCAACAAAAAAAAAACAAACCCTACAGCCAAGTAAGAAATGAAACAAAAGAATACAACACTTGAGAAAGGCTTACCGACCGGAGATAGCAGTGAGGCAAACGGCGACGAAAATGGATATAATCTTTTTAAGTATCGATTTCGTCCGATCAAGAAAAAAAAACACTTCAAGATTGTGCGAGCAGAGAAAGGTGTATAGGCTTTGGAGTAGGGTTGAGCGGTGCTTCATCATAAGCGCTCATTTTCGTTACATCGGGCAATAATGTGCATAGTACAGAAATCAGTTCTTTTTCAAATGTGGTGATTGTGACATTCCATAGTCACAAAGCCACTTCTGGAAAATCCTTTTCCTTGCGTGCATCTTAAGCCAAAGAAAAAAAATGCAAATACGTCCAATGTGTTATAATGGAATTGAATTTTCTAGAGTAGGTTTTAAATATTCAGGATTTGAATTGATGTTTGGGAAGGTAAATAAAAATGAGAGAATTATTCCAATATTTGTTCGCATCTGTGGATTGTGGGACGGAAATTAGATCAAACCCCTAGAAGAAAAGATGTCGGATAAAGTCAGGCGGACACAGCATAGACAAAGCGGGTTTTTATTACCAGCCAGCGATTTTGCTCTCCCCGTCCATCGTGGCGTCGTTGTTGTCTTCGTTGTTGTCGTTGCGAACAAACGAAGAAAGCTGACTGAAGTGGAATCCTGTAGAAAGAGTGGACAAATCGAACAAAGGCCAGTGTTTAAAAAGATGTTTAGAGCGTTTATCTTAATGATATTGTTGGTGAAGTTTCGTTGTTGGTACGTGCGGTTGAGCAGATAATGTTGATTGATCCTTATTGATGGAGTAGTGCTTAGTTTGTTCTGGCAAAGGGAAGGATTGTTCCCACAGGGTAACCAGTGCTTGCAATGAAGCGTTTTACTTGTTTACTTTTTGTTCTAGTTGTTTTCTTTTTGTCATGGTCGAGATAATTCGATCAACTGACATACTTCATTCCACAGAAGAAAAATACACCTAAACAAAGAATACACAAATTTCTTCAAACTAATGTTTCCGAACATAATTTTAGTAACTAAAATAAAATATATGTTTCTTATTCGTAGGTAACAAATAAATTCAAATTGTAACTAATTAATGAGAAATCGCAAAAAATTACATTTGGGATGAACTGGCGCAATTGAATTCTACTATAAGATAAAATTAAACGGAAAGGAGTTTGTTACCCGTAAGTCATTGAAATACCTTGGAGTAAATTTGACTCATACACTCAATCGCCCAAGTAACATTGCCAAAACCATCCTGCTTTATTAAGTTTTATTAAGGTTTTATCAAAGCCACTAGAAATTAATTTGGTTTTATTATGACACCAAGAGCTGCCAATAGGTTTCACATTTTAGTCAGGTTTATGAGAACGTACACAGCTTTTTTAAAACGATCTTAAGACCTCGTTTTCTCAAATTCCTTCTATTCCTATCAAAGGTTTAATTTCGACTTTATGAACTCGTAAAGTGCTGTTTTGAAATGCCGTTTTAGGACTCATTCATATTATCTTATTATGGTCAGTTGAAAAAGCATTTTAAAACCATTTTGCCTCCAGTAAATGCATTAAACGGCAAATTGGCATTGAGGGAAGCCATCAAATAAACAAATAGTTTTAAAGTAGTCATTGCGAAGATAACTTGGCTTTATGCCAGAATTGTGATTTTTTTCCAATCACCATATTGAAATATACGAAATAATTGAAATGTGGTAAAATAAATGCACCAATTTTTATATGTAATGCAAATGAACTGTAGATCGGAGAACAATTTCTGCATTTTTTTTTTAAATAACCTTATTGAATTCCATCAATTTTCAACAAATTGATGATTAATTTATCGAATATATTTGTTTTAATTTTGTGCTTGTTGTTGTGAACTGGCATAATTTCCGAGGCGCATTAATTTTCGGCTCTTATTGTGCCAATATTCACCACAAAATTAAATGCGTATATGATTTGGAGCATGATACGCTGTAAAAAAACTCAATTTGTTTTGGATATTTTCCTATAAAACAAAATTTCTCGAAACACTTGACCTTTTTTCTTCGATATTATTTACTGCTAAATGAATCAGAAGAGCAGAGAATCGAACAAAGCAGAACAGCAAAAATCAACCACGATATCACAGTTAAGTTTGATAGCTAAGGCCATTTGGCTGCATGCTGGTTTTCATGGCAGCCAAAAGGTTTTATGAAGGTTCACAAGTGGTCATTGCATCTATCACTAGAATATATTCAAAATCTTTATGGTCTTAAAAAGGTTTTATTAACTTGTTTTCACAACCGTCTATAGAGTTGTACTTTGTACAAATTTTGGCTTTAATGAAGCATAGAGGAGGTGTTGGTAGACAAAACAGCTATTCTAGAAGAAACAGCTGAATAGCTTCTCCAAATTTGCTTGAACAAGCTCTAATTCAACACCGATGTTTATTGGGTTGATGCTATGAAATCAGTCAAAACCGTAGTTCAGTTTTGTAAAAATTTCAGACCATCATGGGAAATAGGTAGACTTATTTATAACACTGTTATTTCTCCGGCACTTCAGTATGGAACTAAAGTAGCGACTCTTACGAAACGGATTAGATTACAATTAGAAAAATGTGAGGAACTTATAGTGAAAGATATTTGGAATAGCTCTAGAAAAGAAAACAGGAAATTAAATGTAAGGAAAGAGTTGAAGGGAAAAACAATATATCTAAGAGTAGGAGTAGGAAGAATTTCTTATTATGGTCATATAATCAGGAGAGAATCATCACATCCACTTAAGTTAGCATATCAGTTAAAATTTGATTTGAAAAAGGAAGGTGGACCTTGTCTCACCTGGAAAGATTCCTTAAAACAGGACTTTTCAAGAAACGAAAGTATGAGTAAAAACGATTGGAAGAGATTAAGAAAAGATAAAGATAGATTGAAGAAAAAGATCTGTTGAAATTTTTAACGATAGTGACAGTGAAATTTCAGATGGCGAAGATGATAAGTAATTTTGTAGAGAATGATTTTCTTTTGCCAGATTATCGCCTAATACAACATTAAAAAAAAATACAAAAACTAAGTACGGTGGTAGGTTTTCCTCGAAACAAGGCATAAATATGTTGTTTTGCTTTTAAACTTAACGCTATAGTCAGCTTTAGTTTTAATCGTAATAGTTTGTTAACCACTATATAGTAAATTTCAAGAACATTGAGGAATTTTGATAGTTATTAGCAAGAGTATATTTATTTCTTGAGTATAAAGTGATAGTAACAAAAGCTTCAAAATAATATATTCGAAATAATTTTGAAATCTGTATTATTCAACAGTATAAATTAACGGCTCGTTATTCAAAACCTTAGCTTAATTAAAATAATACTACAATTTAATAATCGCTCGCTTTTTCATTTATTGTGTAAGGACGTGAGGGAGGTTGGAGGATTGTTACTAACACTTTAAATATAAATTTACGAGGATTTTTAATAATGCCACAAGAGAAAGGTTGGGTATTCGGTAAGTGAACGGTTGGAAGTGCATTGACTAACTGTAGCTGCTTTTTACATGAGCAAGTAATTTAATTTTTATAGTGTAAAATTTCATGTACATTATTCAGGAATGAAATTTGTATAAATAGCAATTGCGTCTTTTATGATATCCTTGTAAGAACAGTACATCCATATGATATTGGATCAGCCTATCAGAGCAAATGAATCCTATACGAATAACATGCAGCGGAAGATGCGTTTGAAAGTATTATTCTTTGACTTTATGGTGCAACATAGAGACTGACATGCTTTTATTGTAAGTTATTTCAATTGTACATTTTTTGGTGAGATCTTTCCTCATTTTTATTGCTAACAACTATTTTTTTATAAATCATCTTTATGCTAAAAATTTCCACTGTACCTATAACAACTATATAACTGGGAATTGAGGGGAGGGGAGGGGGGGGGGTTAGCCTAAGGCAGTCGAAGGATCTGTTGACTGGACAAGGGCTCATGAAGTCGCCATGTCATGTCATGTGAAGACATGCGGTTCTGGCCGTAGTCTTCCGAAGGTCCTCATTGAGATCGACTGGCCCTGCTACAACAAGCAGTGGCTATTTTCTCGGAACAACCTGCTGAGAATAGTCCTGCTGCCATAGGTAATCCTTGCACTGATGGTGGATTTTTATCACATCACATCACATCACAACTGACGCAATAAAATTCTACCTTCTATAGCACTGTCATAACCGATAAAATAGCTATCCAAAAATGACGATATGTGAGTTATTGTATAGAACACATAGATGAAAGAAAATTGTCGAGTTAGGCTTCAGAATTATTAAGCTATCCAAAAAAAAAAATACAGTGAGGTGTAAAGGTGAGTTAAGTCACTCCAGTCTTGGCCCAGTCTGCACCGCATATTATTGGCACGATTTGAGGAAATCTCCGCAGGTTAAGTTGAGCAGGAACTTTGGAGGTGGCACTCTAATGTCTTGGGCCGCTTTTTCGATCCATGGAAAGACCTATTGCCACCATTGCGACCAGGATGAATTCGGAAAAGTACCTTAAGTTTCTGGAAGATGTTTTGATCCCGTTTACTGAAGACGTTACGCCGGAAAATTTCGTATTTCAACAGGATAATGCAGCAATTCATGTCAGCAAGCAATCTTTAAAATGGTTTTCTGAACGAGACATCAGTCTTCTGGATTAGCCAGCTCGTAGTCCGGATCTAAATCCTACCGAGAACTTGTGGGGCATCCTGGCACGACAGGTTAGCAAAGGCGGAAGGCAGTTTAAAACAGTTCCTGAACTTGAGTCAGCCGTAAGAGAAGCCTGGAGCTTGATACCTGATAAAACTCTGCAGAAACTGATGAAATCAATGCCGAACAAAATTTTCGAAACTATTCAGAAAAACGGAAAGAAAACAAAGTATTAACTATTGTTGAACTGTGAATTCGATTTGATTAATAAAACTACGAGTGCGTTAAACGAATTGCCCCCCCCAATCACCTTTTTTGGATTTTTTTCAGAAGTCATTATAAACTTCCAATCAAATTGTGTTCTCAAATACGAAACTTCAGATAGGCTACGACAAACTATATTTGATTTTTCGTCTCGATCTTTTGTGTTGAAAATAAACGCTAAAATAAACAATGCGTTTACACAAATTTCCCCCACTGTATATTATAGACCAACTTTACTTTATAAGGGAGTAAAGCAATTTAGTTCATGATATTTTTTTAAATTTATAAATAATTTAATTTTACCTCAATACTAGTTTTACTTAAAAAAAAATAGTTAAATAATCTAATTATACCTTTCCCTTAATTGTCATTTTATCGATCCTACAATTGAGACAAAACTGGAACCTTCGCTATGCCAATTCAGTAACAATCAGTAATTACCCACATTAAAACTCGTTCTAATTTTGTAATATCCACCATGGATTGAACTGTATTTTTTTTTTATTCGGTCTACGGGGCTTTCCTGCAAGTGGTCTTCGAAGTACAAGTCTTTTTCACCATTCCAAATCATTTTATCGTAGAATACATATATGGCACGCACAATGATACGTTTATGCTCCAGATAATTCAAAAGAATTTTCAAAAACATTCGACTATATCGGGAAAAAAAACCTTGACCTCCAGATTGCAAAAGCGACCTGTCTACCAATGAGGTTTCACTATTGAAATTGTTATATATGTTATTTAAATGATCAATAGAATTTTAAAATCAAGTATGAAATTTGACCTGTAGTTCTTCACGTGTACGAGTGCTGTTTGCCAAATTACTTGGGGAACATGTGTCGCAGTTCAATCCTTAAGGAACGTGAGATCGCAAAAGTAAGTCAGCTTTCTGAAAAATTTCAAATCTTCTCCAACGCGATCCTTCATTTACAGTAATATTTAAGCTGCATAGCTAAAGAAACAAACATGTTAGTAAATCTGAGTAGTAGCGCAGTCAAGGATCGATTTCTTCGTAGCCAAAAGATTGCAAAAAAATTAAACCCAAAATTGGAATAACTCCGGCATGATTTGTAGATTATACCCCTTATTTTAATTGGACAATTTTGATTTGCTATGGACCATGTTAGAAATTTGTGGTTCATTTTCAAACCAATAATGGATGGTTAGCGTTTTATTAATGGAATATTTTCAATACTTTATTGATGATATGTATAAATTTTAGTTGACAAAAGTTACATTCTAAGGATCAATTTTACAAGTTTAAGGAATTACATTTTTGACATTTGGCAAATTTGACAAGTATGGATCACATTGCTGTATTTTATGGATCATTTTCCTTTATTTATAGATGTTCATCAGAGTCTTATGGGTCATAAATACGTTTTTATGGGACGAATTACTTCAAGCGTGAAGTACGTAATTAATTATTATGTTTTGAATGGAAGTATCTTCCCATCAACATGAGACCTTAGGAGTGGACAGCAATTTCTGCTAGAACCAAAGATTTGAAGAAACATTATTGATAGTTCCATTAGAGTACGGCAGGCTGTGAAATTTGAATAGAAGCAGTTGAAATTGAACGCTGGGCTACTTTGAAAGGCAACATCCGATCAAGCACACAATCTTTTACCAAGCAACCTCAATGCAGAATAGGACAGGGGAAGGAAAAAAGGGAAAAGGGATACAGATGCATATGGGTCATGTTCAAGGAAAACTGAGATGTCTCGGTGAAAATTAAGGATTTTGATTGAAGAAGAGTAAAATGTTGAACACCAGTGCTGATATAATTTGCCAAAGACAACACATTTTTAATATTTTGAAAGTGCGTTTATAATTATTGATATAGTCTATAAGCGAATTGTGAAAAAAATAAGCTTGAAATGCTAAGGAAAAGAAGGGGGGGGGGGGGGGGGGGGGGGGTAAAGAGAAAAGAACAAAGGTTTGTGTTATGAGGTTACCGGGGGAGGGGGAAACGTAAATATAAGACTTCGTGTTAAAATTATGATCTCATGAAGGGACCAACGACATACGCAATTCTATGCACAAGTTCCTACCTCACGCCTCCACGAGTCATCTGATCACAAAAGACTGCCAGCTGAAACATGAAGACGCTGCTTCAGGCGGAATTGGTTCCTGAGGATCGCTTCCCTCATCTCACAAAAGCATGAAACATGAACCGCCGGGCGGAATTTTTTCCCTAACTCTGGATTTATTTGTATTAATCATCATCATATCGTATTATTTTCCATTCTCACTTATTTAATAATTTCAGCAAGCTTTGAGATCATCTTTGCATTCCAAAACCATTTATCTCCAGAGCCTGGAGCAACATGACATGCAGCAAAGGCTAAATTTATTTTTCAACCTTTCAGCATAACATTTACTTTAAAATTGCACTTCGGAACCTCAACTACTATAATCATAAAATAATGTTTTCAGCTTTTCCAGGATTAGTAGGATATTAATACACATCTTATTTTCAAGTTTTTTTTTCAGTAACAATCCAGTGGAAGTCAGATATATATTGTACATACGAATATTATGTTCTCATACTGACTTACTGTAGCCGCTTTTACATGGTCAAATAATTTAGTTTGTGCCTTAAAATGCCATGAACATCATTTAAATTTGAAACTTGCATAAATAGCATTTTTCTTTTATATGATATCTTAACTTTTTGTAACGAAGGCCTTGTAAAGAACGAGTAAGGTATATGTATTTAAGTTTTTTATCCATTTCCTATTGGATCATCTTATAAAAACATATGAGTCCTATACAAATAACATGCAGTTAAAGATGCGTTTGAAAGTTTTATTCTTTGAATAGGGAAACTGCCCCCATATTAATCTCATTGTTCCTTTATTCATCCTACGATGAATCAAACAATTGGGCAGTTGAAGGATCGGTTTCGTTTTCTAATAATGTTTGCTTACGTTAAATAACTACAACAAACATTACTAACTAATCCTGTCACGTGTATATCGTTGTATTTCAAGTAGGATGAATTGCAAAGTGATGAGATTAATATAAGTACATCTTCCCTATATGATACAACTTAGAGACTGGTATTCTTATCCATAAGAGTAGTTTTTTTTTTTTAATTTTAAACAACTACTTTTTAGGAATAGTAGAAATTTTTACAATATCTCAGCACATTGTTTGTTAACTGGACAAGGGCTCGTGGAGTTTCCAGTCCTTTGTCATCTGAAGACACGCGGCCTTCAGGTCGTGGTCTTCCGGAGGTTCTCATTGAGATCAGCTGGCCCTGCTACAACAAGCCATCACGTAGGCTATTTTCTCGGGGCAACCTGCTAACGATGGTCCAGCAGACATACATAGATAATTTTTACACTGATGGTAGGTTCTTATCACATCACATCACATCATAATCACGTTTAAAGTAATTTTTTAGGTAAAGGTATTTTAAGTATTTAGAGTATAAGTACACAACACTGACGAAGTCTGCACATTGTAGACGAAATACGCGTATCTGTCAAGATAAGCAGTAAAGGTAGTTGTAATTAAATGGAAATAACTAATCTTTCTTCGCATTTTCTAGGTATTTTAGTATTTCACATCTAGTAACCCTACCCATTATTGTCAATGGTCAGACCAACACTGACTCTTTTCCATCGAATTGGAAGAGACGGTTACCACGAATGGTCCTCTGAGACGAACTTATGTGACATAAAATGTGCTGACATTGTTTTTTCACTTAGCCGTATGAGAAGATGGATTTTTGTGACACATTTATGGTGGTAAGCTCCAACTTGGATCGATGTATTATGTCAACCCGTTAGGAATGTTGTGCCCAACTTACTGCCATAAACATTGTTTTAAGTTTTTCCTAGCATCACAAAGAATGTAAAATAAGCAATAACTTTGTTCCAAAACGGGTTGGTCAGCATGGTAGTTGAAATAGCCCAAAGATGAAATAATATACTTTACTACTGAAAATGTTGCTCAGCCTTCATCAAACAAATGAGCATCATTTGGAAGAATGGAATGTAACACTGATCTTCATCATTTTATCAAAAATTTAATTAAAAGATGGTTGCTGGCATGGAGAAATGGGTTATTTATTCGGCACCCTACATCCAATCATATTTTTCAAAAGGCATTGGATTGTGGGCCAGAATGTGAGTTCACTAGGGCAAAAAAAAACGCGTCGATTGAAATTCACTAAGGTTCCGTCGATAGCAGTTCAGTGTGAAAGAAATATTTCCGAACAAGGTTGTTGTTTTTTCGTATTCATGTAACTTTCAGCCTGTGCCTGGTTCATCACGCCAGGGAGACGACCTGCACCCTACATATCGAACACATCAACACATGGGTTAAGACCAACCGAAGGAAGACATGATCAGAGATTTTTTATCTCAGAAAATCCGAACGGCACCGACTGGAATTGATACCAGACCTACAGACTTGAGAGGCAAACACGCTTACCACTACACCATCGGAGCCGGCTTATGCAGAAGCATGCACTAGGGCAAAGTGGATTATCACCGTATTTTAATTTATAGTAATACGTGTGCGTAACTGTAGATGTTTTAAAACTAAATAAGACCCGCATTTTAAACGGAGCCATATTCAATTTTAAAAATGAATAATGTAATAATAATTCCACCCCAAAACTCCGAGAAAATTTAATTTCATTTTCGACCAAATGTATTCCAGAAAGATGAAAAATAGTTTCTTCAGTTTCTTAGCTATTGGATCAAACTGATTAAAAAATAGAGCAAGAAAAATTGTTACTCCCCTGCATAACTTCACCACCGACACTGACTTCAAAAACAAGAAACAAAACTACTCACTCTGTTATCTTGCTAAATTCCCATCCTAGACCACTGTGTGATGTAATCCTTCCAGTCTCCATGTTTGAACAGAATCATAATTTCCTTCATCACATTGTTGTGACTTAATTAACATAAGTTAACCGTTTCGTATACCGAACCAGCACGGTAAGCTCAGAAGCTTTCAAGGCTGTACTGCTATCGCAGAAAGCTGGCAACACAACGGGAGCAACTTGATAATGGATTTCCGAGAATCTTACCAGAGCACCGTTCTTATACCGAGAAGAAATTTTCCCACAAGAGTGAAAATTCGTTGTTCTTTCAAAAACGCCGACAATAACAGCAACAACATTTCCAGAGAGTTTCTTAGCATCTTTTTGTGTGTTTCTTCGCAAAGGTACCTTGCCCATCTCATGCTGGCCTTCACTTGTTTGTAAACGGAAATTTATTGCTCCGGCTATCGGTTGTTTATGCCCTTGATAATCTTTCCGCTCTGGGAAGTGGATTGTTTTTCTTACGAATATAAATTATGAGCAGTGATAAGTAACCATGCAATGAGGGAAGAATGCTTGCAAAAAAGCGAAACAAAAATGCCCAATGTTGAGCAAATAAATCAGGCTTGGGAGGAGAACATTGCGCATAAAATTATACATTGATCTGACGTCAGAACAGACACTCACTTAATGAATCTTCATTAACTGCAGGGATCGGTACTTGAATGGATTGGTTGCTTCTAATGTCCATCCTTTACGCACAGATGCCAGAGGACCTGCAAATGGATGCAGTTGGCTGTGGGAGGGTAAATGATCGGCCCTCTTTTATTCTGGTATTATCTCACGACTTTGCCAGACAAAGTGTTCTTAAAAGACCTTCAGCACAGCACATGAGATGAGTATAGCAGCGAAGCATGTAACGGTTGAACATGAACAAATCCGGACACACATATATGGTTTCAGTTGCTCATCCGTAGCTCCAAATGGCACGATTTTTTTGTATAGATTAAGGTAAAAAATGGGTTCTGAAAACTGTTGCACACCTGAAAAAAAAAAAAAGGCATTGCCTTGATTGATGCTAACTACATATATCCATTCCTTGCTGAAGGCAGAGAGGCAAAATCTCACGACGTTTATACGAGAGTCGTCAGCATATCAATTCACAGTCGTTAACCTGAAACAATTATCACGTGTGATAAGGAACATCACGCAAACCACGATACTCTGATTGTGATTGTCTTTACGACAAAAAGCAGAAAGACAGAAAAAAATAATCATAAAACCTTCGCATTCCAAATTCAACCCAGTGGGCGCTATTGTGGTAGTGAAAAATAAAGCAAGCAACTTCAGAGCCAGAGGCAAGCTGTGGGGCTCTAGCACTAATACACTCATATAAATCGTGATAAATAAATTCGGATACACTTTTTCCTGCGCGTGTACAAGACACGCTATGCGTATATTGTGTGTTTGTGATAATTTTACTTCCATGCAGTGCCGGTAAAAATCAATTCATCTGCTCTCAAATGAGCTGAAAATGAAGCCAACCTTAACGGACAGACCAACTTTCTTCGTGAATTTGAATTTTGAAATGACAATAATGACATGACCGTGTTGAAATGACTCTTGACCTGAGCAACCGCTGAGTTTCGAATTCATTATTTGGTTTTGTTCATTCGTTGATGGATGTTCATTATCGCCTGTGCTGTTGTCAATATCAATATTCAATTTCATCTAGGTGGGGATGATTATGAGTATCAAATGATGAAACAATATTTTTCTATTTTGGTGTAGAAAATGATGTGTCATTTTTTAGGCTCAGATGGATAGGTTACATTTAATACAGGAGGATGTACCTGTGAGCGGACCTGACATTTGTTTTTCACTGCAATTGAAAATGATTAAAAATAATAATAATAATAATAATAATATATTATGTAGTATTCGAAATACGTTTTTCGCATTCTGCATGTGTTTGTAAGTGATTAACTGTGATGAAGCAGGGTTTTGGAAGTCAATCAAACCGGTCCCGTTTTCTGATCTATGAAAAACAAGTCGTGATCGTTGAATTTTGTGTTTTGATTGTAAGAATAATGTTCTTTGAATGGTAAAAAATGTAGTAGCGCTTGCGTTGATTGAATGGTTAAAGAAAAATATTGGACGTGTTTATGTGTGTATATATGTTAGTATTTATAAATGAATAAGAGAATTACCACGATTTTCCAATTCCGGCTCGATATTGGTAAGTAAAACCTCCAGTCATTCAATTTAATCAATTTGAACCAAAGGTGAACTATATTGAACATATATAACCATTGCACAAATAAAATATTAAAACTCGCCATTTTTTTATCTCTTGAACGTCTACGAAGGTTGTTTGGGTTTCCAGCACTTTCGACAATAGACGTCGGGAAAATTGTCAATTTTTCAAACAATTATAAGGACGTGGTGCACAGAGAGAAGCGGATCTACGACACTCAACATTTTTGGCGAAATGTTGAGTGGAAGTAGATAGGCTTACAACGGTGACTTCCACCACGCTATGTGCAAATGTTCTATGCTATGCTATGCTATCAAGCATAAAGTGAAAAGTTGAACGGTATGTGTGTGTGTAAGCTTATGATTTTCCTTCGGTGCGGCCTTCTTTTTTTTTTTTTTTCAGAAAGCGAGTAATGGCGCTATAACCATAAGCCATATAAGGCTAGGACAAGAGTTAGTGCTCATGTACCAACCGACAGACAGGGTCTGAGCGAGTAATGGTGCTATATCCAAAATAAAAAAGCAAGATTGTAATGCAATTTCGAATGATTTTGTTTCATTTCTCGTAATGGATCGTAACTTGGAGAAAAAATGCAACATTGGTCGTGGGCAAAAAAGCATCACGTCAATTTGCTTTGGAAAATTCGATGTGTGCGTGGGTTGTGCAGTGTATTAGTTGTTGATTATAAAATTGGAGTCCGGGCTGACAAAAAACAAAAAGTCGCAACTAAGATTCGAGCCGTGGCCGCCAGCGTCGCGGCTCTAGATAGTAACCATTCAGCCACTTTAACAAGTTGAAGTGAATGGAATAAAAGCCCTACAGTTGCTTCGATTGTCGAGGCACTCAGTGGTAAAGCAGCAAAGCAAATCTAGGGTTTTTATTCATTAGGGCGAATCTACAATTGAGAGATTCTCTCCGGGCTCGCTCTCTTTCATTCATGTTCCAATCACCTTTACGTTTTTCATTCTACTATTTGTAGAGTATGCTAGCCAACACTGTTGTGTTTTGATCTGTACTAAAGAATCCCTCGAAAGTTTTATAATGGCGCTGTAATGAATGAAAGAGAGCAAGCCCGGAGAGAATCCCTAGAAATGTCACTCGCACACACTTGGATGGCTTCGCGTGGTGATCAAGAAGGGCACACTTGATGAGAGGGAGATGGGAGTGCGATGACGAGTGAAAATAAAAATAGAACACTTGACTGCCGGATTACAACAGTGGCCAATAGCGTTGCGGCATTTTGTGGTATTGTCTCACCCATATTGAACCAACGGTTGCTTCGACTGTCGAGGCACTAAGCACACAGCGCTAAATTTGTTTCGAGGAATCTGTGTGTTGCCAACAGCTTGCACACACTTGCATGGCATCGTTTATACCAAAAAACGCTTTGTGGATCATGATGGGCAAAAGTGCCTTTTCTGAATCATGCAGATTTCTCAAGATATGATTGCAAAAACTGTAATTGCGTTTTTTGTAACCTTTTCAACTTTTTGGTGTACAACCATAAGCCATAGGGAGCTAGGACTATAGTTAATGCTCAAGTCCCAACCGTTTGAAGATAAATGGAGCATCACTTAACCTTCTTAGACTAGATGCTCCCAACGACCATTTTAAAATAATTTTTTTTTCTGTACACCAAACAGGGCATTCTGTTCAACTATTTTGTCCGACTATTCATTCCCTTTTTCCTTTGATATCTGCTGAAGGCTACGTGGGTTCCCCGTGTCTTCTTAAGGTAGATACCAAATCCACCCTATCACCAACGGTTGCATGGACGTGGCCAGGTGAGCGATAGAGGAGTGTCTTCTTGGAGATTTTTGCGTTATGAAACGTATCAGTAGCTGGTTTCGTTTCATGGTGGCATGCAATGTCTTCAACGAATTATTCCTCACCGTAGCTCTAACAACGAGGTGTGCAAACGTCAATGCATATGCTAATGCTAATGCTAAAGATCAAAAGGTTACATATAATACGAGTTGTAATAATGATAATAGAGGACAGTAAGACTCTGCGATTGACACTATTCACTATGATGTTGGGTGATCACTAACAATTTTAACCAAACTGCCCTGGAAACTCAATATCTAATAAGTATTCATTCAGAGTATCCATAGAAGAACAATGAGTTGATATGTTCATCGCCATTGATTTTAATATCTGAGATTTTCGAAACAAATAAAATTCATCTACACTGACTCGAAATGCTTTTCATTAAGTATGATAGTAAGTGAAAAAAACAGACACTGCTTCCACTTACAGGCAATGTCCGTTTGGATTCATATGGTTCCCGGAAATCCGGATTTACGGGGCTATGGTCCGGTACGGAGACTCTATTTAGGAATATCAATTAAATTTCCGGGAATGGATGTCACAATCTTTGGAATAACTCTGACAAACTTTTTCTATTCCATTTTGGGCCATATGCTGACTTGTTTCTGGAACAGCCATTCTGTAACAGGTTCCCGTGAGGCCTAGGATGGCCATGAACACATCAAGGAGGAAACCTTGGCAATATGGGTATGAAAATTCATGAAATTTTCCAGTACGATATTTTTCAACGTTTAGTGGCCATCTGATGATTTATCCTCGGACTGGTCATTCCAGAACAGGTTCCCGGCGGGTCGCGAGTGGCCATAAAAATATTCAGAAGGAAATCCTGGCAATATCAAAATTCATGAAATTTCTCCAGAAGGCTCTTGCTCAAAGTTTTGTGGCCATCTGATGATTTATACCCGGAATGGTTATTCCGGAATTGGTTTCGGTGGGGTTTCGTGAGGTCATGAAGATTTTTAAAAAGAAACCCTGGCAATATGGGTATCAAAATTCATGAAATTTCTCCAGTACGCTATTTTTCAACGTGTTGTGGCTATTTGATGATTTGTCCTCGGATCGGTCATTCCGGAACAAGTTCCCGTGAGGCTTCGAGTGGCCATGAACATATTTAGAAGGAAACCCTGGCAATATGCGTATCAAAATTCATGAAATTTGTTCAGTAGGATATTTCTCAACGTTTTGAGGCTAGTTTTGTTCATGGCCACTCAAGGCCCCATAGGAATCTTTTCCGGGATGACCGTTCCGAGGACAAATTATCAGATGGCCACAAAACTTTGAGCAATAGTCTCCTGGAAAAATTTCATGAATTTTGATACCCATATTGCCAGGGTTTCCTTCTAAATATGTACATCGCCACTCTAGGCCCCACGGGAACCTGTTACAGAATGGCTGTTTTCGGGAACAAGTCGACATATGGCCCACAATGGAATATAAATAGTTTCTGGAATTATTCCAAAGATTTTGACTTACATTCCCAGAAATTCAATTGATATTTCCAAATAGGGTCTCCTTACAGAACCACAGCCTCGAACCAGATGAATTAAAACGGACATTGCCGGTAATGATTATGGAGCGAATAAGTTTTTAAATCTAACGGTGCCAAAAGAATAAAAATCGGAGAATAATTCCCAGAGTTACAAATATTTGAATATGGTGGATACCCGGGTACCCTGTCGATCACTTAAGGGGTAAAAAAATCGAAGTCCCCCCCTTCGCAACACCCCCCCCCCCCCCCCCCCTTGGTACTATACATAATGTTTTTAAGCAAAACGTTGCCTTTAAAATTTAACTTAGATGTCACTGAATTTCAGCTTCCAGTTTAAAAAAAAATATGAAATTTCGTAATGTAAAACCTGAAAAGGTACCCGGGTACCCTGTCGAACGCATAAGGGTTAATTAAGCAAGGATTTATTTTCCGTGCTACAATGAATCCATATTATGTGATATCATATCATTTACCACATTTCTTCAATTAGGTTATTGGCCAACAATTTTCGTTGAAACGAAAATCTGTGCAATTTGGAAGATCGACACTTGAAAAATAAACAAAAATTGACAGTTTTCTGCTCATACCTCACAAAAACATCTCGACTGAAATGCGAGCTAAGTCAGGCCAAAAAATTCAGGAACCGTTGTATGATCGAATAATTGATGTTCTCTTCTAGAAACACTCCTCTTTATAAACTTGTTAATTTGAAGTCAGTAATGAAAACTTTGCTTTTCTTCACCAGCTGCAAATATGTACCTAACCTTGTTTATATATTTCGCAATGGGGCGACCCTGGCCTAGTGGCTAACATCCTTACCTCTCACGCCAAAGTCACGAGTTCAAATCTCACCCCGGACAAGTTACGAAAAACATCCAAAGAGGGAATATACACACAATATATCGTTTTCTTATTTGTTCCACTGAACCATGCTGCTTAAGTCATCATCCATATTCATCTGTTCAATTTGTTCATCGTTAAATTTACGACAACAGGTCCCAACACATTTCAATCAGTATCGAGTTTCCACCGCAACGATTTTTTTCAAAGCATACTGGCAAGATTTATTACCCTCCAGTTGCTGCCGAAGCCATCCTAAGTTAGTAGGTCTATCCATTACCGGTGGTAGCAGTTATTTGAGATTCTACCACCCTTTCTGAACATTTATAGCCCTGTAAAAGAGGAATTCATCATAAAACATCCAGCCAAACGAACAAACAAACAGCAATCCAATGGAAAGGGCAAACAGAAGAAATCATTTTACATTAAACTCCCACCTTTGGATACGAAAGGAGCGCCCAGGAATTTTCCTATGTAGCAAAGCAAACTGAGTTGGTCACTTTTTTGCCAGCCTTTACCTCTTCGACTTGCAATGCTTTCACAGCCGACGGAATAATGGATGTAAAAAACGCTTCAAATTTATAGTGTCTTTTCACCGCATTGCACTAAATGAAACTCAAATGTGCAAAAAAGTGCTTGCCGGATGATTTATGAGTATAATTTTAAGCTTAACATTACGGTATTCACTCAAGCCGTAGCAGCACCACCGGTAGCGAGAGAACGAGTAGAGGAAAAAGCACCGCTTTTCCCAACTGCAAGCGACACAATGCTCACAAAATGTAGTATTCGTAGCACCAAAACCCTCCACTAGACGACGAGCACGAGCAGAAGTGAGACGTATTGCAGTTTTCATATCACGCAACTAATTACAAAACTACAGCGCTCACAGGCAAAAGTGCGCAGGCAAACTTTTCTGTTTGCTCTCGTCCTGTTGGTTTTGTTGAACTTTCTCGGTCGTTTCCTCATTTTTCATACTGGTTCCCGTGTATTTAGCTTGGAGGTTGGAAGGTGAACCACGGCGATTGAAGTTTAAGGAAACCTGGACTCTGAAAGCATTGATTCCGCTTCTAAGTCTACCGTGATTAATTGTAGGATCTCGATTTATTCATTAACGTCCACTTGAAATCTAATGCAACAGGCTGGAAGAACCATCTGATGTTTTGTTGGTTTGGGTGTAGTTATGAAGTAGTTTGTGCCCTTTACAAAACACAACGTCACTGGAGATACACTCGTATCTTCTTTGGTTCACAACTGGATAAAATACACGTTCATAACTGTTGAACGATTCAAATTTTCAACATTATTTAAGAATTATGTAGTTCAGTGCTGTGTTCCCTTAAGTAAGATTCAACCATCTAGTAACATCTTGATTTACTTTTATCAAATGTAGTATGAGAGACCTCCAATATACAGCTAACTAGAGATTCCATTTCCCAACCAATTTGCTTGTCCCGGGATTCGGCATAAAATTTGTTGCTTGTCCCGGGATCCCGGGAAATTTTTCTATGTGCTTAGAAACGCAATTTTGTGGTTAGGAATATGTTTTATTCATCAATAAAAAAAAATCAATGGTTCAAATCAAGTAACTGGTCTAAACAATTTGAATTCGTTCTCTGAAAATACGACTTCAAGAAGCAAATGTTATAAATGCTTTCATCGAACAGTGTGGTTCGCTTTTTAGAACAGATATTTCCGGAGTTCGAACAGATGCGCTCGCTATCGGTTGACGTCGGTTTGATTGATTTTAAGCCGCTGAAAATGATTTCAAGATTCGGGCTCAACTTACCATGTCGCTCAAAAAGTGACCGCTCTTTCGCAATTACTTTTGAAAAATCAATCATTGCCGAATCAGTCTGGGACGGGTTGGCATATTCCTTTATAGCCGATTCCAGTTCTTGACGCATGCTCGATGGTGTCGATCCTGAATCGTCATGCATCCAGGACAATCAAGCATTCAACTCGGCAGCATCATCATCGGTCTGTCTTTGGCAGTCTTGCAACAATCGAGCTCCCAGTTCCTTGATGAACTAAATCATTTGCGTTTTCGATGAGCTTTCTAGTTCTGCTGACACTTGCGTTGACAACGGAAGACCTTGAAGGAACTTCAGCGCTGTTATTGTTTCCTTTTTGCGCCGTTCGTTGATTTTTTTCGTGATTGCATCGAAGAGGTCGTCTTCCAGCTTTGGAGTTACTTTTCTTAAGCTTCGAATACAAGAAAATCAAGCTGCCTTCCGCAGGCAGTAAAGTAGCATCTCGTTTTCCCAATGCTTCCGAAGCGAGTCTGATTGGCTGAAGAGCTTCCTGAAGGTTTTTTGCAACCTCGAAATCACTGTCCAACATAAGACCTGAAAACCGCGAATGAAGTGCTCCAGCATCGTTTCAGTCGAGTTCCAACAAGCTTTGACGTCCACACACAGTAGAAGTGGTTTATGTAACATTTTCGTGATTTTTTCTTGAAGCATTGCATTCTTAACAGGCGATTTTCGAAAAAATTTCACGACTCTTCGAATACGTTTCAGAGACTCTCCAAATCGCGTGGTGTACAAGTCTATAATTGAAATAAATTAGCTGTTTTCATTAAAATGAACATGAACGTTCAAATATATTTACCCGAAGAACCAACTTCATCATCGTAGTTATCACTATCCGAACCGCCGCTATCTGAATCCTTATTTTCAATTGGTACCGGTGGCTGATCTTTGTACAGGACATCGCAAACCCCCAAGTGAATCGCATGGTTGTAACACTGCTGATGAAGGTAATCCGAAAATCTTCCAAACTTCGTCATCACTCGAGCTCCGTCAGTCGTTGATGCTACAATGTTTCCATCCTTAATACCGAATTTCCGGACCATATCGTTGACCATTTCCAAAACCTTTTCAGCAGGTAGTGATCCACGAATTTTACCGAGACCCAGGTTGTAGAATGATCCGTCAGCGAAATGGGCATTCACGTTTAAGTAGCGCTTGTTGCTTAGACTTGTCCACTCGTTCAACGTGAGACTAACCAGTTCACCGCTATCGATACGCTTCACTATTTCATCCCGCGTTTGCTGCTGAGCGTATCCATAGTATTCGGCGGCCAGCTTCATGACGGATGTATTCGACGTTGGCAGAGAATATCCACGATCTGCGATCGATTGTCTGATGAACTTGCTGTTGGTGATTGCATTGATCGAAAATCCGTCGTCTGCTGCCAGCCGAGCTACAATTTCCGCCAGTGACTGACGTTTAACGACCTTGAGCATCGATACTTGCTTCACAGGGACATTCGGTGTGGATGATTTAACTTTCGCAGCAGACTCACTAGGATTTGTGGGGGGTTTGAAATCCATGTCGTGTTTATTTTTCATGTGCCGTAGCAAGCCACTGGTCGAAGAGCCCTTGCACGACAAAATTTGCTCGCACTTCCGACATCGTGCTTTTTCTTTGTCATCCGCAATTCTATCGAAGTGTTTCCAAATTCAGCCATGCCTTTAAAATAATTGGATGTAAGGCTACATTAGCACACATTTTGTATTACTACTTACTTTGATGAAATGGCAATCCGAAATTATTCAATGAACACAGAAGCCGTAATCAGTGAATGAAAACAATGTTTTGAATGGAAATGACAACTTGCGTCGTATTGGCGCGCGCGCGCGTGTGTGTATTAAATGTGTAGGCAAAAATGCGAATGCCTACTGAACCAACACAAAAGGAATGATGCATTTTCATGAATGATGTATAACCACAGAGAACAGACGTTCATCTTCGGTCTGCTACTTGTGTAAAACTTTAAATCGACATTTCAAATGTATGTCGTTATCCTCCTGGTAGGCGGCGCTGCAGTTGTGCGATAATTGTCATGGCAATGTTTATCAGTAAGAAGCCTAGCACATAACCTGAAAATTTTGGTTTGTTTTTTTCTGCACTAGCTATTAAAACCGGCTGCTTGTATTAACTTTTACACACGTTTTTCCAGAAAAGGTATATGGACATCAATGTCTGTTCTATGATCTTTGACAATCTTTGACACTCGCGCTAATCTTTGACACTCGCGCTGTTGTTCTTTGTACAACACATGTAGATTTTCGCTTACCATTTTGATGCAGAAGCACCTATCAATGTAAAACAAAAGTGTTTTTCTCAAGAAACTCATTCTGAACCAAACAGTGTGTTCCTTCATTACAAAAAATCCTCAAATAGCGCGGTAAAATGCTATACTGCGAGACGTGCCCACGTAAATAATTTACAGTATATAAAAAAAAGGTTTAATATAACTGACATATCTCGTAATCCTGACCATATAGCCAAGGCGGTCCAATAGATTTTGGCCTATTCATTGGATTAGTTAAGAATTTTATCACTAGATGACGTTAGAGTGCACGTAAATTTCCTAAAAATGCTTTATATTCAGATCCTGACCAAATTAACGGTTTCAGTCTTTGACAGAGTTCTTCAGTAGGTCAAGTTCTTTTGATCTATGAACCGAAGTTCAGAATTGTCTCAATACGTGGCGGAAGGGTGTTAGTAAATTTCCCGAATATGCTATGTCTTGGAACCCTGATCACAGAGAACGTACCTGTCTTCGATATAGTTGTGCAGTGGATCGTGG
This sequence comes from Aedes koreicus, assembly GCA_024533555.2. Lineage (NCBI taxonomy): Eukaryota > Metazoa > Arthropoda > Insecta > Diptera > Culicidae > Aedes > Aedes koreicus. The sequence goes on from JAHHFK020004877.1 coordinate 57,665, forward strand.
CGTTTTCATAGGTGATTAATAGTTCACAATTGAAATTCCTGAACAAAATGTATTGTTTTGTCCTGTCCAAATGGAAGGTTCTCGTCTTCCATAAAGTTGTTCAGTAATTCAGCGCCATTACTGTACAACTTTGCCGAAGGCAGATGGATTTTTCACTGAAAAATCCAAGTATGCAGCGCTATACTTTTTATCTCCGTGTTTCTTCTGTGTTGTTTATACTTTTTCTAGTGTAAGAAGCGAGTATGCGTTGTTATGGGTGGAAACAAAGTTATGAAAATAGAGTAAAATTTACAACAGAAAGAGAGAGAGGAAGATTGAGAAGTATGCTGATGCAGAATAAAATACATTTTCTGTGCCTATAGTCTGGATACCGCGTAGCGAGAAAATTCGGAACTATTAGTTACCAATCAAAAGGCCGTGGCCCACAGATCAACGTTTTGAAAACTGTAACGTTCTATATGACAAGGGCCCCAAGATAAAGCATATTTAGATAATTCAACTAAGCGAGAGGTAATCATTTTCGTGTGAAAACGAGGAATATATTGAGCCTTATGCTTTAGATAGAGGAAAGTAATTACACAATTCTGTGTTTATGCGAATTTGTTGAGGGTTATTTGATGATGTGATTTCAATTTGGTTTAGTACAACATGTTTTAAAAAATCACATATAAAAAACAAAGAAAAATCAGCTGGAATAAAAATTATGTATCTATCCTGGATGAATGCCTTAATCAAAATCGCGTAATAACAGAATTGAGTGTGTACGTCAAAAAGCCTTAAGCTGTAGCCTTAATAGTACATCACCGTCAGTTTTAACGGAGGGGCTCGGCCTTGTCAAGTTTTATTTTCCACCGACAACTATACTTGGAAACTTCACAACGATGCTGCGTCAGTCCGTCAATTTTGAATTGTTACCATAGACGGCATAAACATTGACGGAGGTGTGTGGTTTGTATGTCATTTTTCGTGAGGAAGTGTATGAAAAATTTTGAACTGTTAGTCAGCATTCAAAGGGTCTTGACACACTAAACAACATTGTCGAAGACAGAAACATTCTATTTGGTCAAGATATAGAATATTCCTGAAAATAATTTGCAGCGCCGCGTAGTAGAAAGATTGTGAACTGCTGATCATCAATCAAACGGTTATGCTTCAGTGATCAAAATTGTCCAAGACAGAAACAGTCTATCTGGTCATAATACCCAGATATAGCATATTATAGCTAATTATTGAAAATAATTAGCACACCAGCCCCACCAGAACTGCTGGTCATCAATCATATAGTTTTGTTTCACTGAAGAACATTGTCGAAGATAAGAACATTCTATCTAGTCAATATACCAAGATATAGCATATTCCTGAAAATAATTAGCACACTAGCACTAGGTCTACGTCGGGATTTGAAGTAAGTATGTTCTTCCATGAATCAAAGAGCTGTGCGATCCGAAGCCAAATGTTGTATTTCAACAAGATAACAAGCTGGTATCATAAAAATAACAAGTTCTGTTATCCCAGATATCGTTTTGATTTCCGCTGTTATCGCAAAAAAAATTAGTTATCACCATTGGATAATTATGTTATCATATGTTATCATTTTCAACATACAATTTTTAACGAACGCTACTAGCTGAATGTCAAATTATACATTTACCAGCATATTTGAACAAAAAAGAATTTTTTTCAGATATTAGCGTAAGAATAAACTATTTCAATAAATTTGCTCAGAGAACAGGATTTGCTATTATTATGATGTTCAACGAGTTTTTTTTTTTTGTTATTTGTTATTTTTTTTTTATTCAGCCTCTATGATAACATATTTAGTGAATCCTGGTGAGTGTGAGCTTTTAAGTGGAATACCTTTAATTAATACTAATTTATTAGTATAAGTACACGACACTCAAGAAGTCTGCATATTGTAGACGAAATACTCGTATCTGTCAAGATAAGCAATAAAGGTAGTTGGAATTAAATGGAAATTGCTAATCTTTCTTCTTATTTTCTAGTTACATATTTAGTGATCAAACATTTAGCTATCAATTTGGTATAATCCTTTGCTCGGGCACCCAGCCCCGATCCTCATTCACTGCATTACTCAGTATAGCGCGTCATAAAGGCAACGGCCTATTCTAAACGCCATCCGACTACAACAAACCTAAGGCAAACATTGAACCGTACTTGGAGATATTAGGACCTACCGTGCGTTCCGGAAGCGTGTGCGGGCCGTTATTGCAGCAAGTGAAAACTCGATCGATGATTAATGTAGAATAGTTTAAAACTCTCCGAAATACCCCCTATTTGAATAAACATAAAAAAATCGAAACCGAAATTTTTGAATTTTTTTAATTTTGACATTGTTCAATGGTGCAACATTATCACGCATACGGTAGATGACTGGTAAATGCATGAGTCCAGTCACCTCACAGTTATAGAGCTGCGTGCCGGCTTAAGTTATTTTGAATGCATTTTGATCAAAAACAATTGTTTACTTAGGTTTTTAAATGAGTTTTGATGGTATGTGCAGTTAAATATTCAAGTTTAAATAAATAAGATTTTAAAAGATTTTTTGAACAGATAAACAGGAGAGTTAGAAACGGAAATGAAGTTCATATAACAGAGCATAACAGGACCCTCTGGACTCTGGATTCAGAAGGAATAATGTTAACCGGAGGAGTGGGTGAAAGCATCTACAAAAAAGGTGACAAGATGGAATAGGTCACCAATCACGCAATCATACTGCTAAGTACCGCCTTCAAGTTATTCTCTCAAATTCAACGCAGCCGTATATCACCAATAGCAAAGGAATTCGTAAGGCAAAACCAATCTTTACCACGGAATAGATTTCCGAGTTTTGGCAGGTTTTGCAGACGTGCTTGGATCCAGAGCAGCTATGGCAGATTACGCGATTAGTCAAAGTAACTATGAATTGTATAATGTGCGTCGTGAGAGTTACTGGAACAATCTCCAGTCCATTTGAATTTCGAAGAGGGTTACGGTGAGTTGATCAGCATTTATGTTTGTTGTTTAACAAGATGTGGAAGGTGTGATTCCAAAAGCGCAGAAAGATACCAGTGATACAATGTATCGTTAATGCATCGAAAACAAAATACATGAAAGAAAGAGGATCACGAGAAGACAATCTTAGCCTCCTATCCCCAGTTTAGAGTCCCGGTGATGAAATCCAGATGATAGACGAATTCGTGTTACTGGGTGCATTGGTGACCACCAACAACGACACCAACAGAGAGAAATAAAGACAGGTTGTCGCTGTAAACCATGTGTATTTTAGACTTCAAAGATCTAACAGATTTTAATTCTTACAAAGCATTGATTACTCCGGGAGTTCTCTACGACCATAATTCATAGACTATGCTCGTGAACAAACAACGCATCCTTGGTTTCAAAAGATGCTGCATACGATCTACGGTGGAGTACAAATGGAAGACGATAAGTAATAAGGCGGGGCGAGGGGTGTGAAAGTAGTTTGCCTCCCCGCGGTGCACCCTGGAAACGTTAAGCTCCCCTTAACGGCTAAACGAACTACAACGCCATGCGGCGAGGGATCCGGCAGGAACCCGTAAGGAACATGGACGCGAGGCTCGGCAGGTACCGTAAGTGGTCGGGCAGGGAGATCGCGGACGATCTGGCGCGGACGTCCTGAACCTTGCTTGGATCCAGGAGCATCTCGATCGAACCAGCGTCTGGTCGGCGAAGCTAACTACCGAACACACCTTCTTCCACACTGCAAAAATCGTTACACCAGACTGGGCACGTCGTTGGGATGTCGGACGTTACCATGGTGAAAATGATTTTTAAGAACGTTTGGCAGGCCGTTGGTTGATGGCCGTTGGCTTTGTAATGATGAGCATTTAATGCTGGAAACCAAACGCAAATACAACCTTAATGGAAGAAGGATCCTATTAGCTTTAAATGATGGCAACAGAAATTGAACGAGGTGATGAAGCTACGAGTCGTTCTTGTTTTACAGCTCGTGGTCCTATATGGTTGACAAGGTGGTTCGAGTATTGTGTTTTAACTTTGGGATCGCTTAATAACGAGGGTGGAACGTTTGGCATATGGACGTTTGGCATATGGACGTTTGGCCGAATGGACCTTTGGCCGAATGGACCTTTGGCCGAATGGATGTTTGGCCGAATGGACGTTCGGCCGAATAGACGTTTGGCCGAATGGACGTTTGGCCGAATGGATGTTTGGCCGAATGGACGTTTGGCCGAAAATTGTCTATAAGCATAAATGTATTGCAGAGTAAAGGAGAAACGAATCTAAAAAAGTATTTTCAAACGCATTAGATCTAAAAAAGCAAATAAGGAACCAAAAAAACATTCTCGAACGCATTAGATAGCATCCCGATATTCTAGACTTATTACACTTAGAGTTTATCAATATGTGTGCGCATTGGCAGTATTAAGCATTCTAATTTATGTTTTTTTATGTTTATTACAGTGGCTCTACCAGTAGATACGTCAGAGCAAAGAGTATGAAATACACTGATAGGCAAAATAAAGTGCCCACATCTTCGTTTTTTCAATTTCTCTCATTTACTTGGTTCAAATTAAAGTAAACACACTGTTTTTTTTTTATTATCTTATTTTTATATTCTTTTTAAATTTCACTTATGGAATACTGAAAAAAAGGAGTTTTACTTAAAGAAAAAAAAATCAATTTGTGTTAAAAAAAAACAGTGACAAAATAAAGTGCCCACTTCAAAAATCGATATGTTTTCGATAAGTTTCCATTGGAAGACCCTTCGATTGTTTGTGTTTTGATATTTTGACATGTTTTGAAGCAAACGGCTCAACCTGGTGCATTTGTATACGTGATCGCATTTGATTCAATTGAAAAAAATGGAGAACGCAGTGCTTTCGAAAGCAATTCCCTTGTGTATCCGAAAATTGGTCGTTCGTGATGTGCAAAACGGTGAATCGCACCGGGCTGTCGCTAAGAAGTACAGTATCAGTAAGGCAGCGGTTGGCAAAATTCTTCTGAAGCTTAAAACGTTTGGATCAGTGGTGGATCGCCCTGGCAGAGGCAGGAAGCGGAAAACGGATGCGAGAACGGACACCAAGATCATGCGCGAAGTCAAGAAGAACCCGAAGGTAACTGTCCGCGAGATCCAGGAAACCCTTCAGTTATCAGTTTCCGGTCGAACTGTTCGTCGCCGTCTCGTAGCACAGGGGTTGAATAGCAAACTTGCCCGGAAGCGCCCATTTATCAGCAAGGCAAACAAAGCCAAACGGCTTAAGTTTGCTAAAGAGCATGCTGATAAGCCCCTAGAGTTCTGGAAAACGGTTCTCTGGACGGACGAATCAAAATTTGAGCTGTTTAACCGAAAGCGGTGGGTTCGTGTTTGGTGCAGATCGGGAGAGGAGCTTCAGGAGCGCCACATCCAAGGCACGATGAAGCATGGAGGAGGAAATGTGATGGTCTGGGGGTGTTTTTCGTGGGGTGGAGTGGGAAGCATTGTGAAAATCGACGGGATAATGACGGCAGATTCTTACATCAACATCCTGCGAGAAAATCTGGAGGTTTCGCTGATCCAGACGGGCCTTGAAGAGAAGTTCGTATTCCAGCAGGACAACGACCCGAAGCATACTGCCAAGAAGACCAAGTCTTTCTTCCGGTCTTGTCGGATCAAACCGCTGGAATGGCCTCCACAAAGCCCGGACCTCAATCCCATCGAGAATTTGTGGGCGATTCTCGATGCCAGGGTTGACAAAACTGGTGTTACCAATAAAAATAACTATTTTGAAGCCCTGGAGCGCACCTGGGAAGAGCTAGATCCACAGCACCTAAAGAACCTGGTCGAGAGCATGTCGAAGCGCCTGCAGGAGGTCCTGAAGGCCAAAGGAGGACACATCAATTATTGAAATGCTTTTATTTTACTTTAATTTATGTTTTCTGTAGCCTAAATGAAGTGGGCACTTTATTTTGTCACTGTTTTTTTTTTCAACACAAATTGATTTTTTTTTCTTTAAGTAAAACTCCTTTTTTTAGTATTCCATAAGTGAAACTTAAAAAGAATATAAAAAATAAGATAATAAAAAAATACAGTGTGTTTACTTTAATTTGAACCAAGTAAATGAGAGAAATTGAAAAAACGATGAGGTGGGCACTTTATTTTGCCTATCAGTGTACCTGCCAAAGCGAGAAATATGTTTTCTGCACTTCACCTCGCGCATAGCAAACTGAAAGAGATTTCAGCTCTGGTTCATAACGACTGAAAAAAGGTCCTTTGATGCGCACCAAAAACTCGAGCCAACCGTCACAATCCCGGTATCCGTTGACCCAAAAAAAAAGGTTGTTAGCTTGATTCTCTCCGCATAACAAAAGGTCCGGGATACGATAATATTCTTGATATATTTCGGCCACTTGTAGGCTGGACTGCAAACATCTTGAACTGTGAAGAGAATATCTGTCGAATATTGATTTTACCGATATATTTTTGAGAGTTGCTCTAGTGGATTATTCATTTCAAGAAAATTTCAAATTTTGAGCTCTAACACTACGTCAACAGTTCATAGTTGTCATGGAAACATTTTGCTGTTTAGAATGAAGTAGACTTTTGAATGATCGAACATGTTCGTGCTAAGAGTGCCATGCTTTTGCAAACCATAATTCTGTCCAAGGTGAATTTAATATCTCAGGTGGTCTATTTTCTTCAGTTGGTTCGGAAGACTGGTGGAGTAGGGGGTATAAAATGAGATTTAGCTGTGGAGCGGAAGAGTAAGGAATACTCAATAGTGTAATACGCACATGATGACAGTTGTTGATTGCATTTTTGCCTAGGAGTGAAGAGTTAAATATTAATGTAAACGGTATGGGCTAAACGTTTTGTTTACACACATTAGCACGTGCACTTTTTCCCCGAAATATTGGTAAACAAACCTTGCAGCCTGACGCTTTATATCCCATGGTATAGAACACAGGCCAGGCAGTAGGAAACTAATCATCTCCTTTATCGTTTCGTTTAAAATGGAACTGCGAGTTTGACATCACAGGCACTGTTTCATAGGTGTAAAGGAGACAACTTCAGTATGCCAGACCAGTATTTTACTTGATATGGATCGTATTAGTATGCGTTTAAACATGGCTGAATTCTCATATACAGTATTGAGACCACCTGAGATATTAGATTCACCTTGATTCTGTCACTGTAATTTAATCATTTCCATTCGGCTAAACGTCCATTCGGCCAAACGTCCATTCGGCCAAACGTCCATTCGGCCAAACGTCTTCATTCCAAACTTCCATTCGGCCAAATATCAGTATGCCAAACGTCCGTATGCCAAATGTCTTTATGCCAAACGGGGTATCATCCCTAATAACTGTATTGCTCTTTATTTCGATCAATCTTGATGATCAAACTACGCTGAAGTCTGGAGTCTGAACTAAAATGATAACAGACTACCGTATATCACAGGGTGAGGAAACATTATCCGGGATTTTATTTTCAGTGTGTGGCTCGAATTTTATACATGCTCAAATTAGCACACCTGTAACAATTGCTACGCTGGTGTATAATAAACAAACACAGAAAGTTCGTTGGAATCTGTCTACTATACGCAAGGTAATTGTCCGGTATGTATCGCGAAAACATTGAACATTTCAATTCAAACTGATCACGATGGTTTAAAACGGTACAACGAGCTTGGACATTTTGAGGACCATCCGGAAAGAGGCAGAAAGAGAACTGCGAGGACAACACTAAATCGAATAATACATCATTAAAGGATAAATCGAGAATCGGTCAGTCCGAAAAATGGCGAAATCACTGAAAATCGACCCAAAGATAGTGCGCACTATTCAAAGCGAGGATTTAAGGTTGCGTTGTAAAATCGGAGATGTTATTGAAGGAGTTCGGCAATGGACGCCATCGAGCGATTTTGATAACTGATGTAAAGATTGGACTCGGAAAAAATGCGACACTTTGTTTTGGATGTAACTTTTTATCGCGTGGGTAAAAAGAGGAAGGGAAAATTTTGGCTAATACTAGTTTAGAGTGTTATGTGTTATGATTTTGTGTGCAAAATTTTATTGCGATCTGTCAAGTAGTTTTCAAGATGCATTCGAAACAAGAAGAGCTACTCCAGCAAATCTTGGGCGCGGTGATCGATAATCCTGGTTAGTCGCAGAGATGGATCGGCAAAAGGCTTGGAATCCACCCTTCCACCGTGTCCCGCGTTGTGGAGATGTTCCAGGAGACAAAGACCATCGAGCAGCGCGCTGGAAGCGGCCGAAAACCGAAAACGGAATACTCAGAGAAGGCGCGGAATATAAGGCAGTACTTTAAGAATAACCCGAACCTTTCCACCCGAGACGTGGCCAAAAAAGTCATTTTGTCGAAGTGGTTCGTCCAGCAGACCATGAAGCGGGCTGGGCAACGGGTTTTTAAGGTCAGGAAGGCGCCAAAGCGGACTGACAAGCAAAACACGGTGGCCAAATTGCGTGCGCGGAAGCTGTACCGTGAGTGGCTGGTCAAGCCAGGCTGTCTCGTCATGGACGACGAGACATATATCAAGGCGGACACCAAACAAATCCCCGGCCTCGAGTTTTTTGTCGGTACGTCCCGCATGGAGGTTCCGGAAAAGTTTCGGAAGAGAAAGATGGACAAGTTCGCGAAGAAGTACCTGTTGTGGCAGGCGATCTGCGAGTGCGGACGGTACAGCAAGCCGTTCGTTACAACCGGCACCATAAACGGGCAGATTTATCGAGAGGAATGCATGTAGAAGCGCTTGCTGCCCTTCCTCCGCTCGCACCGTGGCCCCACGCTGTTCTGGCCGGATCTCGCTTCGTGCCATTACGCCAAGCCTGTAATGGATTGGTACGAAGCGAAGGGCGATAATGTGGTCCCGAAGGAGGTGAACTCGCCAAATACACCAGAACTTCGTCCGATCGAAAAGTTTTGGGCGATAATGAAGAAGTTGAAGAAAAGCGGAAAAACATTCATAACCGATGAAGCTTTGAAGAAAACCTGGGAGAAATTGTGTAAGGAAGATGGACAAACCCTCGCCCAAGATCTCATGAGCAGTGTTAAGAGAAATGTGCGAGCATTCAGCTTGGGGGGAGGAAATTCAATAAAATTTTTTTATCAAAACATAGCTAATTTATAGTTATTTAATCCCTGAAAACTTGAGAAGTATACGATTGAAAATGAATTTTTGGTGATCATTTGTGTGTGTCTCATTTTTTCCGAGTCCAGTCTTTAAACATGTTCACCGTCGAGCAAGATGATCGCTAGCTTTTGCCAGAAGGTTCTTCTAATCGTATGAATGTAGCTAGATCATATCATCCAGCTTCGGTTTTGGTTTGGGCAGAAATTACGGCTTCCGGTAAAACTTGCTTAATATTCATCCAAAGTGGCCTCAAAATCAACCAATGAGTCTACTAAAAGCTTCTGACGGACACTGTTTCATCTTGGGGCATGTATGTACACTTCGATGAAACGGAATAGGCGTTTGAACAAGTTTGGGCATGGCATCCCATGCAGCGAAAAAGACTTTGGAGCTCTGTAGCATACTTTTCATGTGTTTAACCAAAAATGAATAGCCTTCAAACTCTCCTGACTCAAATCCCATGGACTATTCCATCTGTTCCGGAGTTCAGAGCCTGTAATAAGCCACAAACATCGCTAAATCATCCTAAAGCTAGTTTGACAAAAGCCCGGGATGCTATATCTGTTCAAGAACTGACGTCCTTCGTCGACGTGTGCAAAAAACAACAGAGGATATTTTGAATCATTGTTGTAGATATTAGCACCTACTTCTTCATTTAGAATTTGAAACTTATTGCTTTCAAAATTCGCTTTTTGCTTGCTCTCAACTTGGTGTTCTAAATGCACTTCCACAGTTATGAATTGAGAGCTTTCGATGACAGGTAACATTTTTGCATTAGTATGATTGTGTGGCATGAACAATTATACTCAATTCCCAGGGAGTAGAGAAATTTGCCTTAACGAAAAATTCCTAGACCAGACCGGGAATCGAACCCAGACACGTCCAGCATGGTATTGCTTTGTAGCTGCACCTTTACCAACTGAGCAAAGGGCGGACCCAGCTAAGGGAGGACTCACCTACATTTCTCTTTAATATATTGTTATTTCCTTAAAAAAAATGCATGTTTGACTAAACCATCAATCACGGATAATTTGTCCTCACCATGTACACCATGTTGCCAACCAAGCTATGATCAAACTTTCACAACACATATAAATTTCAACAGACACGTCCAAGTTCTCCTTGTTCAATTTTAAGCGAAAGAAAACAATAACAATAAATCTTTCATGTAACAGATCTGACATAAGCTATATCTCGCTTAAATTATCATTTCATATCGCGCAAATTTTTTCCCAAATCTAGCATTCCAAATACCTATGTGCATTAGGTATCGCAGGAAAATGCAACGTTTCTTCAAACTGAATGGATATCCACTAATTCATCTGGAACCTTTAAAAGTTTCATTGATTACTGACACTTTGCAAGGTCGTTTCGACTGCTCGAGCATTATAGAATATATTAGTTTAAACGAGACAATAAACGTCAGAACACTGAAACGTGATGGGTACTTGGCCCCATTTCATATTAATGTACCTCTTCAACGTCTACGGTCTCCATTCGGAGATGGGTAAACATGTGGACTGCCTGTTCCATTATGAGTTTCTTTTTTAGCCAAATGAGAACTATATATACCAAGAGCCATAACAATTCATCTCAATATTATACATACGAGGAAAAACAAAACCAGCCCCACAAATATATATATATATATATACATATATTTTAACTCCATCCATCCACTCAAAAACCTTTTCTTTTGTCTGCAAAGGGATACCGAAGCACGGTATCGAATAATCATAATGTAAAAATTGATCCCCTCATTTACAATATGACAGAAATAACACTTCTTCGCCACGACACGGAAACTACCCTCCCGGGATCAATTTTTACCCTCTTCACTCGTTTGCCTTTCCTTGTTGTTTTAAGGATCCTCAGAAAAGAAAAAAAAAACGAATAAATCATTTTTCAACTCAATCTTGATGTGGGACGAAGAGAGGCTTACCAATCAGTGCTCGGCGTCGGGCTGTATGTGAACACCTTCTTTGTGTACCTACATTGTGGAAGACCCGACGCGACCGAGAACGACACGCTGATGCAATGTAGGCAGGAACTTCCACCAGCTCGGTTTGATAGAATCAATAAATCTTGCCATTCGCAGGTTGTGTGCGAGATTTTTTTTTTCATCGGTCTATTGCTTCCCATGTTACTAAGGTTGGACAAATTCAATCTATAAAGCAGGAATATATTAGATTCGGGATCAATGTGTGTACCTGCCGGTAAAATGGTAATATTGCTTATAGCAACTGACATTTCTACATATTTTATTGGTAATTCAATTACCGTGCAATGTAACATTTACCAGCCTAAAGAGAAGACCAATAACGGTCTTTTCTTCATACCAAACGGTCATATATGGCGCACTTTGTCAATATTGAATCCTGAAAGCAGTTGGTAAAAAAAAGTAAATCCACAAGTAAACTCATGGACTGGTTGAAACTACCCAATTAACAGTTCAATTGCAAATTGGATTTATTAAAATTGTATAATCGTTTTATCAAAGCAATACAAAGTCCATCTGGATTTGCCAAGGATTTTACCAAGCTAAAATAGTGTTATACGATTGATAGTTGCTAAGAATGCTTGAAGAGCACTCCATAACGTCCATAAAAGTGTAACTCAACTTATAAGAAGATTTAAAGAATCCTGATTGCTCTTTGAAGCTGTCGATGAACTCTTTATGAACACGCTGCCATGAAAAAGTGCCAAATTGTGTTAAGTTAAAGAAAAAGATTGACAAAAAAAGGGCTCACTTCTTTAACTTTCACATCTAGGATCAATTTAACACGTTATCAAGGCATTCAGTAATTTGTCCTTCTTTCGCCTTTAATACCATTTGCAGACATTTTGCCATACTCTCCACGAGGTTTTGCAGGTGCGGCTGATCAAGGTATTCCCAGGCTCTCTCAAGGGCTTCGAAATAGTTGTTATTGTTTGTAGCTCCGGTATAATCAACGTGGGCATCGTGAATGTAGGAGTCTGCAGTCATAATCCCGTCGATTTTCAGAAGAGCTCCCACTTCAGCTCAAGAAAAACACCCCCAAACATTTTCAAGCGAGTCCGCTTTCTCATTGCCCAGAATCAAACAATGAGAAGGGACCCATGCAAAGGTGATGTTATAATAACGCAAAGATAAAGCACTTAAAAGCTCCTGAATTTTCAAGTGTTTTTGTTTTTGTAAAATCAGGGTTTGGATGTTATGAATGTCTAATGAATGTTTTAAATCAAGTATGATTAAATCAATATTTTAAAAATATATCCAGTGTTTTATTTGAGAATTTGAGGGTTTATTAAATATGTGTTGATCTCATGAAGGCTTGACACTTTATTTTGCCGATGACTGTATGGTAATTATAAAATATCCCTCCCCTAAGGTGTGGCCCATTTAGTATTTATTTAGAAGAAAAATAATTGTGCGCAATCATTTCGTTGTCTGGGCCAAAACTTGCTAAAGTGTTGGGTTTTCCCCCGAAATACCGTGTGGCGTGTTTTGGAAAAGTACAGGGAAACTTTGTCGACGGATCGCAAGCCTCAAAGCAAGCGTCGGGCGGGTACTATCAACCGTCAACTGCGGAACAAAGTCATCAAGAAAATTAAGGCAAACCCCAACATCTCAGCCTGCGATTTGGCCAAAAAGTTTCGCGCCGAATGCAGTACCGTGCAACGGATTCGTCTCCGGAAAGGCTTCAAGTCATACCGTGCCTGAAGACAACCAAATAGGGATCAAAAGCAGAACAATGTGGCCAGAATCCAGGCCAGAAAACTGTATGATCAGGTGTTGACAAAATTCAATGGCTGTCTCCTCATGGATGATAACCTATATATAGGCCGATTTCAAACAGCTACCGGGACAAAAGTTTCACTTGGCTACGGCTCGGGGAGATGTTCCTGTCAAATTCAAGCGGTGTGTGCAGATGAATTTGCACGTAAATACATGATTTGGCAAAGCATCTGTAGCTACGGTAGGAAGACTAAGGTTTTCATCACTGATAAGACATTCAGAATTCAACGGAATTCAGTTTATAACGAAAGAACTCAACCCACCAAACTGTCCCCAGCTCAGACCGATAGAGAGATTTTGGGCTATTATGAAGAGGAAGCTGAAGGTGAATGGCAGTGTCGTCAAAAGCAACAATGAATTGAGAACCAAGTGGAATAAGATAGCCAAAACGATGGATGAGAATAATGTGCGCCGGATGATAAAAAGTATTCCGGGAAAAGTAGCTTCCCTCTAAAGTTCACATAAAGTCGAACATTTTAGTTAAAACATAATACTATTTTGTTAATGTATATTCGAAATATGCGCAATAGTCTATGTTCCAATTTTAACTGGGCCACACCTTTCACACTACACGAAACAACAACAATTGACAACCTTCTATTCAAGTAAGAATTCATAGTTTTTAAGATACCAAAACGACGAACTGTCATCTGACAGGTATAACATAAACAAGTTCACATAACAGACATATCTTTAGGTACAAAGAACACAAAATACCACACACATTTTAGGTATATACATACAAATCTACCATTAATACTAGAACTACTACGATGTTCTCTTCAAGTCGAGCACTAGATACTGAAAACGTCTGTTAGTCGCAAACGAAATAGGCCTATCTGTCGAAGGATAAGCTAAGTGGAATTTAACGAAACTAAGAGGAATAGTGAAACTTAACGGAACTGGCTTGCATTTACCAGTGATAGTTTGAAAAACCCAAATTAATCCACCGATGGTGAGACTGAACCCTTCTTACACTTCACCAGTATTACGAACTCAAATGTGGCCAATATGGTACTGGATACGTATTTTCATCAGAAATTCCAGTAAAAACCCAGGAATTTTCGATAAGTCATACATTCAGTTTATAAAATGAACTATTTGTCAATCCTGGACGTATTGTTCATCGATGTGACTAAAATATTGCCATTAATAGTCTTTAACGACCTGTTTATGTTAGTTATATAAAAGGGGAAATAACATAAATATTAGAAGTTCCATATAATCAGTCCATAAAATGAATTATTAGACAATCCTAAGCGTCAATTTTGATTATCGATATGGATTCAAGATGCTTAATAATTACATCTTCGTTGAAAATCGTGTAGTTATAGTAAATAGATATATTGAGTAATTTTCGAATAAACTCGTTGCAGTTCAAAACCGGACCACTAGAGCCAATCGATCCTGCTCTAATTCTTAACAGTCGCATAATGTGGCTAGTCCGCTGCATGTGCTATACAACGCACCAGATGCGGAACAATAGAATGCAAGCGGCATCGACAGGGGTGAGTGGTCTTGTGCAGTTTTTAACTGCAACGAGTATATTTTCATCTCACAATTATTTGCTCTCAGGTACTGTTTTGGTCAGTTCGTCGAGCTGAGTTGAATGGTATATGACACTCCGCCCTCTGGGCCTCGGATAAAAAGTCGAGTTCTCAAGCGATATTTTTTGGTGTAAAAAAGGTAAAAAGGGAAGATTAGTGCGAGTTGTGTTTTCCGGTTTTTAACTGCAACGAGTATATTTTCATCTCCCAATGATGTGCTCTCAGGTATTGTTTTGGTCATATCTCCATGAAGGATTAGCCAATCATAATGAAATTTTGACCAGCTATTTGAGAATGTTATCGCTTTGATTGAGAATGCTGTAGCTTTCATTTGCCGTCAACATAACTGAAATCGGTTCTCAAACGGCTGAGAGACCGATGTGACATAATGTATAACACACACACACACACACACACACACACACACACACACACACACACACACACACACACACACACACACACACACACACACACACACACACACACACACACACACACACACACACACACACACACACACACACACACACACACACACACACACACACACACACATACACATACACACACACACACATTCACACATACACACATACACACAGGCATGTGATCAGTTCATCGAGCTGAGTCGAATGGTATATGCCACTAGTCCCTCTGGATAAAAAGTCGAGTTTTCAAGCGATCTTAATACCCTTCTTATGGTGTAAGAAGGGTGAAAACAGTTTCAGTTTTGAATCTGTTATTAATCTGCTTCATCGATGTCACTACCACTATGTTTGAAGTCAGAAAACCAAAATGGAAAATTTTAATTTATACTTCATCTTGATCTATACTTGATCACTTTATAAAACATAAAAAATAAATACTGAAAGACTTTTTTGAACTATCATTAGAAAACACGAGCAAAGCTTTCAAATTCCATTAGGAAATGTTTATTCTTTGACAAATATGCCTGTTTCTGTGACTTACAGACTTCCTCAATGCACTGTTCTCGCTGAGTGCTCGACATTTTATTTTTTTAAAGTGAAGTATAAATCAACTTTTTTTCTAGTTTGCCAATAACAATTGTTATTATAATACGCTCGAGAAATGTTAAAAACAATATATATATATATATATATATATATATATATATATATATATATATATATATATATATATATATATATATATATATATATATATATATAATTTTTAAGGTGAAGATTTATTTGATGTTTCTGATCGAACGAAGTCCAAATAATACTTTTCCAAACCATAACTTTGCTTGAACGATGTTTTTCCCATCAGAATATGGTGTAAAACTAACTCGCGAAATTTATTTTGGTAATTGTTTTGAAGATAATAAAAGATGCGTCACTCTTTGCACAATAACTCACAAACTAATAAACAGAATGTGATGAAATTATGACAGCTGTCAATTGAAGGTTGGTACTAACTGAAAATTAGATGAATTCAATATGTGAGACCCGGGACTTTTCAGTCCAACAGATACATCTATTAAAATACATATTACAGGTGGCTACTGATAACTTCAATCCAAACCATTCAATCCACGTTGTTAACGGAGTATGAGCCACGTTCGTCTTAAAAAGGCTTTATAACTGTTTTATTACGGTTTTTTAGAATAACATGTTTAAAGCTCGGTTTTAAGACACAAGCCAGAAAGACCACTTCAAGTGAACCTGAAAACTGAAACCGTCGACTGGGAAGATTCAATTTGGTGTGTGGCAAAACAAAGAAAAATGTACGCTAATATTTACACTTAACTCGAAAAAGTATCATAATTTGATTCATTTACGATAGTTTCACGCATGATAGTTTTAAGTCATTTGATTCTTAACTTTTTGTAATTCAATGCATTGAGAAACGTGGGCTGCAAAATGGTGAGTAGACAACTGGGATGGAGTGTGCGTCCCCGCAACATAGCTATGGTCCTCACAAGTTCCTACCTCATGCTTCCACGGGTCAGGAGATGACAAAGACCGCCAGCTAAGGGTTGCGTACTTAGCTGGTAGTGCAGCCTGGGCACTGTTGTCCTTCTGACTTCAGCTAGATTGAGGAGGTGCGTGCTGAGCGTCTGTCCACCAAGGAGGTGCGGCTCAAACAGCGTCTGTCCTGGCATCCAGCGGTTGAGTAAGAGACGCTGTATCGCGTCAACTATACATTAGGTGGCAGCCGCACCAAAGCGATGTAGGCAGCGTGCCTTCGGTAAAGTAGCATGCTAAAATCTTACCCTACCACGAAAAATTGAAGTATTCTTTATACCGTATATAATTTCAGATAATCCATGGCATTCCCAAGTATTGTATAATAATTTTGAATTGTTTTCTTCCCCCGTGGCTATGATAATGCAAGTCCGTTTACAATTGCAGCAGGATCAGCAGACATGCAGGCATTACAAATATGATTGTTATTATCATTTTATATTATAACATCCCTTCTCAATATTTTTTATGCTATTTGCAGCTTCGCATTTGCATCGTTGTAAGTTTTGGCCCATCTAACTCACGTTATGTATTTGAAGGGATGGGATGGTTTTTATATTTTTTAGAGAGAGGATTATGTACGACAAATTCTACAAAAAAAATTCTTCGTCCAAAGTAATTAATTCAACAACTAACATTGTTTATGATCCTACATTTTCTATTTTACAGACAAAAGGAATCATTTATGGTCCCAGTAGGAAAAAAGAGCTATCGAGGAATTTCCTGTCGTTTAGTTAAAACATTTTTTTTCTCGTTTTGGATTTATTGCGTTTTTGGGCAGTAGTAATACTCCTATGAAATTTATCTCGCATTATTGTTTGCTTAAACTTTCTTTGCTATTTTGCTAGGCTGCCAGGTGATCAACTTTATTTCATTATATCACATTGGAATTTTCGCTATTTTAGAGTTTCAATCATCTAATATCGCAGCGGAAGAGGCAAATAGCGGCATTTAATTGTTATATGTACATTATGTAGTATTTCTTTACAACATCGTATTATTTCCATCCAACAATAGATTGAATTAATAAATGTTAGTCTTGTAAAATTTCAATAGATTTAACAAACTTTTTCAGGATACTTCAAATCAAGATTTTGGTGAATTGCTGTTATCGCTGGAAACGAACGAAAACGTGCTTAAGCGCGGAACCACAGAAGTCTACACTTTAACATTTTACAACATATCTTGCATTTCAGAATCAACCGAATGAAGATCATATATTATAGATACGAATGCTTGTAGTATTTTTCATTTACATAAATATATACACTATTATATAAATATATACACTATTATATAAATATTTCATGGGAATGGGAGGGACCATCAGGGCCCCCGATTGAAGCACTCTGGATGGGGAGAGTGGGAATGCCAACTCTCCATTGCTAACAGTTTGTGAATAGAGGGCGGGCTCTTCTCCCCGCCCATTGGGGCATCCTCATGTTAGATAGCTCGCTCTTTTGACCAATTGTTCAACCTTGTTGTTGGAAGGAGATTCTTTATATCCCTGTGGATACGTATAAGTGATGTTGCATATCGATCCACCCAACTCCTTTTTGGCCCTTCATACAATGGCATAATTAGGATAATCAGTGGTTATTAAAGCTTGATCAAGTCTAACAGAGAGGAGAGCCCATTGCTGTCGGACTTAGTTTCCGTGCTACAATGGGTGGTAGTACATATCATACATCATACAATGCATTGAGAAACGTGTTATATATTTTTTTTAGATGCTTCAGAGAAAATATACTCTTAATTTGGTACTGAAATCATCTATCGCATCCTAAATTGATCACGAATTTTGTAGCAATGACAAAAGTTACAATTATTCGTCCCTTGTAGTAGCGTTATTTGAAAGCGTTTTTTTTTTTTTTTTGTCAGCCTCAGGTCCAAATTTGAAGAGGTTTTTCTTATACCTTCGGTGATCTCATGGTACTGTTTCTGGTCAGGGTAGTACACGTAATTCAAATTCTCAAATTTTATCGGTGACTCTTGGATTCCAGCAATACTTCTGTTGAATATTTATATGTTGATTGAATGTGAAAAATGCATCTGCCGACCGATCTGTAGTAAAAGAGTCGCTGAAAGTATCGTCAAAAGGATTTCGGCATCTGGTATTTCTGCAGCCGTTGCCATTTTTTTATGTTTCTGCAACACTTCGATCCTTGGATGACATATGGAGAGCTCGTTCGATCACATTTTTGTCTAGAACGGCTTATTACATCTTTTAGTAAATGTTCATTTATTCCTGTTGGCACAATTATCACTTTTTTCTTCTACGTTACTTGTTCAGTATGTTTTGATTGAGTAAAGATTAATGCTTCTTTTCAGCCTTATTGACGTGCATGGGTAGCATGTGGGTATGTTTGTTGTTTTAGTCTGTTATTAAAGTGCACCTTACACATGTACAACCATAACAATTAATAAAGTGTACTTAACACAAGTTTAATACAGGTTGAAAAATAAACGCGAGGTGAGGCCTATGAATAAATTTATGAATTATGAATTATAAATGAAAAACAAACAAAAAGATTATTATTAAAACCAGCTTGTTCGATTGATGTGTGTTAGGAATCGTGTTGTTACTGTGAAAATAATAACACCGTTTAATAACTAGTTTTTTTATACAAAAAAATTTCGAAACCATTAGTTATTTGAAATGTCATAGCTTTGTTATTATTCGTTTACCATTAACTTTATTTTTTATGGTACCATAATAAATAGGCATTCTGAGAGCTTTAATTTTTTGGGAAAATTTTAATTTTTTTGTAGAACACTTATATTTCTCATGAACTATATGTTAGTTATCTAATACTTTGCTGAAGATTATTATTTTATTTACATGACATAACGTCACAATACTATAACATAGCCTGATACACAATATCCCTCCATAATGCCCGATTCGTGGCTGCTCCTCTCCAATCCCTTGGGCACCTTGTTCCCCCTAGGTCTTGCTCCACCTGGTCTGGCCATCTTGCTCGTTGCGCCCCACTTCGTCTTGTACCAACCGGATTCCCGTACGTCCAACCATTTTTGCAGGATAGTTGCCCGGCATTCTCGCAACAGGTCCTGCCCAGCGTATCCTTCCAGCTTTTGCCACCTTATGAATACTGGGTTCGCCGGCGAGTTGCGCGAGCTTATGGTTCATCCTTCGCCTCCATAGTCCGTCCTCCTGTACTCCACCAAAGATGGTTCTTAACACCCGTCGCTCAAAAACTCCGAGTGCTCGCAGAGGACTTCAAGCATTGTACACGTCTCATTCCCGTAAAGAACGACCGGTCTTATTAGCGTTTTGTACAGGATGCACTTCGTACGGGAGCTAAGTCTGTTTGACCGTAGTTGCTTGTGTGTGGAGCCCATAGTAGGCACGACTTGCACTGATAATCCGCCTCCGGATCTCACGGCTGTTATCGTTGTCCGCAGTAACCAGTGAGCCAAGATAGACAAATTTATCGACTACCGTCGATCGTTACACTGCTGCCCGGGTTACACGGGTCCTGTCGTGCTCGGTGAAGATACCATTTCGATTAAACCATTTTCATATATCACGATTCGAACCGTTTAATTATTCTAGTAAATCAGTTATATAGGCCCTTCTGGTAAGTTAGTCGTGCCTTAATATGAGGTAACGATACAAAAAAAATCGTTTTGAATTATATCAGCTTCAACTAAATAAAAAATGATGAATTACAGAAGTGATATTTTTTCGTGCTGTTGTTTGAAACCGCTCAATATACTCATGCTCATGCTCATTGAATTGAAAATGAAACAAAAATTATATAATCACACTGTGTCCAATATATTCTCATACAAAATAAAACTCTATTTATTTCAAATCGATAATCCAGATTTTATTGATAACTTTAACCATTATATTGCAGTATAATACTGATCAACTACAGCATATGTTCTGGAATAACAGCGCCTTTAACCTTCTTGACCAGCTTCAGACGTTTTTCGAAACCGTCACAGGCGGCACGCACGACTTCCATCAGAATTTCGTCCCAAATTCGTTTGATTACGGCTTTGAATTGGTTCATATTAGACGCCCTGTGGTCATTTACCTTCGCCAGCATGTACGACCAGGGTCCTCCCTTAGCTCAGTCGGTAAAGGCGCAGCTATAAAGCAACACCATGCTGGAGGTGGCTGGGTTCGATTCCCGGTCTGGTCTAAGAATTTTTCGTCAAGGAAAATTTCTCGACTCCCTGGACATAGCGTATGATTGTACTTGCCACACAATCATACTAATGCAAAAATGGTACCTGGTACCTCAATTAATAACTGTGGAAGTGCACTTAGAACACTAAGTTGAGAGCAACCAATAAGCTAATTGTGAAAGCAATAAGCTTGAAATGCTAAATAAGAAGAAGAAGCATGTACGACCATACGAATTAATCCAAGGGATTCAGATCTAGTGAATTGGGATGCCATTCATTCTTGTTCAAAAAGTCGGTCAAATTTTCTCGGCACCAGCCCTGAACGAGATTTGCAGTATGCGATGGCGCTCTGTCCTGCTGAAACACATAGTGATCATCTCCAAACATCTCTTGTACATAACTTTCTCTAAAACTTCCGTTTTATAATATACGGCATTCACTTTAACGCCTTTTTCGATGAAAACCAGTGGTAATTTGCCTCGCTTGCAAATTCCTCCTCAAACCATCATTGACGCAGCACTTTGGAACCGTGGAATATTCCTATAACTCGCTGGAACAGTTCTCGAAGAGAGAGCCCACAATCTGTCGTTCTGGACATTGTGGGATTTTTGCAAGCCGAATAACTTTTCGTCGGAGAAGATAAATTCTTCCCCACCATGCCGCGACAAAAGCAGACTTGCTCTTTCGAGTCGTTTCCGCTTGGAAGGTTCCGAAAGTCCGTGAACCTTAAGTTTCTTGAAAGCTTGGAATCCGAGGTCATTTTGCAGTATATTGTGCATTGACGATCTCGAAACATTCAAATCTGCGGCCATTTTACGTACAGAGCGCTGTGATTTTCGTCTAATCCGTTCCCTGACCACTTTAACAACTCTTGCAGTCCGCACCGTACGAGTACGACCGGATCTCTTCCGGTCATCCAACGAGCAGGTGTCACGGTACCTTCGGATGGTTCGGTACACAAAATCCGACTTTACTCCGAGGTTTTTCAAATTTCTGAAAATAGCGCCCGGGCGCTCACCTTTCAAAAACTTTTTTATCACCACAGCACGGAACTCCTTCATCGCTGGTAAAAGATAAACACCGAATGAAAACAATCGGACATAACCTAAAAGCGTTTGTATAAACATAGTGCAAAACTACACCAACACATACGTGAAGCATGTTGAGTAGTTGCACGACACCAATGCAAGGAAAAAGTGTATGAGAATATATTGGGCACAGTGTACATCATCGGTGGACATTTTATCATTTTGACCGATCCACCCTCTAATTCGACCTGAGCTCTAAATTTACTTTCCCTTTTGTTTGAAACATAGTTTCAGAACAGCTTCGAGCTCTGTCTATAAATTGAAATACTAGTCAACAGCTATTCTCATCATGCTGTGTTTTGAAAATACGTAACTGAGACCTCTCTAAATAGAACATCGGCGCAGAAAATTTCTCATTGCAAGGAACGACCTAATCCAAGGTCCATCTTGAATTATTGCCTCAGATGAAAATCAGAGGATAATCTTTTCATAAAATTCACAATTTTTTAGTTCAATTAATTTTATCCTTCAATTATCAACCATATCTAGATTGAAGGCAAGCTTAACGTCGTTTGTCACGACGCATTAAGCAGGATACCAGCAGCAGCTACAGAAAATAAGGGAAAACAGCCATGACATAATTAGAGGATGGTGAAATACCACTAACAGCCGTAAGCCTGCCAGGCAGACAGCCGCACCGTTCTCGTTGCCGTCGTTATCGTCGGCTCCTTGGTAGGTGGCCTTGCAAGGCTCTAAACGCCTAGTATTCTGACCATATCGTGGCCCGTTCCTTGCTGTTCGTCGCACCAACACAGCCACCAACGTGCTTTACGTGAAGGTGGCTTTCCGTTTTGGTTTTCGTTCAGTCCCCTTATTATAATGAAACGCTGCTGCCTCCCTTGCTTCACGTCGATGCTGAATGGGGGAGCGGAAAATGAAGGCGAACAACAAATGGGTGATTCAATGACAAGCGATCCTTTGAACGAAAAATTCCTCCGCTTCTCCATCCAGACGGTCTACCACATGCTGTCTTCCATCAACACATCAATACTAAAATGAGAGGAGGGTGCATAGAAATGACTCATGATAGACAGTTGTCATACAATTCACAAGTCGTACACAAGGACTAGTCATGAATATGTCATTCATATCCGTTGCAAGGGAAATGAAAGGTAAAACATAGCGGATTGGTTAAATGTGTCCTTATTATCTTAATTACATTCGCTACAACGCATGGGCATGTCAAGATTACTTAATTCAAAACTAATTGCTATAGCACTTATCCAGTACATGCTGTCTGGTCATGGAAAGAATAATTCTTTTGCGTGAATGACAAAACATGATCAGACGTTCAAACCCGTGGACTGAATCAATAGAAAATGTGGTTTTGTTGTGTATTTTAATTATATATCATTAAAACATTCCACAACTACCTTTGACTGAGGATGTCTGAGGAATAATACTTTAAAGGTCGTATATTATACTGAAGATAATGAAACGTATTTATCATCACTTGCATAGAATCTCTTTACCATTATAATACTGCTTATAACTTTTTTGGGCAAACTCCGATCATTGTGCTGGTTGTTAAGCATAGCATTTCGTATAACCGTGAAACCGTTGTCTTTCTCCATACATTTCGGCGATTTTTCCCACACACCAACAATTTTTTAAATGTGTTTATGAATCCAGTTTATGATCTCCCTTTAATCAAGCGTCACTCTATGACAAGTTTTTGACACGTGGTGGACAACTCCTGCAGCGTAATTGGATTTTTATTTTAGCTATATAAATAAAAATAAAATTGTGTCTGTATATCACGATAAACCTCAAGAACAGGATAATGAATTCACAAATTTCTTTATTCGCCTTGAACTCTGACGAGTTTATGTGCACAGAACATTGCAACAAACCTCCTGAAGAACCTGGAACATCGTGAGAACCATATATGTATAATTTTTTTCTGCGGTGATTGAAGTGACTTAATTTGAACAGAATTGCAGGTTTGTTTGTTGAAATCTTCAATTGTAAAATTCACTGTTCTGGTGGCTTTCAGTTATGCGATCAAAGAGCGAACCATGCTAAAAGCAAAATGTATGAGCATTCGTCACCGTACTTGCAATACGAATCAGCAAAGGGCCATACGGGAGAGCCAAAATGAAGAGCAACGCAGTCAGCTAAATGGGGCTACACGTACACTCTTAGAAAAAAGTACCCAACGGAGCAGTTAAGTGTGGGAAGCCAACTTTGGGTATGGTTATGTTTACCTACCGTTGGGTACAAATTACTTACTTTTGGGTAGAATTTTACCCAGAAGTAAGTTATTTGTAGCAAACGGTAGGTTAGCATGAATATACCCAACGTTGGCTTCCCACACTAAAGAGCTCCGTTAGGTGCTTTTTTCTTAGCGGGTAGAGCTGAATCATGAGTGCTGTTGTTTCTCTCATCTTATTGTTTTTTTTCAGAGGTTGGGTGGTTATGTTACAATGGTGGCGGACAAAACAAAAAAAAGTTCGTTGGCGGCCTTCTTGAAAAAAACACGCATGGGAAAGGGGGGGAGGGGGGGGTGTTAAGTGGGTAGAAGGAAAAAAAAAAAAGGGAAAATATTATTATTTTGTGGTGGGGGGGGTGTGTTTTTTTTTTTTATTTTTATTTCCTGGGCATTGGCAAAACCTTGAGGTAGCTTGATAACTACCAGATTCCATGGCTTATCTGGATCTTTGCCCAAACGAGAAAGATGCAAACCAGTGTTGCCAGGGGCGATGTGGACCAGAAGTGCATTTGAACCCACTAGTAGTAGCATATTAACTTTTAATTCGACACCTTTCCTTATTTTCATACTATATAGAATTTGCATAATTTCAATTATATTACTGCTATTCAAAGAATCGTCTATTAATTTCAATACTTTTATAATAACTGAGTTTTATTATGGGTCTGCAATTTTCTGGAAAGCATCACCACACAGATTCTACGTTTGGTTTGGCTGTTTTTGGCAGAGGAGCGAATATTTTTGTATACTTGTAGAACGAAAAAAGAAACAATACAAGAATCAGGAAGGCTAGGCTTGGAGCCTGGTAGGGTCACAGTGGAAGCAAATCCGAGTCTCATGGCGACGCAACCTGGATAGTCAGACATCTCGGCCTCTGGTTGGAACAAGACCGAGTAGCCGCCCAAGAAAGACCTACGTGGACGAATCACATGCATGCAAGTATCATCTAAGGCGGTATGTTCCCAACAAATCAAAAGCTAATAATAATAACAACAGTGTGGGTAAGTAAATCATTTAACATTTCCAAAACTACATACACATCATACATACAAACATAACTATATATTAAAAGACCGTCCACAAATATCCATGTCCAACAGAGCAGTTTATTTTCCCGATGAATTTAACGTCAAATACTTTGTTCCATTTGGGAGCGTAGAATAAGGGAGATAGCTGTTACATTGTCACACCTGTACTATATGAAATTGCGCAGATACCAAAAATTGCACTGACATGAATATCACTTACAATATGACATGGAACAAGAACAAAAACACGGACAAGTACAAAAACATGGACTTTAACAAATACCTGGACAACAAAACACGTATACTGACTGATACTGAATCCCAAAAATTTTCAAGAAGACTATGTGAGCTGATTTTGAAAGCCCGGTGTTTATTTGGTCACCATAGACTAATCCTTCCGGCATAATCACTTGAAAATTTTCAAAAACCAACCCCGATCATTGCAATCCTATGGGGATAAAAAAAAAACAAAGTATTGCCCATCACTAGCTACGACTTTTTCCCATCTTTCTGGTAGAGCGTGAATACCATTTCGATAGAACTGTTCGTCTTTTGATGCTATCCAAGAATCAAGCCATTTTGAGATGTCATCATATGAGTGGAATTGCTGACCAGTGAGACCATGTGCCATCGAACGGAACAAGTAATAATCGGACGGTGCAATATCAGGAGAATATGGCGGGTGGGGTAGGACTTCCCATTTGAGCGTTTCCAAGTAGGTTTTCACGGGTTTCGCAACGTGAGGTCGAGCGTTGCCATGCTGAAGAATCACTTTTTTCGTGTCTGTGCTCGTATTGTGGCCGTTTTTCGTGTAGTGCTCGGCTCAATCGCATCAATTGAGTTCGATACCGTTCCCCGGTAATGGTTTCGTTTGGTTTCAACAGCTCATAATAAATAACACCAACTTGGTCCCAAATACACAGCATAACCTTCGCAGCGTGAATATTCGGCCTAGGCGACGATGTTGAAGCATGCCCGGGCAGTCCCCATGAATGTTTCCGTTTTGGGTTACTGTAATGAATCCATTTTTCGTCACCCGTCACAATGCGATGTAGAAAACTCTTCCTTTTTTGCCGCTGGAGCAGTTGTTCACAGACGAAAAAACGACGCTCAACATCTCTTGGCTTCAAATCGTAAGGAACCCAAGTTCCTTGCTTTTGAATCATTTCCAACGCATGCAATCGCTTAGAAACGGCTTGACGGGAAACTCCTAATCCTGAACCAAGCTCTTCTTGCGTTTGACACGGATCCTCATCGAGCAATGCCTCCAATTCACAGTCTTCGAAGTGTTTTGACCTTCCTTCACGCGGACGATCATCAACACTGAAATCACCGTTTTTGAAGCGACGAAACCAATCACGACACGTTGTTTCACTCAGAGCAGCATCACCGTAAACTTTTTGGAGCTCTCGATGTGCTTCATCCGCCGTTTTCTTCGAATGAAAGAAGAAAATCAACACTTCCCGCAAATGACGATTATTTGGCACGAAATCAGACATCTTCAAACAACCAAAATATATAACACTAAACCAAAATCACTGATTTGGCAAAGCGGTTTGTTTACCATATGCCTGAGCTTGGTTTATGAGGCTTGAGATGTACAACATTCGACCAGCACTTACTACTGGCGCCATCTATTGCTAAACAGCGGGAACTTAGTTGCTCACCTAATATTTACTATCTTTTTACGTGAGGGAGAGCGGGAATTGAAAATGGCACAGAATTGATACAGAGTTTCAATTAAATGTATAGGAGAAATGTCGAAGAACTCCAGGAACTGAGTGAAATACCTACTACAGATTCAACCAGGATCACTTATTGTTATGATTTTTATGCTGACGTAAGAACTACACGACACTAACAAAACGCTGTGTCTTGTCTCGCGTCGTGTTTTGTTAGAACCAGGATCACCTGAAAACATTTTTTTTTTGCTGCTATCAGGGCAAAAGTGGGCAACAACCACTGTGCAGTTTACAGCAGCTTACAAGAGGTTGATTGTGAATAACAATGTCACTTTATCGGCATATGCTATTTGCCAAAACTTTGATGAACTGAAAATGCTTCAAGCTGAAGAAAATTCTGCGTTCTTAAATCAGTGAAGAACTCATTGACCATTGGATACGATGACGAAAATACAGGTGATGACGAGAATTCTGCTGAAATGGTCGGAAATTCTCAAACGGATGATGAATTTTTCACTCAATCGCTGTGCTATTCCGCTACTCACGTTCAGAAACAACTAGTTGGAAAACTAAAGTGTGAACAGGTCATTCGGGATCTCGGGGTCCTTCCCTAGCTCAGTCGGTAAAGGCACAGCTACAAAACAACACCATGCTGGAGATGGCTGGGATTCGATTCCAGGTCTGGTCTAGGTATTTTTCGTAAAGGTTATTCAGGATGCCGAATACTTGATAAATTCAACATTGTCAAATATTATGCGAAGCTGGAAAACAGGATCGTCATGACAATTTACAACGCCCATCAGCTTGTTTTCATGCAACTATCACGGCACATTTTGAATCGAGATTTAGTGAATAACCATCGCAAAATCTTGATAACTTTGTGCATTGATTTTTATCTAAAGCTGCGACTGGAACAATATGCTAAAAGATGTGGTAAAGCAAAGCACACACTCCACAAAAACCTTATTAATTTGATTCTTTTCCGAGGTGAATAGCGATTTACCTTAACAGTAACGTTGTTAACCGAAGAGAAATATATAAATGCAATAATGTAAAATCTATTAAAAAGAATGAAATTGTTACCTGTGTTTAAAAAAAATACATGAAGGAACTCGATTCTGTCGAGATCCGGAATACCTACTAGCGAAAATCGATCATTTTGATGCATGATAACGGGCATCGGAGATATTACGATGAATGGCGCATCACTTTGTGAATCCAGTGAAATGCCTCCTACTTAAGGTATCTCACAAAGTTCTCGAGCCAAATCGATTTTCGGAATTAGATTTTCCTGATTTTGACTGGTACGAGTATATCTTGTTTATAAATACCTAGCTCGAAAAAGAACGAATGGTGAGCTCTGCATCACTTAATGAAAAACCGTTGACATGACTTAATCTATTACATGGAATATCTATGAATGACATTACATTTTACAAAAAAATAAAATCGGTTTACACAAAGAACATTAAATCAATGGTTTGGCAATCTAATAATCGCTTTTACCTTCCAAACGTTATTTCACTTTCAGAAATATTCAAACGGCTAACAAAAAAATGTTAAAAAATAATGGACTTCATGTTTGAACGATCCCTTGAAATTCTTGCACAATTGATGATTGACCGCTCTCCTTAGAAAACGCTAATCGGCTCCCTCTTCCCCTTTGAAACACGTTTTATATGAAGCAATTCTAAATTTTGTACCGATTGTCACATTTAATACCTCTCCCTCCCTTCAGTGCGTGATGCAATTTATGTACAACACACTTTTATGTTTTCACTGGTTCCGTGTTCATTGTAACCTTAAAATGTAACAACATTTGCATTAACATTTTTTATCGCACACAATATCTGCATTCCGACCTTTTTAGAAGATACGCTAGATTTTTTTTCGGCTTGACACGTTTGACAGTACCACCGGACCAATTTTTTGAGTTTCAGTGACAATGTACTAGAAGTGTCAAGATGTTCCCGGTTGAATATCACTAACAATATGACACGGAACAAGTACAAAAACACGGACAAGTACAAAAACACGGACTTTAACAAATACCTGGACATCAAAACACGTATACTGACTGATACTGAATTCTAAAAATTTTCAAGAAAACTATGTGAGCTGATTTTGAAAGCCCCGTGTTTATCTGGTCACCATAGACTAATCCTTACGGCATAATCACTTGAAAATTTTCAAAAACCAACCCCGATCGTTGCAATCCTATGAGGATAAAAAAAAAAATTTTACGATTAATATTATTGCAACAATTTTGCGATTCATCTCGAAAGCCTTTTGTTTTTACTTAGTCGATTACGAGATAAGAGCGAAAAATGTACGTAGTGACATGAAAATACCTCTTGTTTTGGCGCCTGAATGGCTAACGTTTCATTCCTTGTTCAAGGATGGATCAAGATGTTACTGAGAAACTACATTTTCTGAAGCCACAGGTACAGAATGAATAAAAGTTTGTCCACTATCACAGTAATTATGAGATTAATTCATTCTTATTTTTAGAGCTTGAGCAGTTCAACAATTTCACTGCAAAGAACGACTGTTGTGAATTCGTATGTATTGTAATTTCTACACATACTTAGTTCTGTCCATCCGTAACTGGTAAAATCACCCCGTCACTCGACCCAATTGCAACCAACGAATAACATAGTACACGTACAATTTATTTTCGTAAACTTGCTTTCACTCGTTCCGTTAACAAGGGTTTTGTGCATAGAGCAAATGTCTCATAAATTGTACGAAACATTAATATTGCTTGTCATCTGCCAGTCAATGACCAGCCAATCACTGCTTCTCTTCAATCGTACTCATACATGTTGGTGTGGCTGCTGAGGTGGTCGGGAATAATTAAAGCGCTGTCAAGAGTTATAACTTCATAAACATAAATCAAGTTAATTCTCACGAGTCACCTTAGCTTAGTGAGATCAACCACGGATTCAATAACAGCTCAACATTGATTCAGGAAGTTCTTGAAGGACAAAGGCAATTCATTTTACCCAATATGATATTCAGATCTCTGAATCTCTAGATATATTTACGAGTCCATAAACTTCCAACAAATGTCTTGTTATACTTGTAGATCTCAAGACCTCAACTCCAGGGAGTTCTAGGATGACAAAAAAGATGTATTCAACCCAATACATCATTTAACTTAGACCACTATAAGCCGAGAAATACAAACCGAATCCATAAACTACCAATATATATCTGATTTAGCTTGTAGATCTTAAGACCGCAACTCCATTTATTTGATTTATTTAATTTTTTCCTTTGCTTCTTAGGTAGTATCATCTCCAAAATCTTGTATATTAATTGCTAGAACCTGTTTACAGATTGCTCTGTGTTCAAATTACGAATCAAATTTTTCCAATCGATGGAGCGTAGTTTGTTTTTGATAACTTCGAATTTTGCCTGTCTAAAGCCTTAAAAGGTTTGATTAAAATCGCCATCGAACATTGTGGTGAAGTATTCAATTGCGATGTGGTTTGAGGATCAGGTAATTCCGTCACGCAGAAATTATCGGGCATATTAGTAAAAACCAAATCTAATCAACAGTTGTTATGATTTCTTACATGATTTATTTTATTATGGCAACTCGTCTATAAATTTTGTTTACCTCTACCGATCTCTTCATTCTTTTGAAATTTTTACAATAAATGTTAATTTCCTTACTTTCATTGATTATTTTACACTCGAGCGGTAAAGTTCGTTCTGAAGTCATCGGGTTCTTTTGCAGCAAGGATCGATGTTATTCATCTACAGGATAGGGATTCAGCGTTTCTTTTATCTCACCTGGCAGTGGAGTCGTCGTCAAGTCAAGTTCATTCTCCACGTCAATGCTGTGGAAAATACGTATGTCTACATGAGCACGCCGAACACGCTGCTACTGAAAGGCTCCCCGTAGCGGAACGTGTAAATATATCAGACGCCAGGTAAGAGTTTAAAGTTTCGCCTTTTTGAAACTGAATCGTTAGTTGGTAGTTAGATGGTGGACTGGAAAACTGATCTTTCGCAGGCGCAAGAAGTACTCGATCAGGTGGGAGTATTTTAAAAAGATTATTTCTTACACTTGTGGATCTTGAAACGTATACTCCAAGCATGTCTTGCATGATTTAGAACATCCGTTCTACTCAACCATAAATACCACCTTCTACCTTCATATGCCCTCCGCTCGTTTTCAACTTGTTTCTTTCAATTTCATAACCTGCCGTTACTCTATAAGGAACTATCAATGCTTTCTCTTCTATTCTCTTAGTTCTAGCAATAAATTACAGTTCTAGAGCCTATCATGTTGATGGAAACCATCTGCTTCTGATAAATTTCATCATTAGATATCGTTACTTCGCGCATATGGAGAATACAACAATAACAACAATCAAAGTGCATAAATACCATTTAATTTATTCGAGTCTCTTAATTATCCAGAAGAACCGAAAATGTGCTAACGAAATATGATCGTATATAACCGAGAAGGACGCAGAAAACTTCTTAGTAGTTCAATCTGGAATATCCCAGAAATTAAGGAACAAACATTCTCAAAGTTCAAAACCATATTTCCCTGAAGACCTGGAAATAACACACCCGAAGTTCAGGAGAGGGCTTCTCAGAAATTCAGGACGAAGTTTAGGGAAGAGTTACAGGACTTCTTTGATATTAAGGTGGAACTTTCCAGAGTTTTTAGAGAACTTTTAGAAAATTCAAGATGGAACTTCTCAGAGGTTCCGGAGAAAACTTCTCCAATGTTCAAGAAGAAATTTACCAAAGAGGGAACTACCAATAATTTCTCAAAAATTCAGAAACAAACATCGACAAAGCTCAGGTTGATACGTACAAGAAGATCAGGAGACAACTCAGAAGTTCAGGAGAGAACTTCCCAGATGCTTAAGAGAGGACTTCCCAAAAGTTCAGTTGGAACTTTCAAGAAGTGCTAGAGAGCTTTCCCGAAATTTGAAGGGAACATTACAAAATTTCAGAAAGAAGCTATCTGAACATTCAGGACTTCAGAACAGAAGAAACCTCTCCGAAGAGCAGAAAGAAGCTTTCCAAGAGTATAGAGATTACTGCCTAGTATTTTGAGTAGGTATTTTTCAGAAATTAAAGAACAAATTTTCGAAGGTCAGCAACAAAACTGTAGTTCGAAGTTCTCAGAAGTTCATTAAAAAACGTCCACTGAATTTAAGGTCATTTTCCTAGAAATTTTAAAGAGAACTTTTCTCAAAATTCAAGATGAGACTTATCAAGAAGCTTAGAAATGAATCTTAGTTCAAGAAAAAAAAAGTATCCAAAAGAGTTCATGGAGATGTTTTTCAGAAAATCTAGAGGGTTAGGTTGGGTTGTTAGGTGTGAGTTTCTTAGATATTGTTCAATTTAAGGGATTAAATGTCTAAGATATTGTTCAACTTTACGTATCTCTGAAGACTTTTTTTTTTTTTTAATTTATTTAATAATCAAGTTCATCAATTAAGGCGTTACTGCGATTTCCATTATGAATATTCGTTATTATATTGGCTGTGGATTACATAGGTTAGACACGATATGCAACCTCTATGTTACCTTTGAAGGTTACATGTTTAGAAAAATAATGCTGTCAATAGCTTTAGTATCATCCTTTTAATAAATGTATGGGTTAATATTGCAAAGAAAATGCAATGTTTTGACATTAATAAATAACTCAGTAGACATACTCGGGTTCTCGACTATAAAAAAATAGGAATCCTTCAATACAGTACATTAAAGCAAATTTAAATACCAAATGTTCGAATTTGTTTAGCTAAGGTATTCTTTGTAGTACATTTGAGTCTTTTTGCGTCATATTACACATACATTTGCTCATCTTGAGGAGAAAAAAAATTGTTTTGAAAAAGTTAGCTTACGATCAAAATTTAAGCTTTTGTGTTGTTTTTTTTTTTTGCGGTGTTTAAATTTCATATAAAACACTTGCGTTAATAACTGAAACAATACATTTTGTGAAAATTAAGTTCGTCAAAAATAGCATTTTAAAGATGATAACATATCGACATATTGACAAAAACATGCAATGGTGATAACCAAAAAAAAAAAAACTACTAACTAGATTAGGAGATTAATAGCTGAGACCAAAATGATATCCCGGATAACTTGTTGACCATATGATACCAGTTTATTATTTTACACAAGACAACACCAAATCATCCTTTATTGTACCGCACCACCATTACATCATTCTGTAAACTGACTTGTTTTGTCGTAGCAATGTGAAAGGATAATTGAGAAATCAATCACTGAAGATACGCTCTTACTATACTATCGATGAGGAAAGGAGGATGAAATAATGGAAATGGAAATATTGATTAATAACTTCCTCAAAAAATACTTCTAATCAAAAATTCGATACATTTTCCCAACGAAGTTTAATGAATTATTAAAACATCAATGAATTCACAAAACAAGAGTGCAAAATTTAAAAATCTATTCTTTGAATATCAGAAATAATCACCAGTTAAATTGATGATAGTCTTGAATTGTTGCATGGTGTAGTATTTCAATGAAATTTTGAAAATTTTCAACATTACAGTTGACCACTTCGACATTACAGTTGACTCGACTTCTTCAATTGGTTTTTATGTAGCGCAAGTCGAATAGAGTCAATTCTCCATTCTCATTTAACTATACTCTATATATTATTGCATACCCGTAACTTTAATTCACTTTCAGGAGTAACGGAAAGCAACACGAGAAACTTTCGTACAATATGTTTATGTAGCGGGTGACGGCAAACTTCACCAACTTAATTTCGGGCAAACTTATCACCCACTAATTTTTTAAAATATTTAAATATGAAAATTGTAAACATCGCATGTTGAGCGTATCCTAAAGCTTATCCTCCCTACTAACACAATTCCACCTTTCCCGTAACACTCATGAGCGGTCGTGGAGTTCTCCGCACCTCTCGTAAGTAAGTGTTGGACTAACATTCCTCCCTTATCCCCACCAGTTGCAAGGACGTGATCAGGACAACTCTGGTCTGTTGGAAGGGGACACATCCTTTACATAAGAGGTAGGGATTGTTCACAAATCACTATCTAACAGCAACCGATAAAGGCATCTCCATCTTAACAAAAGTTCAGAGCTTGTCCCAACTATGCTATTGTGCGACCGTGCTTATGTTATGCTATGTAACACAAGTGGAATGATAAAATTGATAGAGGTACACATCTTGGTATCCTTGATCGTTTAATTACAAATAATTATTACAAAATAAATTCATTCCTATACTGATCGTTCTACTGGCTACACGTGTTTTATTTCTCACTCTCCAAGAGGTTATGGGCACAGTAGGCTAGATTTGTGTAGCTAGGAATTGAGAAGGTATTCAACGTAAACTACCCGCAATGAAATGTAGCCAAAATGCTGTTGAAATGAGAGGACCTATGGAAATGTGTTGCTAAGAATCCGCCGGCTGAAATTACGGCTGCATGGACGTCGGGAGACCGAAAAGCTCAGGCGACAATTTCACTGCTGGTCGAGAAGCGCCAATATCCGTTGATTCGGGATTCTAAATCGGCAAAAGAAACCTGGGAGAAACTCAAGGCTCAATACCAGAGACAACAATATGTTCCCGTGTGTCCATGATCTGTCAAGTTTGCGACAAGAAGCTGTCAGAAGAAGGTGACATCGAAGCTCACATCTACGATTTGGAGGAGCTGTTTGAAGCCTTGAGAACCGAGGATCTAGGAGAGAACGTTCAAGTAGAAATGTTATTGCGAGATTTACAAATGACCGATACACACGTTCGGACGGCGATGCTGATTCTGAAGGATGACGAGTTGAAGATGGGCTTTGTTAAGGGAAAACTCCTGGAATTCTCGAAAAAGCTGCACAAATACGAGGAAACCAGAGAATCGGGTCTGAAGGCCAATGCCACGAAGAACCTGATTTGATTCAATTACGGCAAACGAAATTACAAAAAAAGGACTGTTACAATAGCCAAGACTCGAACGTTGAAAGGAAGACTTAGAAGCCCGAAGATTAACCGAAGAAAATCGTACTCAAGGAGAAAAACCCTCCAAACTCGCCGGAACTGCGCCCAATTGAAAAATATTGGGCAATCGTAAGGGCCTGTACATAAACCACGTAGACTCATTTTTGAAAATCTCAGTCCCCCCCTCTCCCCCCTCGTAGACTTTTCTCTTCACATTTTTTTGAAATTTTGTATGGAGCGTAGACTTCGGTCAAATCAACGACGGAGAAGAAGACTTCTGCTATACTAGATCTGATACATACCGACGAGTGTGGTCCGATCGAAACCAAGTCGCTGAGTGGATTCAGGTACTTTCTCACCTTTACGGACAATCATAGCGACTGTGTGCTGTATTTCACCAGGATGAAGTCTGAAGTAGCGAAAAAGATCCAGCAATACGTCAGAATAGTTCAAACGCAGTTCAACCGTACACCGAAGTTAATCAGATCAGACAATTAAACCTGTGTAGTTTTGAAGCGATTTTATCTGCAGAACGGAATATTGGTGCAGTACACAACAACTATTCACTTCAATCGAATGGAGTTGTAGAAAGCGGTAACCGTAACTTGATCGAGATGGCAAGATGCATGCTAGCGGATACTGATCTGGATGATTCTGGGCAGAAGCAATGAACACAGCTGTCCACCTGCAGAACGTATTTCCGTCGAAGTCAGTAGGATCAACACCTTATGAAGTTTGGACTGCTAGAAAACCGTAAATGGATGATCTGCGTATTTTTGGATGTCAAGCTTCGTACACATTCCGAAGCAACAGAGCAAGAAACTTAGTCCGAGAAATGGCATTTGTTGGATACTCTAACGAGCACAAGAGATGGCGGTTCAAAGACACGAAGTCATTGAAGCTAGTAATAAGCAGAGATGCACATTTTGTTGAAATCACCTACAATCAAGAGCCGAGTAATTTTTGCAACATGACATTGGAAATAATGGAATATGAATTGAAGAGTTCCTGCAACAGCAATCAACAGATGAGCGAGTTCTATGCCGCGGAAAATCAAGATGAACAGATAGAAGAAGTTTGTCAGAAGCAGATAATTTATCATCTCCATGCGAAGCGCTAGGAGTGGACGGTTATTTATTGCTAGAACAAAATAGACATGAAGAGAAAGTGTATTGATAGTTCCGTATAGGGCAACGGCAGGCTTTGAAAATTGAAAGATCAAGTTTGAAAACGAGCGGAGGGCATTATTGAACGGTAGTATCCGATCAGGCGAATAACCCTCTACCATACTACTCCATGCAGGATAGGCAAGAGGAGCCAGTCAAGGGGATTTCTGTACCTTGTATGTATGTAGTCCAGCTCTCTTCTTTGCATTCTGGACGTAGCTCTGCGACATGCCGATCTTTTTAGCCAAATCACGGCTTGAGACGTTGGGATTTGCTTTAATCATCCGCTTCACCTTTCCCTCCGTCTTTTTGTTCTCCGGTCCCGGTTTTCTTCTAGCTCCTTTGCCGTGGTCCAACGTCAACCGCTCCTGGAACCGCTTCAACACTCTGGAGACGGTTGAATGGTGAATGTTCAACATTTTTCCCAACTGCCGGTGCGACAGGTCAGGAAATTCCAGGTGTTTGGAAAGCATTTGTTCTCTCGACTCGCGTTGGTTCACCTCCATTTTCGTTGAATCGAAAAACACGACTTTGAGTTCGACAGCATGTAAACAATACACATCAATGAGAAAGTGTGCAACATTTGGTTGGTTTTTACCCAATGGTAAAAAAGTTATGCCCTGTTGAATGTGTCGCAATAATTTCGTGTTCGCCCTTCATGCAGAAGTATTTGCTCCTCGTGTATTGTTGACAATCGCTAGTCGAAGGAAGCTTCTGGTGAAACATGTTGATGTGAAGGCAGCTTAACTGTACGGCGAACTGAATGAAGAAATATATATGAAGCCCCCACCCGGATTCAAAGTCAATTCAAACACCGTATGCCAATAGAAGAAAAGAACTTTTATTCCCACTTTACAGATTCAAGGTCAAATTTATCATCGATCAGGTGCGCTATTGCCACTACCTTCCCGAGTAATGTCTTACATCATAAAGATAGCGATTCGAAAACTTATTTTGATATCAACACCAAATTAAAATCAAAATTTGATTAAACTTATTTTGATATCAACACCAAATTAAAATCAAAATTTGATTTCACTTCACAATTGTCAAATTCGATTAAAAATTTACTGTGATCTTGCGTTTACTTTTCTTTGAGAAAAGAAGTTTTGTTTTCGTCGTATTAACCGATCTTCAAGTGCAGTACTCATTTTCCTATCAACGGGAAAAATGTACGGCAAATTCACTTTTCAATTTGCTCTCATTGATATCAGGATCAGTTTTTAATTTGATGTCACAGGAATAAATGTTTGCTATCAATTTTGATCTTTTAACCGTTAAAACGACCAAAACGACAGCAACCTGAGTAAGCATTATTAGAAACATCACAACATCATATTTAGTTTTCTGTTTGATCTCAGGCTCTACTCGGGTTCCAACACAATCCTTCGGTAAAAAGAGCAATAGTTGAACAGTTTCAAAACATTTTTCACCTGTACAATGAATTGGTTCGATTGTTCCAATCTGGATCACACGCCATCCGACAATCACAAAATTGTAATCAGAACCGACAAAACCCCAGCAGGACAACGCGAAAGACGTTTCAAAGAGCCAGCAAGAGATGAAGCCACCGTAGTCGAAAATTTGGCCTCCTGCGATGTTGTACTATTTACATCGGCATAATGATCAACTGCAAGCATCTATTTTCAGAATTTAAAGTTCAGTTCGTATCTCGCTCGGAAAATTGAGCTCGTAATGTGTGTGCAATCAACTTTCAGTAGGTATTTAAATAATGTACAACAGGTTGAATCATGTACTATAGTTTGTTTTCCGGGAGTATAGCATGGATAAATGGTTTGATGGAGATTTAAACAACCAAATTCGCAGAATTTTTATGTAGCACCTGATTTAAAACATAAATCAGGAGTATTTCATCCATCGCATGCATGTAAGTAATACAACGTTCGAACAAGAGAAGTATAATATTAAAGCAGCTCTAGTTCCAGAATTAAGTGCTATTGCGTGTGTGATCTTGTTATGATAAGACTGTTTATTTTACCGTCGAACTGTTGGACGATGTTGGTAATTGAAAAGACCTTTATTTTGTCCTTCAAGTGTACTCCTACTTCGTGTGTTGTGAGTAGCTATAGCAGCGTTCCAATTAGTTTGCTGTTCTTATGTTAGTACACTCTCTCCCAATTTCTTGAAAAAGTTCACATTGAGTGTGGGAATGTTGTTTGTTTTCGTGAAGAAAAGTTTTATTCGTTTGTCGAAAATAAATCGATCCACAAAAGTGATTCCACGAAGGAAACGCATTTTGTAGTGTCCCATTGCGATGCCAAATTGGATAATATGAAAATAACTTTACCACCCAGAGAATGTTCGTCAACATTCTACTGCGAATGGTCATGATGTGAAAAGATATCAATTCCTACCAGCAGCCATCTTTAAACACAGAACCCTTGAATATCATTACCACAGCCGTCTGGCTTCAAGGAACAGATGGAAATTCATTCATTTGAAATGCAGGAATGCTTCAGTTCAAATTTAATTAACATTTGAACTTTTCCCTCGAGCCACTGACTCGTTTGACCATCGCTCTATCGCTGGCATCACCTTTGTGTTCAGCATTGTAATAAACCAGCAATCCTCGATTGACTGACTGTCTTAGGAGCAAGGCAAAGTATCGTTAATTATAATGTCCCAAGGAAAATAGGTACTCCCTCTAGGGCAGTGTTGCTTTGCGAATGTTCTTACCAAAAGGAACAAAATTAAGTTTTTTTTTTCTTTTGCCGGACTTGCAGTCTGTCCGTGGTGCTGATGTGACGGATAATGATTCAAGGGCAGTGAGACGTGATTTCTGTCCTCCGGTTTCCGTTTCCTCCAGCTCTTGAGTCCGCGGTAAGGCTTGACATTGCGTAACGTTCTTGTGTTCGTTGAGCGGTTTACGCTGGAGTGGTTTTGACTTTCAGCTCTTGAACATTCAAGATGAACTGCCTTCCAGACGGAGGGTCTCGCTTCAGGCTTGCCAATCCTGTCGGGGTTGGAGTGTGGAAGCCAGAAAACGGATTCGTACGTGCGTGCGTGCCATCAAATGCGGCGATCGAGATAAGGAAATAAACACTTCTGCGGAAGTTGGTTCGAGTAATTGCTATATATATACAGGCACATATACCCACCAATAACCGTACATATAGATAATGCTGAGCACCATGGCTGTGGTATTGAACTGCTTTAAGTTTGTGCGATACATAAATTGGACCGTCATTCTAGGAGCGAGTCCTTCAAACTAATGGGATCATCTGCCGAGCTTTTGGTGCTCTTTGCTTGTAGATATTCGTGTGTCTGGCATTGGCATTCACTTCTATCGAGAAAATTTTGTCTCCAAGCAGAATGAAATGGACGAACGTGCGCATATTTGATTCAAGAGATCCTGATATTGATTTGAACGAGGTTTGCAAAAATAATCCTATTTACCGGCAGGGTTAACATCACTGATGAAAAGGTTCGAACTTTGATAGCTTTTTATTAAAAAAAATAATAATGATGAGTCCCTTCGTTTGTATCGTTCAATATCATTTCAAGAGGGGCAAAGAGACAGTTAGAGCAAGAAGTATGGTATTATAATTCCATTATACAACATGTGTCAAGCATCTCAATTTTGGGGTTTGGGGCCTCATAGCGTAGTCAGTAAACTCGTCGGTTTTCCAGTCCGGAGGTGAAGGGTTCGATTCCCGATAGAGTCGAATGCCTTCGGGTGGGAAATTCGTTCGACTTCCCGGAACATAGTAGTAGCATTGTGCTTGTCGCATCCTATAAGATTGGATGCTTTGGCAAGGAAGCTCTCAATTAAGAATTGCGCAAGCGTTTTAAAGAACACTACTTTTAGCGATAGGCAGCTTCTCAGCTGACTTGCAACCTAGTTGAAGTAGCTTTGCTTTTTTTTAATGCAAAAACAAAATCTCAATATAACCTAATGGATATTGTGGCTGGAATGTATTATTTTTATACCGAAAAGCATAGCACCACCTTTTAAAAAAGAATTTCCAATATTTGTCTGCCTCAAAATCTCCCAGGTAATATTGTCACCAACAAGTAACAATCTAACAATTGCTCAACAATGTGCAAACCGTTGACGATGAATAGGAACAGACCTTTATCACGGTACGCAATAGTGGGATGGAACATGCAAATCAATTCTAGTGTTTCTATTAGTGCCACGCCGAAACACCAGCAGCAACAGTGCCCACGGATCATCATGTTCTGGGGTTGGGTTGTGCTGAAAGGACCAAGAAAATTCATAACCACACTTATCGTGTGAATAAATTATAGTATCTGAGTGGTGCCACTGTTCTGCTGCCCCACACTTAGCTCTAACGGATGGATAAAATACACAAGACGATACTCTCTCTCCCTCTCTTTTCAAGCGGATTCGGGAAATGGAGCACTAAGAATGGAACTTTTTTAAGGCAATTCGAGCACAGTAGGATGTTACAAGCTATATATCTCTTGCAAGATCTAAGTGTGTCCATTAGAATGGCTCAAAGAAAAAAAAAACTCCCCTTACATCATGGAATGCAACCCAAAGCATGGTGTTGGAGTTTTGCAATATGGCCATTGCATGCTTGTTTTGAGTAGCATTGCGAATGCTGTGAATCTGCACAACCCTCAAGTTATATAATGTACAATTACAACGATTTAAAAAATGAAGGTTGTATCGCTTTGTTCATTATATCGAAACATGAATAATAATTCCAAAAGCTCAGCACAGGATGCCCCATTTTGAGCATGAAAATATTGACAAGAGGAAAGAATCCCGGTTTTTTTTTTTGTGTTGTGGGAAATAGTTTTGGTGTGGGGAGGGGGGGAGGGGGGGGGAAAAAAAAAAAGGGGGGGGAAAAAAAAAAGGGGGATTTTTTTAGATATAATAATTATTTTTTTTGGGGGGGTTGTGGGGGGGGGGGGGGGGGGGGTTTGTTTTTGGCCCAAGTAACAATTTCAGTTCTATTCCAGCCGTATAGCACTCCTCCCGGCTTTGTTGATGACACTACATTCAAAACTGTTTTGTCCACCAACACCTCCTCTATGCATCTTTAAAGCCGAAATGTGTACAAAGTGGCCCACTCTATAGACGGTTGTGAAAACAAATTAATAAAACCTTTCTAAGACCATAAAGATTTTGAAAATGATCTAGTGAAAGATGTTATGACCACTTGAGAACCATCATAAAACCTATTGGCCGCCATCAAAACCAGCATAGGGCTGACTGGCCACAGCTGTCAAACTTCACGGCGATATCGTGGTTGGTTTTTGTTGTTTTACTTTGTTTCTCTTCTGATTCATTCAACAGTAAATAATGGCTAAGAAAAAAGTTCTACTGTTGCGGGAAATTATGATTGATAGCAAAATATATAAAACATATTGAGTTTTTTTTTGTAGCGTATCATGCTCCAAATCATATGCGCATTTAATTTTATGGTGAATATTGGCACGATAAGAGCTGAAAATTAATACGCCTTGGAAATTATGCGAGTTTACAACAACAAAAACAAAATTGAAAAAAAAAAATTCCGTAAATTAATCATGAAACTCCTGAAAATTGATGGAGTTCATTAAGGTTATCTAAACGAATACCGAAGTTTGTCTCAGATCTACAGTTCAATTGTATTACATTTAAAATTTGGTGTATTTATTTTTCCACACTTCAATTATTTCATATATTTCAATATGGCGATTGCAAGAAATCACAGTTTTGCCAAAAAGCCAATTTATCTTAGCAATGGCTACTATAAAACTATCTGGTCGCTTGGTAGCTTTCCTCAATGCTAGTTAGCCGTTTAATGCATTTACTGGAGGCAAAATGGTTTTAAAATGC
The DNA here is from genome assembly GCA_024533555.2 of Aedes koreicus. Taxonomy (NCBI): domain Eukaryota; kingdom Metazoa; phylum Arthropoda; class Insecta; order Diptera; family Culicidae; genus Aedes; species Aedes koreicus. Next base: position 99,233 of record JAHHFK020004877.1, read on the forward strand.
TTTTTCAACTGACCATAATAAGATAATATGAATGAGTCCTAAAACGGCATTTCAAAACAGCATTTTATGAGTTAATAAAGTCAAAATAAAACCTTTGATAGGAGTGAAAGGAATTTTAGAAGTCAAGGTTTTAAGATCGTTGTAAAGAAGCTGTGTAGGTTCTTATAAACCTGACAAAAATTTGAAACCTATTGGCATCTCTTGCTACCATAATAAAGCCGAATTGATTTCTAGTGGCTTTCATAAAACTTTAGTAAAACTTAATAAAGCTGGATGGTTTTGGCAATGTTACTTGGGTTGTCACTTCTTTACCGCATCCTCGAAGTTTTCGCTTGACCATTGCCCAATATTTTTCGTTCGGGGTGGCGGGGGATTGGGGATGATTTTTTTGGCGACGAAATAATATTGTTGGGCATAAATTTTAGATTCCTTGGGGGAGTAGGGGAGCCGACGAAAAAATATGTGGGTGTGGGGGTGGGTGAGGGTAAAATTCGTTTTTTTGTCACTTTTTTATGTATTGTGGGGGGTGTGGGGGGGGGGGTGGGGGTGTGGTTGTGGACCGACAGATTTTTTGTTTCAAATATTTTTTTGATAATAAAAAAAAAAAAAAGGGGGGGGGAGAGGGGAAAAATTGGGGGGGTGTTTTTTTATTTTTGTTTTTAAAAAACGTTCGTATGGTAATCGTGCTCGCTTTTTGGCCATTAAATTTTGTTTCGGGGAGCGATTTGGATGTTTGCTGGCACAAAAACACTTATATGCTTCTCTTGAAAGGATATTACGCACTGTGGAAAAGTTGGATTCGTATTTCTTTGCCAAATCACGTGTGGAGACACCTGGGTTGCCTTTCACGTACCTCAACACCTTTCTCCTCAGCTCTTTGTCCCTAGTGCCACTTTTATGATAGATGCGCTGTGCTCTATCCACACTCAGAATATCCTTGTAACGTTTGATTAAAAGACACACCGTTGAATTTGGGAATTTTAACACTTTTGCTATTTTTGAGGCAGACCACGAAGGATTCTCTAGATGTTTGTGCGCAATTAATTTTCTTTTCTCAAGTTCCATGATCCGTAATTTCGAGATGCGTCGATCAATGGAGCAAAACTTTTCACCAATTTCTTTGTCAATGAAACTTCAACAAATGACTGGCAAACATTTTATGTTCCAACCACCAGGGACGCGGTGGTGTATTAAACCGTGCGTCCAGATTTGCTTTGAATCGAGCTTTACGCATACACTGAAATAAAAAACACAGCCCCCCAACAACCCCCCCTAGTAAGAAAGGACAGCAGGGGCGCGGACGGGGGGGAGGAAGCCCCCCCCGGGGGGCGGGAGAGAAAGGAACGAAAAAAACAAAAAATGAAAAATAAAAAAACTTTTGCACAAATTTATTCAATTCACTTTAAAAAATTAAAAGTAACTATATTAACATTACATGCTAACTGTACATAACATGCTAACTGCGAAAGACACGCTCATTTCCTTCTTTAATTTTCGCGCCTTTTCTTTGCCCATCGATGTTTAAAGTTAGGCTACTTTCTAGAATCATTGCCTCCAGCGCTCTATATATCTATAGCATAAAAAAAACGCTTAGCTATTTTTCCTCAGATATACAAAACGAGCTTATCAACATAATGAGCAGCTCGGTTATGGCAAAAAGTCAAGCGAGCCAAATATTTTTCAATTATTTTTGATTGCACTCCTGATTTAGCACATATGGAGCAAATGAGCCAGATAATCCGTTTCCTGGATTTTTCTGATGGTAAATACCAAATCAAAGAATGCTTCATCGATTTTATGAGCACGGCCGAAAAGACTGGATCTGGTCTATCGAATGATATTTTTAAAAAATTGCAAAACGACGGAATAAACATTGCTGATTGCCGTGGTCAAAATTATGATAACGGTGCGAATATGGCGGGAACTAAGAATGGAGCACAAACCAGAATTTACCAGATTAACAATCTAGCCCGTTTTTTTCCTTGCGCTGTCCACAGCTTAAATCTTGTCGGAGTTCATGCAGCCAGTTCTTCACCTACAATGATAGCTTTCTTTGGAACTGTACAAGAAATTTTCAAATATTTTAGTAATTCAACTACGCGATGGAGTGCTCTTAAAAAGTCTTTGGAAGTATCATTGTAGGCCATTCTGATACAAGATGGTCGTCTAAACGACAAGCAGTGTCTGCTCTTAAGAGATCAATTTGTTCCGTGTTTAACATTTTGACCGACTTAACTGAGCCGAAAAAATATAATAGTGGAACGGTACACGGTGCCCAAGTTCTCTTAAAACAAATTGATTTTAAGTTTCTTTGTCTTCTTGACACGTGGGAGAGAATCTTGATTAACATCGACAAAGTGAACGAATCCCTGCTGTCAAAAACCATCACCATAGACGTGGCCAGTAAACTAATCAAAGGTTTACAACCCAGACAACCAAAATGCACGTATATTGAAAGTTGTTTTTATGATATACAAACGTATATGTAAGTAAACAAATCGTATAGAATGCAAAAATATGGCTTATACGTTCAAAAGTGGAGGCCATATACGTGCAAATTCCATTTTTTTTCTTAAACGAGTTGATTTGATATCGTATGCGATTAAATTTGTAATAACAAATTCGATTTAAAAAGTTTAGCGATGTATATCCGATTTAGTTTGTGACGCAGTACGATGAAAAAATGACACATCGTATATAAGTCGAAAATTTGCACTCTTAACGATTCAACTTAAACATAATACGATAAAGGCCACAATTAATTGCGATTTTGACATAAAATATAGGAATAAACGATACTATTTGAACACTGTTATACGACTTGTGGTTGTCTGGGAAACATCATTCGATGAAATGAAAACTGATGTAGTTGACCGTGCAATAAAGTATGCGAAAAAAAAGCGCATTGAACTAGACAGCATCGACAACGATTTCCAAGTAATACGACAGCGGAAAATGAGAAAAATCGATGACACCACAGATAATCGAGCTCCTCTATCGAGTGAAGTTTACGTGGGAAGTAAGCTCGGTATTTGACAAAATACTGCAACAAATGGAGCAGCGTGGAGAAGCAATGGCGGATATAGCATCGGAATTCTCATTTTTGACAGGACTCTAATTCGCATCTATGACTATTTCACAATTAAAGGAGGTCACAGCAGACTTTGGACTAACGTATGCTACTGATATTGATACAGTAGAGCTTGTATCTGAAGTAGAAGTTTTTAAACGGCAAATTGGTGAGATGTTTCCTGACCTGAGCTTTTCTACTCCGTTAGACATATTAAGCTGTATCCTTGGATATTCTCTCCAGAATGTTTATCCAACATCGAAACGGCTCAACGAATGTTTTTGACGCTTCCAGTTACAGTGGCATCGTGTGAACGTAGCTTCAGCAAACTGAAAATATTAAAAAAACTATCTTCGTTCTAGAATGACGCAAAACAGACTCTCTGGCTTGGTCATTCTTTCGATAGAAAAGGAATGGCTACCAGATCTTGATTGAGATTTTATTGTTGATCAGTTTGCTTCAGCTAAGGCACGTTAGGCAAAGTTTTGAATTAATTTGAACTTTCAGTAAATATAAATGTATATAAAAGTTATTTCAATCGATAACCATAAATTTTACTGCTGTACTGATCTATTAGACTCGATATAGCACAAATTTGTATATGTAACAATAAAAATGAGTCAATGTAGATAAAATATTGTTAATTCATTATGTGCAATATTTACAATAATATAAATAATTTCGTCAACATCTGTCACAAATAATCCAAGAGTGTATAAAATGACTAATTGAAAGAAAACATGCAAAAAGCAATATAAGTTGGGCCGTCATTTTCCTGGATTGCCAGGGGCGCCACCAACTCTAACTACGTCTCTGGTAAGGCATAATAAATGCCTGTTTGATTGTACTTGTCAACATAAAGTTTCCCATGGCTTGCTCTCAAGTTCACTCTGTTCACATTCCACCACCGCTCTTTACAAAAACAATAAATTTATCTTTCCCCCGCGTAGGGGGGTTTTTGTTTTGTGGGGGGGGGGGGGGGGGGGGATTTTGGGGGGGGGAGAAAACAAAAAAATATGAGAAAAAAAAGCACACACAAAAACGGGGGGGATGTCAACAATCGAACGCCATTTCCACCCTAGACAGACTTTTAGCCGCAGAATAAAAACTACAAGGGACAGCTCAGTTGGATTACGTAGCAATGAGTAACCTAGATGGTTCAAATGGTTTCCAAAATTGGTTCAAAATCTAACGATAAGCTCGTGAATTTCGTATTCTGGACTCCCATACTCAAAACGTCTTTATGATTTGGGACAATTTTACCCCAAGAGACGAGCTTCATTCACCACCAATTCCATACGGTTTCTCGAGCAGGAACGAATAACTTGATAACTGGCCTTGGTGGGGTTGGAATAAGAGGTAAAATACCTGAGGATAATACCATAAAATTGTTCCCACAATGTCATGCGAATACCAAATTGAGGTAAGATATTACCAAAATAGTACCTCTCAGCTATTTCCAAGTATCCGAAATAACAAGTTTTGTGATTCGAGAGATATTTTACCTGCAATTCTTAGGTATTTTGTTTAGATATGTTACCTCTTAATCTGAGCTCTTTAATACCAAAGCCAGTTATCAAAATAAGGTATCAAAATTAAGTATTCATATGTTGTTGTCTCTTGCTCGGGTTCTTCTACGCCGATGTGTGTACAAAGCTGCGAAAAGTGCAAATGTCGAAAACATAACGGTTTCGGCACACGAACGATATTTTTAGCGACTGCCAACCCCGAAACACAGGTTTACTTGGTCACGGCTTTGCTTCGCTCTGAAACGGCAGTTTAGTTATCTTTGCCACCACCAGCGGTCCAACGGTGGTAAGGATTGCCCGCGACGCCAGAGGCATCCGCCGATTGATTCAAACAAGTCCAGAGGCCTACAATTGGTCATCGTGCACTGTGTCAGAATGTGGTCAGGGTCAACCTTTGAGAAAAGGCAGACTTCTGATCCCACTAAAACCCGTTTCCTTGTTACACAGTCGAGACCCCCACAATCGAGTGCGCTATGGTATTACTTCGTGGAGGGTCTTGGCCTTTGGCTACAATACAGCCACTTAGATCCTACTCATTGCCACAACCGTTTTGTTCTCGCCTTACTTGGTTGAGCCATTCCGGTCCTACCCTCAAAGTCATCGAATTCAGTGGTCACCGACATCGGATCTACCCTTCTCCGACGGAGGATTACCCACATGCGGATACCAAAAGCGAACAACGGTGAGCCATTTAGCTCCTACATACTGATGCAATCGACTCGAGTAATCCCGACTGCGAAACTATTATAGAACCTCACCCGAGATCGACAACCCGCTACTCCGCTCAACCACTTACTTCTTAGATTCTGCCGCCATTTTCACTGTAGACCCGACATGGTTTGCGTAATGGCTCCGTTGAACGCATTCCAAACACTTTCGTCACAAAACATTCTATAGACGATGTTAACTGGGCTGGTAGTTGCTCCGCTGATGGCAAGCATCTCGCTTCACAATAACCCGAATCGTGGGCGGTTAAATACCATGGCCAGACAGAAACTGCTTAAGGTAGAACTTAACCTCTCCGTGCTTCCTTTTCATCAAGATCGACAAATCCGGTGTGAGCATGTGTGTCCATCGACCATTCACCCCCCCGTTCCATTCTCGTTGCCATTTAGTCATCGACTCCGCTCTCACCAGCTTTCGAACTCCTCTGATATTTCTCCGCTGATGAAATTCCCTGTCTCCCGCGAGAGTGATGCCAATCGAAATTATTCCGGCAATGACGCATACTGCCTCCAATGAAATAGTTCTTCGCACACGCACTCATGGCCCGAACGTACTGTTAAACTTCGCCCGGTTTTGCTTGGTTTTCAGCGCTGTGATCCAGGCTGGACATCCGTATCTAAGTATCGATGATGATACACTAGCCAGTAGACGCCACTTGCTACTGTTAGGTCCGTAGCTATTCGGCTTGATTCTGGCTACTAGATTGATGGCCTTTGCCGCCTTCCGACAGACAAAATCTACGTGGCTGTTGAAATTTAGCCGGTCGTCGATCAACAAGCCTATAACAAGCCCTCCGATGACGATTTCTGCTCGCTGTACCGCTTTGCAGTTGCTGGCCATCAGCACCTCCCTGGGTGCTGGTGGGCTATCTGCAGCTTCGACCACTGCATCCAGTTTTCAATTATGCCGATCGCTTCGGTCGCTTTCGGTCGGTTTCTACTTCTTCCAGTGTTTCGCCTGTTACTGATAACACTGGTCGACAAAATCCGAAAAAATGTCATGAGACCCAGAGCTCTTTCCCAGTTTCCGTTAGCTTAGGTCCCAGAACCAATGAAAATCGTATTGTGACCTCATGCGATTCGCATTTTTCTTCACAAATTGGCATTAAAAATTGAAATTTCGATTTATTTTGAGAATTACTCGAATAACTGCCTCAACTTAAATGTAAATGATCAAGAAGCATTTTTTTTTTAAATTTCTCAGACTTTAACGAACATCTTTGAAGAAAAAGGGTGTGTCGATCCAACTTCACCAGAAAAAGTTATGACCGTTGAAAGGCAGCATACAGGGTGCGGCAGAAAATAATGCGAAAATGTTCAAACTTGAGTATTGGGTTAATTCGTGTAGCTAATGACTAATTTCTGTCGAAAGTGTATTTGTTTATGTTTACTTTCAAGTGCTGCATCCAAACATTCTATTTGTTTTATAGCAAATTCGTCAAAAAGTTCGCGAAGGAAGTGATCACCAGTTTGTTGCTCGCCCAGAAGAAGCCGAAAGAGATTGCTGGTAGGGTGCCATTTGGCAACAGTTTACCGCATAAAAAAGTCCCTGCAGGATGGTCCTAAGCAGCGGAAGCCGGGAAGCACGCACGCCGAACGTGATCAAATCGGTCCGTGCAAAAATTGCTCGCAACCCGGTGCGTTCCATAAAAAAAACTTGCAAAGGAAGCCAATATTTCGGAGAAATCCATGCGGAGAATCATCAAAGAAGACCTGCATGCATTTTCCAGAGCCAGAGTGAAACGCCACTTGATTACGGACCGGGTCAAGGAACTACGAGTGACTCGTTCCAAGAGATTGCTTTCCTTGTTGAAGAAGGAAAAAATGATAATCCTGTTCTCCGACGAAAAGCTTTTCAGCATCGATGCTGTGGCCAACAGCCGCACGGACCGGTTCATTTCACCGCAGAAAATGGAGAACGTTCCGGAAAAAGTAAAATTCAAATTCCAAACCAAACATCCGGCTATGTCATGATGTATGGTTTGGTGGCGTCCAACGGTTTGAAAATGCCGCCTGTTTTCATTGATGCTGGAGTTAAAATCAATACCGAAGTGTATATCGGTTTTTTAAAGGACCAAGTGCTTCCTTGGGTGAAGGCCAACTTCTCCGAGGACCAAAACGTTGTCCTACAGCAGGATGGAGCGCCGTGTCACACGTCCAATCGAACCCAACAATGGTTAAACGACAACATGAAGTTTTGGCCGAAGGATTTGTGGCCCCCGAAGGATTTGTGGCCCAGATCTTAATCCGTTGGATTATTCGATTTGGGCATATGTTGAAGCACGAGCCTGCAAAACATCACACCCTAGTGTGAAAACCCTGAAGTCAACCATAACACATGGCAGTCAATGTCGGAGGACTACGTCCGAAAGGCATGCTCTGGCTTCCGGCGTCGGCTCGAGGATGTTATTAATAAAAATGGAGGACACATTGAATAAATTTGTTTAAAAGGACTTTATAAAGATAACTGCACTCGAAAATATTGATATTATTGCTTGAATTAGTTGAAAATGGGATATGAAAGATATAGAACAAATTTTCGCATTATTTTCTGCCACACCCTGTATTAAGCAAAAAAAACTGTTTGGGAAACTAGGAGAATTTAAAATTAACATTTCATATGATCACTTTAACAAAGATAAAAACAAAATATTGAAGCACTTTATTTTTATTTTTGTTAAAGTGATCATATGAAGTGTTAATTTTAAATTCTCCTAGTTTCCCAAACACAATAGTTCTGCTAATACGCTCAAAAAAATTTTTTGAAATAGTGTTTTATACAAAAGTAAAAGTGAAAAAAAACTGCATAGTACATATAGTACATCCCCGACATGCGCGGATTCCCTTGATGGTGTTCTCAAATGATATATGGGCATTGACCTTTGTTGTTTCATCAGAAAATATCTCGTGATCCTTCGTATATAGGAACTTACTTCCTCGAGCAATGTTGTTCAGTAGATAAAGGCCTTCAGGATGGTAAACTTGACAGTTCAGAAGTATCTCACTACGCGGCGATAGTGTGCATGTAAACTTAATTTATAACCTGCATGCCGAGATTCTTGACATATAGTAAGTTGGCGACTTTGACAAAGATGTTTGGTTGATTGAGACTTTTAGGATGATGTTAACATTAGTTCAGAACTCGTCCGCTATGTGGCACTAGTGTACATGTGAACATTGTGTATTACCTGTATTTTGAGATCTAGATCGTGTATTAATTTACTGTTTTCAGGAAAGTTGTAAAATGATGAGCTTCCAGACACTTGACTTAACAGTTCGGAATTATCTCACTACGTGGCACTAGTGTGCATGTAAACTCACTGTATAATCTGGATTTCGAGAATATTGACATACAGAAAGATGGCATCTTCAAAAAGGTTATTCGAGGGGTCAGTGCTTTTTGAATGGTGCACACATTAGATCAGAATTCGTCCGCTACGTGGCGCTATTGTTCATGTGAACGTTTTGTAGTTTCTGAATTTTGATATCTAGATCATGCATGAATTCATTGCTGATTACCCCAATATGAGTATTTTTGGTACGTTCTTCTGACAACTTCGGGTTAGTCCTTCAGAGAAGTTCTTCACAAAACCTCGGGTAAGTCCTTCAGAGAATTTCGTGGAAGTTCTTCAGATAACTTCAGGGAAGTCTTTCAGAGAACTTCAGGGAAATTCTTTAGAGAACTTCATGGAAGTTCTTCAGAGAACTTCAGGGAAGTTCTGTAAAGAACTGCAGGGAAGTCTTTCAGAGAACTTCAGGGAAGTTCTTCAGAGAACTGCAAAGAAGTTTTTCAGAGAACTTCAGGGAAGTTCTTCAGAAAATTCTGCAGAGAACTTCAGGGAACTTCATGGAAGTTCTTCAGAGAACTTCATGGAAGTTCTTCTGAGGACTTAAGGAAAGTTTTGCAGAGTACTTTAGGGAAGTTCTGAAGAGAACCTCAGGGAAGTTCTGCAGAGAACTTCAATGAAGTTCTTCAGAGAAATTCAAGGAAGTTCTTCAGCGAACTTCAGGTTAGGATGTTATTTGATATTAATATACGAGGAATAAATCAAACATTTGAACCAGTTTTGCCGAGAACTTCTGGAAAGTTCTTCAGAAAATTTCAGGGAGGTTTTTCAGAGAACTTCAGGGAAGTCTTTCAGAGAACTTCAGGGAAGTTTTGCAGAGAACTTCAGAGAACTTCAGGGAAGTTCTTCAGAGAACTTCAGAAAAGTCCTTCAGAGAACTTCAGGGAAGTTCTTCAGAGAACTTGATAAAAGTTGTTCAGAGAACTTCAGAGAAGTTCTGCAAAGAATTTCAGGGAAGTACTGCAGAGAACTTCAGGGAAATTCTGCAGAGAACTTCAGGAAAGTTGTGCAGAGAACTTCAAGGAAGTCTTTCAAGGAACTTCTGGGAAGTTCTGTAGAGAACTTCAGGGAAGTTCTGCAGAGAACTTCAGGAAAGTTCTGCAGAGAAATGCAAGGAAGTTTTGCATATATTTTCAGAGAAGATCGGCAGAGTAATTCAGGGAGGTTCTGCAGAGAACTTCAATGAAGTTCTTCAGAGAAATTCAGGGAAGTTCTCCAGCAAACTTCAGGTAAGGATGTTATTTGATATTAATATAAGAGGAATAAATCAAACATTTCAACCAGTTTTGCCGAGAACTTCTGGAAAGTTCTTCAAAAAATTTTGCAGAGAACTTCAGAGAAAACTTTCAGAAAACTTCAGAGAAGTTTCGCAGAGAACTTCTGGAAAGTTCTTCAGAGTACTTCAGGGAAATTTTCTGAGAACTTCAGGGAAGTTCTTCAAGGAACTTCAGAGAAGTTCTTCACAAAACTTCAGGTAAGACCTTCAGAGAACTTCATGGAAGTTCTTCAGAGAACTTCAGGGAATTTTTTCAGAGAACTTCAGGAATGTTCTGCAGAGAACTTCGAGGAAGTCTTTCAGTAAACTTCAGGGAAGTTCTTCAGAAAATTGCAAAGAAGTCTCTCAGAGAACTCCAGGGAAGTTCTTGAGAGAACTTAACCCAAGTAACAATTTTAGTTTTATTCCAGCCGTATAGCACTCCTCCCGGCTTTTTTTATAAAACTTCAATCAAAACTGTTTTACCTACCAAAACCTTCTTTATGCTTCTTTAAAGCCGAAATTTGTACAAAATGGCCCACTCTATAGACGGTTGTAAAAACAAGTTAATAAAACCTTTATAAGAACATAAAGATTTTGAATTTGTTCTAGTGACAGATGCTATGACCACTTGAGAACCTCCATAAAACCTATTGGCTGCCATGAAAACCAGAATGTGGTCAATGGCCACAGCTGTCGAACTTCACTGTGAAATCGAGGTTGGTTTTTGTTGTTCTGCTTCGTTCGATTCTTGCTCTTCTGATTCATTTAGCAGTAAAAAAGAGGTCTAGTGTTTCGGGAAATTTTGTTTGATGGCAAAATATTCAAAACAAATTGTATTTTCTGCAGCGTATTATGCTCCAAATTATGTACGCATTTATTTTTATGGTAAATATTGGCACAATAAGAGCCGAAAATTAATGTGTCTCCGAAATTGTGCGAATTTACAACAACATAAATCCAATTAAAAAAAAAAATTCGATTAATTATGAATTTTCTGAATAGTGTTTGGAATCGGATGAGATTATCTAAAAAAATGCCTAAATAAGTCTGTGATCTACAGTTTATTTGCACATCATTGAAAATTTGATGCATTTATTTTTCCACATTTCAATTATTTCCTATACTTCAACATGGCAATTGGAAAAAAATAACAGTTTTGCCATAAAGCCAATTTTTCTTCGCAATAACTATTATAAAACTATGTGGTTTTAAAGTGACTTCCTTTAATGCCAATTTGCCGTTTAATGCATTTACTGGAGGCAAAATGGTTTTGAAATGCTTTTTCAACTGACCATAAAAAGATAATATCCATGAGTCCTAAAACGGCATTTCAATACAGCATTTAACGAGTTCATAAAGTCGGAATAAAACCTTTGATAGGAGTAAAAGGAATTTGAGAAACAAGGTCTTAAAATCATTGTAAACAAGCTGTGTAGGTTCTCATAAACCTGACTTAAATATGAAACCTATTGGCACATCTTGGTGCCATAATAAAACCAAATTGATTTCAAGTGGCTTTCATAAAACTTTAATAAAACTTAATAAAGCTGGATGGTGTTAGCAATGTTACTTGGGTAATGAAAGTTGTTCAGAGAACTTCGGGGAAGTTCTGCAGAGAACTTCAGGGAAGTTGTTCAGAGAACTTTAGGGAAGTTCAGCAGAGAATTTCAGGGAAGTCTTCCAGAGAACTTCAAAAGGTTCTTCAGAGAATTGCAGGGAAACTCTGCAGAAAACTTTAGGGAAGTTGTGCAGAGAATTTCAGGGATGTTTTGCAGAGAACTTTAGGCAAATTCTTAAGAAAACTTCTTCAGAGAATTTCAAGGAAGTTCTTCAGAGAAATATAAGGAAAGTTCTTCAGTTATATTTAATATTTATATACGAGGAATAAATCAAACATTCCAACCAGTTCAATGTTAACATTTGGTGTATGTCTTGTTCACTGTGGCATCTATTTGCTCTTCATAGATTCAACAAAATAATAACAAAATAATATGTGTGAAATAGTCGGTGCATGCCAAAAATAAACCCAACAGCAAGAGATAATTCCTCACCCATGTTAGGCATTGGGAGAGGGAAATAAACGGATCGCTAGAGCCAGAAACAAAGCAATAGGTAGTATAAGAGCACGATCGGTCGCATACTTTTTTACCAGTCAAGGGGGTATCGTCTCCCTTGCCTACCCCGCATCTGGGGTAGTTTGGTAAAAGATTATTGTATACTGCCTTCATATTCCCTCCGCTCGTTTTCAACTTGTACTTTCAATTTTTATAACCTATAGTTACTCTAAACGGGACTATCAATGCTTTCTCTTCAATTCTCTTAGTTCTAGCAATAAATTACTGTCCACTCCTAGAGCCTCTCATGTTGATGGGAAATTATCTGCTTCTGAAAAAATTTCATCAAAATAATGTCGTTTGCAAATATTTCTCGACCGTATATGAAATGCATGCAAAATTTACATCTCTTACCCTAAAGACCCATAAGAAAAGCGATCATTTAAAAGTTCCCATTCACTTCCCAACAATATTTTGATCAAGACAACGAATCCAGCATCAGTTGAGTACTGACATAATTTTCCGTCAGCAATTTTGAATGTGCTACTGGAATAGAAGGATGCTCATTTCCATTATGTAGCAAAACAGCTTTTAAACTTTTTGACGAGCTATTGATGAATAGTCGCCACTCTGTCGGTTCCTGTTTAAAGCCTATTTCGCAAAATGACATCAAAAGTCTTCATATCTTTCAAAACTTTCCAAACAAATTATTTCAATTTTTTTTAATCTTTTGATTTTGTATTGCAATTTGCTTGGTTTCAATTAGAAAGATTTGAAAGAGTTGAAGACTTTGGTCACATGTATAGCGCTAGAACTTACTATTATGACGGATAACTATCAGTTAATTATTGCGTTTATACTAATTGCCATTCCTTTTTTGAATGTTTTACCGGTCACTTTTGAATTATTGTAAGTGAATTATCAATTTTTTATTGCTATTTTAAGTTTTTCTAGTGCGAATTATTATTTTTTTCGTTCATACAGTTTTCAATAATTTAGTGGCGATTGCACATAATGTTATTGCTATTTTTTTGATTTTTATTGATGTTTTATTACCCTTCCATATTGTTATTGTTACTTTGAGCATATCATTGGAAGCCAACATTTCGCTTAATTCAACAAAAAATTTGATGCAACAAATTAATATTGAACAACTTTATTAAAATTATTTGCGCATTTGATCAATCGATTATTCCATATTCAAAACATTAGAATCCCTACTATACAGATATTTTTGCTTGGGTTTTGGTTTAAATAAACAGTTGACAGAATTTGTTCAAAAATATAATAGCTTATGTTCATTGCGCACAACAAGAAATCTCACAACTGTTTATCTTGTTCGGAAACATAATTTATTTTAGCTTTACGTAGGTAGCTATTTTATTCATATTAACTAATTAGGACAGCCGAAAATAAAAATATCAGGCTCTTACTCTTTGAGTGATCCTTGTTAAAAAGTTAAATAGTAATAGCCACAAACATAAGAATCTTAGCTTATAGAGGAGCACATTATGCCATTTTCTTTGTTAGGCCTATACAATAACAACAACGGTGAACGAAACTGCTTTCAATACCTTGAAAGCTCGACTTGTCCCGAATTCTCGAATGAAACCGAACTGCAATATTTAACGGTATACTATCAAAATGTGAGAGGCATTCGTACTAAAACTAACGAGCTCCTCGCAGTGCAGCTTCTAGTAACCTTCAGCGAGAGGGTGGAGTTTTAATTGCGGTTAAAGAAAACCTCAACTGTGGCCAGTTTTGGTAGATCTTGCTGATTGTGGCAGTACGGTTGAGCAAACCGCTAGTGGGTATCAAACTAGACAAGGCGACGGTCTTTGTTTGCGGAATCTATCTTCGACCGAACTCGTCTCCAGAAAATGGGGAATTCGTACTCAGCGCATTCCGCACGCATCGACAGAACAGGAAATCGCTCTGGTTGAATCAATGATTGCCTCCGGATACATCAGATCAATATTGTCATCGTTGACGTAAATTACCAAGTCACCAAGTTGATGCTATATACTTCGATTTTTCAAAAGCG